>CM035290.1:57316726-57596429 GCA_020226075.1 Hydropotes inermis | reverse complement strand
CACACAATGAACAAAACACCAAATGGAAAATAGCATATTAAAAAATAGTAGTATGCTTGAAAGCAGTGCATATGTGGTCAAGTGAGAAAAGAAGATAATAGTTTGATATAAAGCTGAGAAACAGAGAAGACTGTAGAAGCCCTTGAGAGCTAGGTTAAGAATTTTTTATCTTATTCTAAGAATCCAATGACTTATTCCAAGGAGAGAGTTATAAGGTCTGCTTTTGCTATAGAATGATTCTATAAAGAATTTATTGCAGAATGGCAAGGATGGAGGTAGGGAGACAGACTGAGAACATGTCTTCATTAAACCAGAGGAGAATTTATCAATACAGGAGGGCAATTGAAGAGAACTTTGGGGATTGTGAAACTCACTGGAGTGACAGGAACACTCTACATCTAAATTCTGCAGGCTTGAATATATATTTAAACAATTTGTAAGTAAATAAATATAATCATATTTACCACCAAATATAATAATTTTTTTTTTTTTTTTTTTTTTTTTTTTTAGATTCCAGGTGTTATCTTCTAAAACTGACTATTGAAAAGACATACGTTGCTTCTTAGGACCATGAGGATTGATATCCCTGTTTTTTAGAGAGTAATAAACTTGACTATGGCAACAGTTTGTCTCAGAATGCATATCTTGACTGATCTCTGGGTTACCTGGTCAGGGATGTTTCAGGTGCTTTTAAACACAAACAACTTCACCTACTCAGAGTTCTGTGTCAAAATTAATTCAGCTTCAGATTTGAACTGGTACAGGTTGGGAATGGTAGGTTCAACAAGGTAAATGGAATTGAGAAATTACTTGCCTAATCAGAAAATTCTGATGTTCTTCATTCTAAATATATTCTTATTGAGACTCTAGTGGAGAACATCATGCTTAGACAAAATTACTTTTCCCTAGCTCTTCCCGGAATGCTTCACACACACACACACACCCCATATACCTCTTTTGTAAAGATTAGCTGTGCATAACTATTGAAGGTAAATGTTTCTAAATTATCAGAAACAGCACATATTTTCTTTTAGGTCTGAAATTAATATCATGTTCATATAATACCTTAGCTAAAATTAAAAAAAAAAAACCTAGGAGAAAAAAATGCCATTTTTCTTCTAGTCTTCCTCCTTAGAAAGGTTACACAGGTAAAAGAACTGTTCTGAGTTGGTAAGTAAAGGTATAACTACATCAACTCACACACAGACAGGATGCTGTGAATGCAAACACCACCACAGTGTCAAGAACTCTGCAGAATGTTACAGGTATGACCTTGCTTTGTTTTATTCCTCTTTGGAAGAGGTAAGATTTTATGAGTGTAAACATTTTCCTAAATAGAAATATCCCCTCGGAAATTTAAATCCCAACTGTTTTAAGGCAGAAAGGCATTTCTATTATGCCTCTAAAAGACAAGGAAGTCAAGTGATGACAAAAAAGGAGCATGAAAAACCGGTGAATCGCCAATAAAATGAGCAGTGGGCTGAAAAGTGAATGTAAAAGTTTTCTTCTGGAAGTAGAGAATTAGAACAGCACAGCAAATGTAGGGAGCAGTGGTATGTTGGACGTTAATGTTGTTTTTGCAGTCCTCTGAAACTTTAGTGGTAGGAAGTTCAAAGGTGTGTCATGGACAGGAAAATAGCATAAATAAGTGCAGCTGATGATTCAGGTAAAAGGTGGAGACTGTGTCCCATCTCAAGCAGTTCCCCGCTCCTCACAGCCAGCCAATATTTTCCAAAATGAAAATATGTGCCCAACATTTCCAGAACTTCTGTGTTTTTTGTCTTTTTTAATTAAAAAAAGCAAAATTAAGAGTATTATGCCTTAACTTCATTTAAAAATGTCATGTGTGTGTGTGTATGTATGTGTTTATAAATCATACTATCCAATCAAACAGAATTGGGCTCAACCTGTTGGTCACATTAAGAAGGTGGGTAATAGTTAAATGGTGGAAAGTCATGGTGTAAAAAGTCAAAACCTATATCTTCTGAAGATAGAAAAACTGACTGACTGACGATGTCTTGTGCAGCATAAGGTTCAGTACAGTCTTGTCTTGAGCATAACCCAAAGCAGAAGTGGAGGAGGTGGAAAAGGAGACCATCTCTTATGTGTCCTCGGCCTCCAGGGAGAAATACTTGGCTCTCGTGTGCTAAGAGATGAGAAAATACCAGCTATTTTATTTTTACTTGATGCTTACCTGCTGCTGATTTTCAGGTGAAATTCAGAGTTCCAGCTTTGTCAAGGCTGAGACCGGGAGAAAACACAGGAACGCTTGAGTTCTTCCAGGCTCTCGCAATAGAACATGAGTAGTTTAGTCTGTCCTGTGCATACTTTTTGGTACCTAAACAAGCAGTCATGTTGTAGAAGCTCAGCATAGAGCCCGAGAAGAATGGCTGGAACTTGGAGTTGAAAGGCTTACCTGCTAATTTGTCTTGATAAAGATGCTCCGTACGACCAGACATGCATTATTCACTTGTTGGGGACTTGTGAAACTGACTTAGAGAAAAAAGATAATTAAGACAAGGAAATCATATAAAAGAAAGTCTCAGAGAGAAAGAACAAGGAACTAAAATAGAGCAATGATATTTGCTGCTGCTGCTGCTGCTGCTAAGTCACTTCAGTCATGTCCGACTCTGTGTGACCCTATAGACGGCAGACCACCAGGCTCCCCCGTCCCTGGGATTCTCCAGACAAGAACACTGGAGTGGGTTGCCATTTCCTTCTCCAATACGTGACAGTGAAAAGTGAAAGTGAAGTTGCTCAGTTGTTTCCGACTCTTCACTACCCCATGGACTGCAGCCGACCAGGCTCCTCCCTCCATGGGATTTTCCAGGCAACAGTGCTGGAGTGCGGTGGGGTGCCATTGCTTTCTCCCCAGTGATATCTATTACCCGTTAAAGGGCCAGATAGAAAAATCCTTTCAACACATAGGAGATACATTTTTATTATCTGTGGATTATATTATTATTGGGGTTATTGGGGTTTATATTTCAAATTTCAAATATCTCCAAAGATCTGTGCTTTGTAATGTATCATATTTCTATTTCTCTCTTTAAAAGTCAGGTTTACATGGAGTGGTAGTACTTCTACACTTTGATTTTTAAAAAGATATTTACAATTTCTTTAAATCTGTTTATGTTCTGTAGAACCACAGAACATTTCCATTTAAAGAAGCCACCTATTATAGATGAAAACTACTGACTTCCTGGAGATGTCAGAAAAAGTCTAGTCCTTTATAGACTAGGAAAATACTTCCATCACAGACTGTTTCACAGCACATTTTATTTTATGTGGTTGTGGGGTTATAGCCTCATTCCCCAGTTTCTAATTGGTAGATTTCCTTAGCAAAAAGGCAGAATTTTAAGTACATTGGATTCTCTTTCCTTCTCTTTCTAAACAGTTAGGAGAAATCTGTTTTTCATTGTCAGTGTCTCATACTGATGGCATGGAAATACTCTTCATACTGGTGCTTTGAGGTGCTTCCTTGGATTCCTGCTCTATTGTCATTAAATCCATTGTCTTAGTTTGGATTCTCTTGAAATCAGAACCTGAGTTCAAAATTCAATTTATTCAGCAGGTCACCTTTCAAAGTAAGAAGGAGGAAGTTGTGTAGGCAAAGGGCATAATGAGACCAGAGAATGATTCAAAATCCACAGAAGCAGCCCTAGTGATGGGGACATGACTGCACATTAAACATTTTTTTTTTACATTAAACTTTTAAGAAGTGAATGATGTATATCCAGGATTATTCACCAAAAAGAAGGTGGTTAGACTATAAACTGG
Organism: Hydropotes inermis; assembly: GCA_020226075.1. Lineage (NCBI taxonomy): Eukaryota > Metazoa > Chordata > Mammalia > Artiodactyla > Cervidae > Hydropotes > Hydropotes inermis. The sequence continues at coordinate 57,592,649 of CM035290.1, read as the reverse complement.
CTTCCATCTCTTGTTCTTTGAAGTGTGCCTTCAGGGCACTCACTTACTGTGTTTTGCATGTGGGCTAAGCTGGCTCCATGGTGTAGGAAAAGATCCTGGATTTGGAGCAGAAACTCAGCATCTCTTAACTTGGAGAACCATCTCATGAGGTGAGCTGAGATCATTCAGAATGATTTACTTCACAAGCTGCTGAAACTGGAGGCTGGCCGAGATGCCATGACCTGGGTGTCTAGAGGAAATAGCTATGCCTATGTTCTAGAAATGCAGCTACATAGCCTTCCTTTCTTCATGTGTACTTTGGTCTTCACTCTTCAGTTGACTGCAGTCCCTACAAGAAGCTGGCCTTGTAACTTCTTTCCATTCCCAACTCTTTCCACTCTTTACAGTGAGAGATTGGCAGCATTATAACATTCTCACCTTGAAACATGGTTATAGATTTTTCAAACTGACTTGAACAGAAATCTCTGTACTTTCATGAACAAACCTAAAGCCCTTCCAAAGTATGGAGTGTTCTGGTCAAGCCAATTTGAAGAAACTTATAACCCATGTTATAGGTGAGAACATTATACTATCAATATACCATTGCACTCTGATGAAGACCAGAATCTATAGAATTTCTCTAAGCTGAATTACTCTGCAAAATATCAAATGAACACATTTATGAAACATAAAAATTGCTGCCCTGGAAAACTAAATATAAGGGAATAATGACATATAAATATCTGAAAATTAATATGCTTTTATTAGGCAGTATATAATCTCAACCATTATTTTAGCATGTTATTTTGTAAGATATAAAATATTAACTGTTTTATGATTGCTACATATTACATAAAGACCAACAATAATAAGGTCACTGGGCTTAATAATCTGTTGGTAGGCTTTCAGAAAGATTTTCTGGGGGTTAATGCTAATACATAAGAACTATATTGTTCATTTTAGGTCACCTTAAGACTTATTACATAGAACTGTTTAATTGATAATATTAAATCAAATTATATAGCCCATGCATTTAGAATTGTTTTGGTGTACTTGCATATGCATACATTTAATTCAAAATGAGTCAGGTTTCTAGGGTTTTTCTCTTTCTTGGAATGCTTTTCCACAGTGTCAATAAATCAACATTATAAAAGTAGGACTTTATTTCCTATTGATTATTGATACTTTAAAAGTTTTTAAATTTATTGTAAATATTTATAACTATTTATTATAGTTTATTTGCAATAAAATGTTAAAAAACTATTTTAATGGTATTATGGGAAGAAAATGAAGAGAAAACACTAAACATAAAACTATAATAACCAAAGTCATGTGCATTAGTATGAAAAAATGGAAACTGACTAAAATTAAGCAATCAAATTACTTAAAGTGTGAAATATTCTTTCACTTTAAAAATCTTTGAATGCCTTTAATGTTCTAGCACTTTTCTAGCACTCATATACAACAAGGAGCAAAAAGTAATAATATATTTCCTCAAAAATATTCAATTCTAGTAAGATGATATAAAGTAGATTATCAGTTAAGTGATATAAAGACAAGAGGCTTCAAATGTGGTGCTAGATGTAAAGAGCCCACCTGCCAATACAGGAGACATAAGAGATGTAGGTACTATCCCTGGGTCTGGAAGATATCTGGAGGAGGGCATGGCAACCCACTCCAGTATTCTTGCCTGGCAAATCACATGGACAAGAGGAGCCTGGCTAGCTGTAGTCTACAAGGTCACATGGAGTTGGATATGACTGAAGCAACTTAGCATGCTTGCACACAGACAAGATAGTGATGATCATTTTGATGGAAAAAAGCAGGTGGGTAGAGTGTCATATTATTTTACATAATGTGGACAAGTCTCTAGAGAGACTCACACTAGGGACCCAATGAAATTACGGAGAAAACTGTGCATATATGATGGAATCATTCATTACCAGATGGAACAGCTGGAGGTCACTTCAGGCGGGGACCAAGAGGATGAAGTAGAAACTGGGTCGGAAAGGTGGCCAGGAACTGACTACATAAGATATAAAAGGACAAAGTAAAGAGTGTGTGCCATATTCAAAGCATTATGCAAAATCATGGATTTTGAACTGGGAGTAAAATGATCCATTTCATATTTTAAAATGACCACTCTGGGTATTTAATGGGGTATACGTTTTAATGTGACAAGAATGGAAGTTGGAAATAAGGTGTTATAGTTTAGGCAAGAAGAGATGGTGGCCTAGACTAGGGTGATTGCAATGCTGGTTGTGAGAAGTGGTTACATTTAAGTATATTTTGAAGGTACAGCCAACGTGATCTGCTGATGGATTTCATGGGATGTATAAACAAAGAGTGAGGAATAGCTTCATAATTTTAGCCTGAAAAATTGGGTGAATTATGCCACCGTTCACTGATACAAAAGCACAGGGTGAAGCAGGGCTGGGCTGACTCCTCAGTTCTGAGAGATCTTTTAGAAGTATCAGATGGAAATACAAGAAAAAAAATTGAGTGATTATTTAAGTATATGTGTTTAAAGTACAGGGAAGAGTCCACAACTCAGGAAAACAAATTTGTTAATCATCAGTATATGAATGATATTTAAACAGAAACCTGGATGGAATCCCTTAGAGGATGAATGTATTTAGAGGAAGAAGATGAAGAGTGAATTCCTGACCAGGCACAGGATTCATCAAAGGAGACAAAAATCAGTGAAGAAATTGTTTGTAGAAACATGGGATCTAAGGTCTAGAAATGGTTTAAGTGGAAGGAATGTATAAAATGCTATTGAAAGTAGGACAAAGACAAGGAAGGAGAATCTGCTTTGAATTTGTCAATGTGTGCAAGTTGATCACCTCTGATGTGAACAGCTTCATTTTAGTCTTGGTATTAAAAGCAAGCCTGGGAATAGGTTTGAAGAGAATGGACAGTTAGGAAATAATATTCAAGATAGACAACAGATTTGATAATTCTCTTTAAAAAATAGAAATGTGTAGTTTAATAGAAGTATAAAAAGGGAGAGATTCAAAAATCAAATGAGAAAAAAGGTAAATATTAATATTTATATGATGGTAGTAGTTACATAGTATGAAACAAAAAGTTTGCATTGCAGAAAATAATTGCAGGATGAATATCTTTAATGATAGGCAATAGTGGACAGAAGTAATTTGCCAGTAGAAGGGATAACTACCAACAGGAGCATGGGAATCTGACTGTAAGTGCAGTGTATGAGTACAGACCTCTGTAGGATGCTAGCTGTTAGTAGGAAAAAAAGAAATTATCTTTTGATCACTTTACTTTCTCAGGAATATGAGAGACAAAAACATAAACTGGAATTTAAGTAAAGGGAATATTGATGGGAACTATAAAACGAGAGAGAGAGAGAGAGAGTGAGAGAGAAATAATAGACTAGAATGCTGGGAAATTGGATTGATTAGGGAGAAGCAGTACCTTTTAGAAGTTTGAAGGGCTCTCTTGAAGGCTGTGATTAGGAAGTCGAGGCAAGAGGATCCAGAAAATGAGTGTGAGTGTGTGCATGTGTGTATGTGTTTATATATACGTGTATTTTTTTCTCCTGTTTTATGCGATGTGTGTGAATGAACAATATATGGGAAGTTGAAATTGACTTCAGGACAGAGGTGTTTTGAGGTGACTTTATGGAAGGAGACAGAGTTATGATAATATAAGGCAGTGGTCATAATTGCAAGCCACAGAATTAGATTGGGGGAAAAGAGAGAGAAGTATTCCATGGGAGGAGGAAGCAAAAATGGGGTTTGAAAATAACATTGAGGAACAAGAGCTCTTGGGAGACTTGTGAGTTTCCTACTCGCCTTTTCAGCCGATGCCACGTCAACCCCACCTTCATTGTTTTGCTTTATTCCTCCTGCAACTTTTGTCCGTTTTTTGCTCTACTTGGCCCTGTGCTACAGATACATTGATCTGGTTCTTTCCCCAAAGTTCCACTAACAGATAATTACTTTGTATTCTAAGTAACTTAAAGCACATTAGAAGAAAAACTTGAATTTAGTATATACTTCTCCTAATACATATTGGCTGCTTCTAATCATCAGAACTCTCTGCTGGTCCTAAGGTTCTAGTTTACCGCAACCTTGTCAAACAATTTTTCCAGGTGCATTCTTATCCTCACCTCCACTTCATTTACCCTCCTTCCCAGGAAAACCAGTAAAAGGGAAAAGGCCTATTAATAAATGGCATTTCAGATTTCTCACACATATACCAAACTCATCAGTCAATAGTCAAGCGTTAGGTGATCTCTCTTTATATACATATATAAATCAACTTGCTATGTATCTGAAACTAACACAACATTGTAACTCAGCTATACTGCAATGTAAAATTTATATGTCTTTGTGTGTGTCCTCAGTCATATCTGACTCTTTGCAACACTCTGGATTGTAGTCTGCCTGGCTCCTCTGTTCATGGGGTTTTCTAAGCAAGAATATTGAAGTGGGTTGCCTTTTCCTCAGGCTATCTTCCTGACCCAGGGATTGAACCTACATCTCCTGCATTGGTAGGTGGCTTCTTTACTACTTAGCCACTTGAGAAGCCCCATATATGTATCTACCAATAAATGAATGGTATTTCAATCTTAAACAAAAACAGTGTTTTCAAGGCTTTTCCTGATTTGTCTTTTTAAATTCAACTCTGCAACTCCTAACCTTATCCCATACCCTTATAATTGCTTTACTACATAATTTCCCCTTTATGGCAACTAGTGTATCTGCTCTATACCATGTTAAGTTACAGTCTCTCCCTGGTGGCTCGGACAGTAAAGAATCCATCCACAATGCAGGAGACCTGTGTTAGATCCCTGGGTTGGGGATGTTGCCTGGAGGAGGGCATGGCAACCCACTCTAATATTCTTGCCTGGAGAATCCCCATGGACAGAGGAGCCTGGCAGGCTACAGTCCAAGGGGTTGCAAAGAGTCAGACACAACTGAGTAACTTTCAATTTCATATATATATATATATATATATATATATATATATATATATATATATATCAAATGTGTTGTGCCTAGTCAGTCAGTCATGTCTGACTCTTTGCGACCCCATGGACTACAGAGTCCATGGAATTCTCCAGGTAGCCATTCCCTTCTCCAGGGGATCTTCGCAAACCAGGGATTGAACCTGGGTCTCCTGAATTGCAGGCAGATCCTTTACCAACTGACCTTCCAGAGTTTATGTGAGCATTGTTCCAAAAAAGCTTGAGATCCCAAGATAACTGAAAATACAAAGTGTTTCAGATCCCAATAAATCAATGAGAAATTGAAGTTTTCTCATTAAAAATAAAAAGGGGACATAATTTGATTCATCAATGATTAATAAAATGATATTTCATTCAGTGATACACTTTACTATTTATATTTGATTAGATGTTCTTCATTTATGAATATTTATTGAACAAGTATGAGGTGAGGACATTTCTCATTACCTCTCATGGGCAGTGCTAATCTATCTCACTCTATTTTGTCACCTGGACCAAACTTTCAGATGTTTCTCTGCTTCTATTACTGAGATTCTCTAATTCAATCTCCACAAAGGGATCAATCATTTTACAAGCATGTAAATTAAAACAAAACTTTATATTCAGTCTCACTCTCTCCTCAAACTATTGCTCCATTTCTTCTTTCCCTCTTAAAAAATAATAATAAAAAGTCCTTTAATAAACTTTCTATATTCATCCAAGAAATTTTACCACAGTTTCTCTTACATCTACCTCAAACAGACTTTTGTACCCTCCACTCCAGCAAAACTGCTTCCTTGACTGTCACCAATGACTCTTGCAGTGTTAATGCATTGTTAATGCCAATGGTTAATATGTAGTCTTTATTTGCTTGACATAATAATATTTGACAACGTTAATCACTACTTCTGCTTGAAATAATTCACGCCTCTTTACATGTGAGCCTACCCAGCACCACAGTTGTGTATCTGTAGACTCCCATGTATGTTTCAATTGGAGACCACCTCATACAGCCAGATGTGCACTCAGTTTCTCCATTGTGGTTTCTGACAACACCATCTTAAATTCTGAAAATTCTCTGAACCACAGCTTGCAGTGAAATAGGTTATGAAAGAGAAACTAAAAATCATTTAAACTTTAGGATGAATTTAAAATATCAGAACAATGTGTTCTATCAAATCGCTTTGTGAACATGTTCCTCGATCACATTAAGCTCAATGTGTCATTTCTTATTTTCACACTGTTAGCAGCAGTAAGAGCTGCAACAGCAACATGGATATTGGTATCACTAGTTGGATACCCAAATACAAGTCTCAATTATTTGGAAGATGAAGGGCAATATGAAATTTTGAAAAGATAGTTTAATAGCCAAAATGTACTGCTTCTTACTTATGTAATAACATCTGTAGATTGTAGTTTAATCTTTCTTTTAATTTTAGCTAAGTCTTCTGTGCTTGTAACAATTGTTACCAAGGTAACAAACTGTTGTTATTCCTCAGGAAAGACACCTGCACGTGTTTTGTTCAAGTGACAATTTCCTCTTGCTTTTTGTTCACTTATTCACTGGAAATGCTTGAAATGCTTCTAGTTCTTTATCAATTTTGTTTTTTAGTATCATTTCTATTTGCCTAGTTTTTAAAATAATTTTTTCCACTCCTAAGAATATGAAAAAAGAAGGTGTTAGTTGCTCAGTTGTGTCCGACACTTTGTGACCCCATGGTGTGTAGCTCAGCCAGCTCTTCTGTCCATTGAATTCTCCAGGCAAGAATTCTGAAGTGGGTTGCCATTCCCTTCTCTAGGGGATCTTCCCGACCCAGGGATCAAATCCAGGTCTCTCTCATTGCAGGCAGAGTAATTACTGTCTGAGCCATGAGGGAAGCCCCTAAAAGTATAGAATCTAGTATTATATTCACTTAACCCCCCTCCTTCAGAAAAGGAATACAAAAGTCCCCGTGGTGTAGAATTCAGATATTAAAAAATTATGATTTGAGATTTGAATGCATTCTTGCTGGACCCACATAATTAACATTGGTATGTCAAAACAATACAGCTTTTTGTATTTCATAAATGCAATTTCTCAGCAGAAGATAGAGGGCTAACACTCTTTGTAAGTTCCTTGATTATTTCTGCTTTTTATTTTTTGATAGAATTTAGTCTATCCAAATTAGAATGATTGATACTGACCTAACTGACTCTAAATCATGTTATTCTTCTGGAACTTTAAGTGCAGAAATGTTCCCAGGTTGATTTTTACCATATAAGTGTATTTAAAAGAGCTAATCTTACTAGATTTATATTTTTATTTATTTTTTAATGATTTAATTTATTTATTTTACTTTACATTATTGTATTTGCTTTGCCATACATTGACTTGAATCCTACCCCTCCATGGGGGTATACATGTATTCCCCATCATGAACCCCCCTCCCCCACCCCTCCCCATCTCATCCCTCTGGGTCATCCCAGTGTACCAGCCCTGAGTACCCTGTCTCATGCATTGAACCTGGAAGGGTGATTCCTTTCACATATGATAATTTATATGCTTCAATGCCATTCTCCCTTATTATCCACCCTTGCCCTCTCCCACAGAGTTCAAAAGGCTGTTCAGTACATCTGTGGCTCTTTTGCTGTCTCACATACAAGGTTATCGTTACCATCATTGTAAATTCCATATATATGCATTAGTATACTGTATTGGTGTCTTTCTTTCTGGCTTATTTCACTATGTATAATAGGCTCCAATTTCATCCACCTTATTAGAACTGATTCAAATGTATTCTTTTTAATGGCTGAGTAATATTACATTGTGTATATCTACCAGAGCTTTCTTATCCCTTCATCTGCTGATGGACATCTAAGTTGCTTCCATGTCCTGGCTATTATAAACAGTGCCATGATGAACACTGGGGATACACGTATCTTTCAATTCTGGTTTCCTCAGTATGTATGCCCAGCAGTGAGATTTCTGGGTCATATGGCAATTCTATTTCCAGGTTTTTAAGGAATCTCCACACTGTTCTCCATAGTGGCTGTACTAGTTTTCATTCCCACCAACAGTGTAAGAGGGTTCCCTTTTCTCCACATCCTCTGCAGCATTTATTGCTTGTAGACTTTTGGATAGCAGCCATTCTGACTGGCATGAAGTGGTACCTCCCTGTGATTTTCATTTGCATTTCTCTAATAATGAGTGATGTTGAGCTTCTTTTCATGTGTTTGTCAGCCATCTTTTGTTAGTCTTCTTTGGAGAAATGTCTGTTTAGTTCTTTGACCCACTTTTTAATTGGGTGTTTTATTTCTCTGGAATTGAGCAGGAGGAGGTGCTTGTATATTTTTGAGAGTAACTATTTGCCATTGCTTCATTTGCTATTATTTTATCCCATTCTGAAGGCTTTCTTTCCACCTTGCTTGTAGTTTCTTTTGTTGTGCAGAAGCTTTTAATTTTAATTAGGTCCCATTTGCTTATTTTTGCTTTTATTTCCAATATTCAGGGAGGTGGGTCATAGAGGATCCTGCTGTGGTTTATGTCGGAGAGTGTTTTGCCTATGTTCTCCTCTAGGAGTTTAATAGTTTCTGGTCTTATGTTTATATCTTTAATTAATTTTGAGTTTATTTTTGTGTATGGTGTTAGAAAGTGTTCTAGCTTCATTCTTTTGCAAGTGGTTGACCAGTTTTCCCAGCACCACTTGTTAAAGATATTGTCTTTTCTCCATTGTACATTCTTGTATCCTTTGTCAAAGGTAAGGTGTCCATAGGTGTGTGGATTTATCTCTGGGCTTTCTATTCTATTCTATTCTATTCTATTTCAGATCTATATTTCTGTCTTTGTGCCAGTACTATACTCTCTTGATGACTGTGGCTTTGTAGTAGAGACTGAAGTCAGGCAAGTTGATTCCTCCAGTTCCATACTTCTTTCTCAAGATTGCTTTGGCTATTTGAGGTTTTTTGTTTTTCTATACAAATTGTGAGATTATTTGTTCTAGTTCTCTGAAAAACACTGTGGGTAGCTTGATAAGGATTGCATTGAATCTATAGATTGCTTTGGGTAGTATAGTCATTTTGACAATATTGATACTTCTGATCCATGAACATGGTATATTTCTCCATCTATTTGTGTCCTCTTTGATTTCTTTCACCAGTGTTTTATAGTTTTCTATATATAGGTCTTTTGTTTCCTTAGGTAGATATATTCCTAAATATTTTATATTTTTCATTGCAGTGGTGAATGGAATTGTTTCCTTAATTTCTCTTTCTGTTTTCTCATTGTTAGTGTATAGGAATGCAAGGGATTTTTTTGTGTTAATTTTATATTCTGCAACTTTATTCATTGATTAGCTCTGGTAACTTTCTGGTGGAGTTTTTAAAGTGACATTTGTGTAATGGATATAACTACTACTAATTAAAAGATTATTCATACAGTATTTTTAAATTAATTGCAAGCATATAAAAACACCTGAGTTTAACTTCAATTCAAAAACAATAAAAATGTAAAATACATTAATGTATGATTCATATATTTCTTAGTCTTTGGTGAATTTTAGATTAAAAAGCATAATTTTTGCTTTTACTAATTTCTTTTATAAAAGATAAAAAGTCCCTTGACACTTCTGCCCCACTTGCATGGGACAAGTTATTTCAGGTTTTGCAGAGTAGATATGGGAGTATCAGTCATTTACAATAAACATGTTAATATAGACAGAGTGGGTAGAAATTCAACTGAAACACCAGGAGCACAGAGGAAGATGTATCTACATGTCCTGTTGACACAATTTTCTCCTTCAGGACAAAGTGAGTTTTCATATTTGTTTATATTAAGTTCACAGAAAGTTCCATGATAACTAGGTTCACAATTACATAAAAATCTAGGGAAAAATGGAGATAATAGAACAACAAAAATCAGGCCATTACATATATAATTCATATGTATGTCAGACAGCTTATGTAAGTGGAAACATTTCTACTTTTATTTATTTATTTTTTTTTCCTTTGAAGAAAGCACAATTCACTTTTTTTTTAGATGTGTTTGTTTTGTAAATGCTGATTTTTTTTTCTTTTTATTATTATTTTTTTCATTTATTTTTATTTGTTGGAGGCTAATTACTTTACAATATTGTAGTGGTTTTTGCCATACATTGACATGAATGAGCCATGGATTTACATGTATTCTCCATTTTGATTCCCCCTCCCACCTCCCTCTCTACCGGATCCCCCTGGGTTTTCCCAGTGCACCAACGCCAAGCACTTGTCTTATGCATCCAACCTGGGCTGGTGATCTGTTTAACACTTGATAATATACATGTTTTGATGTTCTCTCAAAACATCCCACCCTCGCCTTCTCCCACAGAGTCCATAAGTCTGTTCTGTACATCTGTGTCTCTTGTTCTGTTTTGCATATAGGGTTATCATTACCATCTTTCTAAATTCCATATATATGCGTTAGTATACTGTATTGGTCTTTATCTTTCTGGCTTACTTCACTCTGTATAATGGGCTACAGTTTCACCCATCTCATTAGAACTGATTCAAATAAATTCTTTTTAATGGCTGAGTAATATTCCATGGTGTATATGTACTACAGCTTCCTTATCCATTCGTCTGCTGATGGGCATCTAGGTTGCTTCCATGTCCTACTATTATAAACAGTGCTGCAATGAACATTGCAGTACACATGTCTCTTTCAGATCTGGTTTCCTTGGTGTATATGCCCAGAAGTGGGATTGCTGGGTCATATGACAGTTCTATTTCCAGTTTATAAAGAAATCTCCACACTGTTCTCCATAGTGGCTATACTAGTTTGCATTCCCACCAACAGTGTAAGAGGATTCCCTTTTCTCCACACCCTCTCCAGCATTTATTTCTTGTAGACTTTTGTATAGCAACCATCCTGACTGGCATGTAATGATACCTCACTGTGGTTTTGATTTGCATTTCTCTGATAATGAGTGATGTTGAGCATCTTTTCATGTGTTTGCTAGCCATCTGTATGTCTTCTTTGGAGAAATGTCTGTTTAGTTCTTTGGCCCATTTTTTGATTGGGTCATTTATTTTCCTGGAATTGAGCTGCAGGAGTTGCTTGTATATTTTTGAGATTAAACCTTTGTCTTTTGCTTCATTTGCTCTTATTTTCTCCCAATCTGAGGGCTGTCTTTTCACCTTGCTTATAGTTTCCTTTGTTGTGCAAAAGCATTTAAGTTTCATTAACTCCCATTTGTTTATTTTTGCTTTTATTTCCAATATTCTGGGAGGTGGTCATAGAAGTTCCTGCAATTCACTTTAAAAATTATTTATTTATTTGACTGCACCAGGTCTTAGTTGAAGCATGTAGGAACTAATTCACCAGCCAGGGATTGAACCTTGGCACCCTGCATTGGAAGTGTGCAGTCCCAGTCACTGGATCATCATTGAAGTTCCCTACAATTCACTTTTGTTGGTTCAAAACCTTTGGTGTTCCCCAGGTAAAATTTGAAACTGGCCACATACAGAGAGAACAAGAATAAACTAAAATATAGAGAGCAGATGACCCAGATCAGTAGGTGGCAAGGGAATTTAAATAACAGGCTCATGTTAGGCGGCCACAAGGCTGAGTTCATACAGAGGCCTTAAGGAAGTTCTGGCATGAGTACCATTCAGATGGTCTCAGTAATACATCATCATATCAAGACTGCATCCTTGATGTAGCTCTTAGCATGAGAATGATGAGAGGATGCACATTTCAAGGAGGGGGATGGAGTGAGGAGCCTCCCATGGCCCAGGACCTGTTAATGAATCAAAAGAAATTCAAGATCTCTTGATGACCACCTTTAACAATCTTCCAGATATTTTACTCCTTAATGGTTCTTTATGAATATATTTGGACAGATAGTTACTAAAATTGATAGATATTATTGAAATTAATTTGGTACTTACATTTATTTCATTACTTTGTAAACATCAGCTTTAACTATATTCTATACTGAAAATTTAAATTATTCTCTGTCTGGATTGGATGACAATTCTTTCTAATACTAAAGTCCTTCTGGTTAATATTTTTAAAAGTCCTTTCAGCCAAAACTATTTCATTAGTGCCTAATCAGAGTGGCAGACGTTGGAGAAATCATTTGTTTTCACTGATTAGATGTCAAAATCAAAGTGTCATGAACTTAAGGGAGCAAGTGACTTTCACACACCTTCCTTGGTAGTGAGAGTGGTTTCCAGAAATTTCATCTGAATGCTGTTTCAATGTTCAGTTGTTCCCTCTTTATCTTATGCATCAGCCTTTGATAACTCTGAGTTGCTGAGTTCAGATTTGTCCTCCATCTCATTTGGAAGTGTTTCTTTGTTCTTAAGTGGATTTCTTTCTATAAATTCAGATTCCGTCTCAATTGACTCGACTTCTTTCCTCTGTTGTCTAAACTGTGGCAGCTACAAATATAAATATACATACCTCGCATTTATTCTCAGTCTCTTCTTGGCTATTGTGCTAAACAAATTTATGGTTAAGCACCTAATCTGTCTGTATCTATTTGCCAGTAGAGAGAGAAGACTGATGCTGCAGAGATGAATTGTGACTAGTGTATGTGTACATGGAATAACATCATTAAAAGCAACACCCAAATAATTGATGATAAATCAATAATGATATTAAGGATAAAGAAGATAATTTAATCTTCCCTAATTTAACTTCTATAATCATAAAAATATTAATTAAAAACTGAATTAATTTTTATAGATAAAATTAAATAGAAAAGTGCATTTAGCAAATCAATATCTATATAGCTGTGAATTTTCTCCTTTTTGTAGAAGTCTATATAAAAAGCTTTACCAAGCTTTCTTTCAATGCTTTTGAGACAGATTTTTATTCCAAAGTTGTGAGGGAATTCTTCCTAATTAAGTTTTGTGGTTGTTGTTCAGTCACTAAGTCATTCTCAACTCTTTGCAACCCTACAGACTGCAACATGCCAGGATCATTTGTCCTCCACTGTCTCCCAGGGTTTTCTCATTCGTGTCCATTGAGTCAGTGATGCCATCTAACTATGTCATCCTCTGCTGCTCCCTTCTCCTTTTTCTTTCGATCCTTTTCAACATCAGGGGCTTCTCCAATGAGTCAGCTCTTCTTATCACCTGGCCAAAGTATTGGAGCTTCAACACCAGTTATTCCAATGAATATTCAGGGTTGATTTCCTTTAGGATTGACTGATTTGATCTGCTTGCTGTCCAAGGGACTCTCAAGAGTCTTCTCCAGCACAATAATTCAAAAGCATTGATTGTTCAGTACTCAACTTTATTTTAAGGCAACTTTCACATCCATATATGACTACTGAAAAAGCCCTAGCTTTGATTATACAGACCTTTGTTAGCAAAGTGATTTCTCTTCTTTTTAATATGCTGACTAGGTTTGTCATAGCTTTCATTCCAAGGAGCAAGTAAGTGTGTTTTAATTTCATGGCCACAGACACTGTCCTCAGTGATCTTGGAGCCCAAGAAAATAAAATCTGTCACTATTTCCACTTTTTCACTTTCTGTTTGCCATGAAGTGATGGGACCAGATGTCATAATCTTCATTTCTTTAATGGTGAGCTTCAAGCCAGATTTTTTTTTCCTCTCTTTCTCTCTCCTCTTTCACCCTCATCAAGAGGCTCTTCAGTTCCTCTTCACTTTCTATCTTTAGAGTATTATCATTTGCGTATCTCAGGTTATTGATATTTCTCCTGGAAATCTTTTTCTAGCTTATTATTCATCCAGCCTGGCATTTTGTATGATGAAAATATACATCTTTGTCAGCTCCTTTCCCAATTTTGATCCAGTCAGTTGTTCCATGTCCAAATCTAACTGTTCATTCTTGACCTTTATACAGATTTCCCAGGAGACAGGCAAGGTGATCTCGTACTCACATTTGTTTAAATATTTTACACAGCTGTGGTGATCCACAGAGACAAAAGGTTTAGCATGGTCAATGAAGCAGAAGTAGATTTTTTTTTTCTTTAATTCCCTTGCTTTCTCTATGATCCAACAAATATTGGTAAGTTGATGTCTGATTCCCCTGCCTTTTATAAGCCAAGACTGTACTATTAAGTTTTGACATAATAATATCATCAAAGAAAAACATAACCATAAGGAATCTAACATGCTCAAACTCCCAATTCTTCACACATTAAGTTCATGTACCCAGATTCAGGTGTTAATAGCTTGGTTTTGTTTCTTTGAGTCTCATCGGCAATTTAGGCATGTGGGCATGTAACCAAGGAGAGTAAAGACATGCCAGTAGAGATAGGTGTGTGATCATATAAAAAGAGAGGTAACTTCTAGAGAAGGTGACAACAAATAGTTTACCAATTAATCATGAAATAAGAGTAGGGTCTTTTCATCCATTGAGTCAGTTCAGTTCAGTTCAGTTCAGTTCAGTTCAGTTGCTCAGTTGTGACCAACTATTTGCGGCCCCATGAATCACAGCACACCAAGCCTCCCTGTCCATCACAAAAGAAGGCATTAAAATTGCATGTGTGCTGGCATGCGAGTTTAAACAGAACTGTACTTTTCAAGAGTTCTCTATGTGGCAGGGAAATGACTGTAATCATTTTGAAGGGTGACTTAAATATTGTTGCTGTTACTCTCTGAAGTTATGTTCAAATGGGGAAAAATTTTTTTTTTCTGTCTCCACTATCTCAATATTGTCTTTCAATTTGTAAAGAATCTTGCAAATGCTTACTAAAATCAAGATACATTTTAAACAATATTGTTTTTGATGGATGTTGTATGATCTCAATGAAACTGTGATGACTACAAGGGTTCTCACAGTAGGCCAGGGGTGGGCACAGTAGTTTCAGACATGACAATTAAAGATAAGTTTAAGAAATTATTTTCTCTTACTGAAAGATTTAAGAATGCTGCAATATGGCAAAGTATACAAGTACAGGATAATGACTTTGACTCCATTTATACTTTGTTGAATGTATTTAGGAGAGTTTTATCATACTTCCAAAGGTTGAAAACTGTACTTTGTAGATATTTGAATTTATAAGACATCTTTCTTATAAATGATAGAATTATAATAATGACCACTGATTTTCTCAATTTAACCTAAATAAAAATTGATTCATTAAAATTTCAGAATTTCCTCTCACTCTTGTTTCAGTTCCATTCAGTCGTTCAGTCATGTCTGACTCTTTGTAACCCCAGAAACCATAGCACGTCAGGCTTCCCTGTCCATCACCAACTGCCAGAGTCCACTCAAACTCACATTCATTGAGTCGGTGAGCCCATGCAGGCATCTCATCCTCTGTCGTCCTCTTCTCCTCCTGCCCCCAATCCCTCCCTGCATCAGGGTCTTTTCCAGTGAGTTAATTCTTCGTATCAGGTGACCAAAGTATTGGAGTTTCAGCTTCAGCATCAGTCCTTCCAAAGAACACCCAGGACTGATCTCTTTTAGGATGGACTGATTGGACCTCCTTGAAGTCCAAGGGACTCTCAAGAGTCTTTTCCAACACCACAGTTCAAAAACATCAATTTTTCGGTGCTCAGCTTTCTTCACAGTCCAGCTCTCACATCCATACATGACCAGTGGAAAAAAACATTGCCTTGACTAGACGGACTTTTGTTGGCAAAGTAATGTCTCTGCTTTTTAACATGGTGTATACATTGGTCATAACTTCCAAGGAGTAAGTGTCTTTTAATTACATGGCTGCAATCACCATTTGCAGTGATTTTCAAGCCCCCCAAAATAAAGTCAACCACGATTCCAATTGTTTCTCCATCTATTTACCCAGAAGTGATGGGGCTGTATGCCATGATCTTAGTTTTCTGAATGTTGAGGTTTAAGCCAAATTTTTCAGTCTCCTCCTTCACTTTCATCAAGAGGCTTTTAAGTTCCTCCTCACTTTCTGTCATAAGGGTGGTGTCATCTGCATATCTGAGGTTATTAATATTTCTCCCGGCAATCTTGATTCCAGCTTGTGCTTCTTCCAGCCCAGTGTTTATCATGGTGTACTCTGCATATAAGTTAAATAAGCAGGGTGACAATATACAGCTTTGACATACTGCTTTTCCTGCTTGGAACCAGTCTGTTGTTCCATGTCCAGTTCTAACTATTGCTTCCTGACCTGCATACAGGCTTCTCAAGAGGCAGGTCAGGTGGTCTGGTATTCCCATCTCTTTCAGAATTTTCCACAGTTTATTGTGATCCACGCAGTCAAAGGCTTTGACATAGTCAATAAAGCAGAAATGGATGTTTTTCTGAAACTTTCTTGCTTTCTCGATGATCCAGTGGATGGTGGCAATTTGATCTCTTGTTCCTCTGCCTTTTGTAAAACCAGCTTGAACATCTGGAAGTTCATAGTTCAGTATTGCTGAAGCCTGACTTGGAGAATTTTGAACATTACTTTACTAGCATGTGAAATGCATGCAGTTGTGCAGTAGTTTGAGTATTCTTTGGCATTGCCTTTCTTTGGGATTGGAATGAAAACAGACCTTTTTCAGTCCTGTGGCCACTGCTGAGTTTTCCAAATTTGCTGGCATATTGAATGCAGCACTTTCACAGCATCATTTTTCAGGATTTGAAATAGCTCAACTGGAATTCCATCACCTCCATTATCTTTGTTTGTAGTGATATTTCCTAAGGCCCACTTGACTTCACATTCCAAGATGTCTGGCTCTAGGTGAGTGTGAGTGTTCTCACCATTGTGATTAACTGGGTCATGAAGATCTGTTTTGTACAGTTCTTCTGTGTATTCTTGCCACCTCTTCTTAATATCTTATGCTTCTGCTAGGTCCATACCATTTCTGTCCTTTATTGAGCCCATCTTTACATGAAATGTTTACTTGGTATCTCTAATTTTCTTGAGAGATCTCCAGTCTTTCCCATTCTATTATTTTTCTCTATTTCTTTGCATTGATTGCTGAGGAATGTTTTCTTATCTCTCCTTGCTATTCTTTGGAACTCTGCATTCTAATCGATATATCTATCCATTTTTCCTTTTCTTTTCACTTCTCTTCTTTTCACAGTTATTTGTAAGGCCTTCTCAGACAGCCATTTTGCTTTTTTGCATTTCTTTTTCTTGGGGATGGTCTCATTTACTTCTCTCATTTTGAAAATGAGGAACTATCCATATCCCTTTTCTTTTGTCACCTAAATTAATTTTCTATGATGACAGAAAGGTTCCTGTGTGGTTTCATTATCAAATCAGTACCCTAGAAGCTGGAGATTTCAATGAACTTAAAATAGGAGATATACTCCATTAGTGGTCCTAACTGAATCAAATGTCTCTACATAAGTTGCCAAATGTTACTTTTCCACCTTATCATTTATTCTGCATTTACTGGATGACATTTCACTGTTAGGAAGAGTTTTTCATTTTCTTGTGTTCACTTATTCTGTTGCTCATTTATTCAATCATTTATTTGTATTTATATTGATTCATGATTTTCATTTTATCCAATTAATCAAATTAACTTCCTGGGTGTCACTATTGGTAAAAATCCACCTGCAATGTAAGAGACTTAATGATACTTGGGTTTGATTCCTGGTTTGGGAAGATCTTCTGCAGAAGAGCCTGGCAACCCACTCCAATATTCTTGCTTGAAAAATTCCATGGAAAGCAGATTCTTGCAGTCTACAGTCCATAGAATCCCAAAGAGTTGGACATGACTGAAGCAACATAGCATGCATGCATATAAATAAAATGTAAGCACTCATGCATACATATAAATACCTTACTGTGTGCCTATATATGAATAGTCATATATACATGTTCTTTTCTATATCTTTGTATATGTTTGTATATATATGCATGTATGCTTATAACACACACACACACACACACACACACACACACATATACACATACACATAGGCAAACCAGATGGTAATGAATCTTCCTGGGATTCAGGAGACCCAGGTTCAATTCCTGAGTTAGGAAGATTGCCTGGAGAAGAGAATGCCTACCCACTCCAGTATTCTTGCCCGGAGAATTCCATGGAGAGAGGAGCCTGGTGGGCTATAGTCCTTGGGGTCAAAGAGTTGGACATGACTGACTTATCAAGCGTGCATATTAAAAATATCCTATTTCAAAGAAGCAATTATGACAATGAAGCATGTAATATATTTTTGATGAAATAAAAGTTTCCAATTTAAAGATAAGGCTTTTATTTCAAAAGTTGCAGTGGGACTAAAACAGGTTATTGATATTTTGAACGTCATTTAAAAATTATTTTCATTTACTAGTAACACAAAAGTTTCTACTTATATTATTTATATACTTTTCTGATCACTAAAATGCATTTTTAAGATGCAACTTCTGAAGAAAATTTGATACATCAAAATCAAGATGAGATTAAGAAGAGTGATTGTAATTTATATACAGTGATACTGCCATAAAAAAAAAAAAACAGATGAAAAAGTACAATATAGTCACAGGAGCACATAGCCCTAAGATGAATCTTCTTTACATTCTTATATCTTATATTTATCTTATTTCAGATGAGAAAGAAATTAATAAGTTGAAGAATTATTTTTATGTTCTAGAAAATTGACATTTTAATATATAGCCACTACTTTGATTTGGAGAAGCAAATGGCAACCCACTCCATGTCTGGAGAATTCCAAGGACAGAAATACCTGGCAGGCTACAGTCCATGGGGTCACAAAAATCAGACGTGACTGAGCGACTAACACACATAACATTGATTAAATCATATTACAAGATCTGAAACATACTGTAGTTTTTACCAAAAGTTTTGATTTTAAAGTACTTTTGTAATATTAAGATTTGACCTATATTTCTTTCAAAAGATTATTTTATTAAAACCTGTAGTCAAATACAAAAACAAAAGTATAAAATATTGTTGGTGAAACTTTACAATAAGAACTTCTTGAGTGAGTGCTAAGCAATTTATATGTGTCTGACTATAGCCCAGCAGGTTCCTCTGTCCATGGGATGCTCTAGGCTAGAATACTGGGTTGGGTCGCCATGCCCTTCTCCAGGGGATCTTCCCAATCCAGGGATTGGACCAGCTTCTCTTGGGTCTCCTGCATTGGCAGGCAGGTTCTTTACCACTAGCATCACCTGAATAAAGATTCTTGTATTAAAGTTTAAAACTTTTAGTCAGTTATGAAACCGAATTAAAATGCTAGCTAAAGTATTTAATTGTTAAACTCATGAACAGTACACACTGTGTATGTATGTATACACACACACACACACACACACACACACACACACACACACATATATAATGATTAGGCTATAATAATACCAGCCAGGCATTTGGAAAAATTTCCTCTTCTCTATTCTTTGAACAGAGCTGCCACTGTTACTCTTATTGTTCTGGTGAATTCTCCATTTAGCTATATATTTTCTTTTTTTTTTTTTCATTATCAACTTTTTTTCATTTATTTTTATTAGTTGGAGGCTAATTACTTTACAATATTGTAGTGGGTTTTGTCATATATTGACATGAGTCATCCATTCAGCTATATATTTTCAGTAGTTTGATATTATGACATAATACTTTTCAATAGTTTGATATTATGATATAATACTTAGTTAGTGACCTAAGTGAACTAATGAGTGTAGCTTAAAAATACATTAATTCTATTGCATAGCAAATATATGCCACTAAGTTTCAGAAATATCAATTTCAAAATCCAGCTTTGCAATGACTTTGTATGGTAAATGAATTGGGGCTCTCATTTACATGCTTTCATATATCAGGGAATTATCTTTTGTAGCTTGATAGTTCATTTATTTTTAGTACTGAGTAATATCCATTGTCTGTATATACAAGAATCATTTACCCATTCATTTACTGTTGGACATTTTGGCTACTTCCAAGTTTTGGCAATTATGAATAAAACCACTGTAAGCATCTATTAGCATCTATTTGAGTGGAATATAGGTTTCAACTCATTTGGGTGAATGCCAAGTAGTGTGATTGTTTTATTATATTGTAAGTTTTGTAAGAAACTGATAAATTGTTTTCTAAAGTGACTGCCTTTGCTTCCTTAACCAGAAGGAAATCGCTTGGGTTTTTAAATTTCTCCTGTTTGTTACACTATTGTTTTCCAAAGATATCTCTAAATAGAATCAGCCTTGGCTGGCATATCAACAATACCTTCGCTAACTTTCTGAACTCCAGAAAGGTCCTTTGAAAAAAGATGCTGGCAGTGTGCAGAGCACCAGTGATCTGGTAATCAAGAGCCATATCCAGAAATCACAAATATCCATTTCAAGTCTGAAGAGGCTGTATTTCAATTACAGTTCAGTCAGAATATTGTATTGGCAGCCATTTTTCCTATACATGAGTCAAGCTTGAGGATTAATATGTACAAAAACTCTTCAGTGATCTGCGTGTTGGGCTGTCAGCTTGCTCACCAGTAGTACTTAGCTATTTTCCAAAAAGATTTTTATGGTTTTTCTCAGCTTGGTAAACAAGTTACTGTCACAGGATGCATTGAAGGGTCAATATCAACCCTGTAATCAAGTCAGCTCTCTATAAATTAACTCATCATTCTTGTGGTCATGGACCCAAAATGTGGTTCTCTTTTAAGCAGAGGGCATTTTGAGTGGCTTCTCCCTGTATCTCTTGGAGATTTTATATTGGAATTGGGAAAGTGGTCTTTATGGGGCATATAAAGAATTCATATGAAAAACCTTCATTTGGATTTATAAGTTCATTTTGGTTCTACTATGTATTTCATCTCAGTCTCTGCCTCAGAAATCTCAGGTCTCCTGCAGGGCAATCATTATCCCATGCTTCAGTCTATAAATAATGGACCTATTTTCCAGGTTCTAATCCTGGATCCTGTTTAGTTCATAAAATTTTTTTTTAATTCTTAATTCTCCCCCACATTTCCTGGCCAGAGCTTACCCATGGGAAGGAGACAACTTATTTTCCCCACACTTTCAGAATTGGTCATGAGTCTTTATGAACAGTAATCTATAGGTAAAGAGGAAGGGTACTATTTCTGAGCTAAGGGCTTAAGAAGCTTTCCATATTTCTGCTTGTTCTCTTGAATCTCTGCCCTTTCATAAGAAGAACATGGTAGTCCAAAGAGGATAAGAGAAATTTCTAGTGGAGCTATTTCAGCTTATGTAACAGACCTACAAACACCTTTCCCCATCAGCTGTGTCCCTGAGAAACTTGGGTGAACACAATGATATTAGTCAAATTTCAAAGGCCACAGATTCAAAAATAATAATAAATGACTGTTATTTTTTTTAATATGTAGTTTTCAATCTTTTGAAAATGACAATAGCAAATCAACAGCTTGGATAACAACTTTGTAGACAGGAGATAGATATGACTCAGTTCTGCAAATTTTTGAGTTCACCTTAACTTCCCTACTTGGAGAGGAAATACTCCTCTGTGACTTAAGGAGACTGTACTTCTCATCATATAAGCCTTCTTTTAAATGCTCTGAAAAAGTGGACTTAGAAGCTGGTGTCAGTTTTCCCCTGCTTCTGTCAAGCATTTCTCATTGGTTCCAGAGCATGTGTTAGATTCCACTTTTGGTGATGAGAGATGGAAACACTTAACTGAAGACAGACTATACTCTAAATGAATCATATCAAATCTCAGAAATATGCATTCTCCCAAAACTGTGGGGAAAATGAACTTATATGCCTACCTTACATCACACACACACATACACAGATACACAATATTCAGGTAGATGAAGATTTAAATATAAAGGGCAGAACTTTAAATATTTTAAAAGGTAATATAAGAAACATCTTTTTGTTATAAGGTAAACCTTTTAAAATATGTTTAAGCAAGCCAGACACACACAAAAAATTACTAATTTAGTTACGTTAAAATTAAGCCTTATTAGATAGCATATTAAAAAGCAGAGACATTACTTTGCCAACAAAGATCCATCTGGTCAAGGCCATGGTTTTGCCAGTGGTCATGTATGGATATGAGAGTTGGACTGTGAAGAAAGCTGAGCACCGAAAAATTGATGCTTTTGAACTGTGGTGTTGAAGACGACTCTTGAGAGTCCCTTGGACTGCAAGGAGATCCAACCAGTCCATTCTAAAGGAGATCAGTCCTGGGTGTTCATTGGACTGATGCTGAAGCTGAAACTCCCAATACTTTGGCCACCTCATGCGAAGAGTTGACTCATTGGAAAATACCCTGATGCTGGGAGGGATTGGGGGCAGGAGGAGAAGGGGATGACAGAGGATGAGATGGCTGGATGGCATCACCGACTCAATGGGCATGAGTTTGAGTAGACTCCAGGAGTTGGTGATGGACAGGGTGGCCTGGCGTGCTGTGATTCATGGGGTTGCAAAGAGTCAGACACTACTGAGTGACTAAACTGAACTG
Organism: Hydropotes inermis; assembly: GCA_020226075.1. Taxonomy (NCBI): domain Eukaryota; kingdom Metazoa; phylum Chordata; class Mammalia; order Artiodactyla; family Cervidae; genus Hydropotes; species Hydropotes inermis. The sequence continues at coordinate 57,570,394 of CM035290.1, read as the reverse complement.
AACTCAAAATCTTCATAAACAAGGTGAAATGCCAAGTCACAATCAGCAGAAGATATTTTAAATAGTACATACAACTAATAGAATGTAAAGATTCTTATAAATCAATAAGAAGAGAACAAGAATAGGCATAAGTCATAAAAAGTCATTTCTAGAAAAGAAATGAAACATCTTGTAATGTAATGAGGAAGTGCTCAGTCTCATAAGCATCAGGGCAAAACAGGAAAACTATGAGGAGTTATGATTCATAAACAGCAGATAAGTCCAAACAGAAAATTTTGATACTGCAAAAAATGTTATTCACTTCTGTTAAGGGTGTGAACATTTCATTTTCAAAGTGAATTGAAAAAAAAAAAAAACTGAGACAGAGTAAGTGTGAACATGTCTACCCATTGTCCAACTATTCTCTGGATAGGAAACCTACAGTGATTCTTAGACTTGGAGGACTATTTGAAAACCTCAGTAGTATTATTATTTCTAAAAAATAAAAGACAAATAACCCAAATATCCACACCCAAGAAAATGATAAATGCTGTTGTCATATACTTAAATGGAAGATTCTGCAATAGTTAAAAATGAGCTAACAGGTGCATAACCAACAGATTATGCAGAAATGCCATCTTCAACAGAATGAAGTATTTCCTCAGTTATATTGATATGCAAACTAAAGCATGTTTTGTTCAGGTATACATATAAACAGTTAAATTATGTATACTAAAAGCAAGGAAAATAAACATAAATTCAGGACATTCAATATAATTGGGTGGAAGAGTGAAGAGTGCATGCCGGCTAAGTCACTTCAGTTGTGTTTAAGTCTTTGTTACCCTATAGACCATTACATGAAGACAAACACAAGTGTATTAGCAATGTTTTGTTTCTTAAGTTGAATAATGGGTACATGCACCTTTATTATTGTTGCATTTTACATATAAAGTAATTGATTCAGGAAAAAATGTAGCAGCTAACCTATTTGCCAGATCCACAGAATTTCCATTATTGTTGCAACGTTTAGAGAAACACTGTTTAACACAGAGTTTGAGAAAACCTAGGTCTGCAAACATTCATTATAAACAAAATACTTAATAACCCCATTGATATAAAATTTTAAAGTCAAATGTCAAATAATCAAATTGTTAATAAGCAGAAGGGTTGTTCAGTGTGTTCATTGCCATATGTATACATTTAGATACATCAGCATGTAACTAGATGTGTTTATCTACCTTAAATTGTTGACCCCATCTTTACAGTCACCACAGTTATGACAAAGAAGCAAAACATTCATTCATATTAATTTCACAGTGTTCACCTTTAAATCCTGCAGACAGGTAACATGGGTAGAGATGAGCAATCCTCACTTTAGGATACAAAATTGGAATCAGTAGTAAAGACTCTGAAGAATATGCTTATGGTGGAAATTTGTTTGTTGTTTTATTGGGAAAACACCTCATCACTGGCTTCTCATACAACTCTATTTCACTTAAAGTCTGAATAAAATTATGCTAGCTTCTAATTAATGGGTTCAAATGAAAGAATCAGGGGAAAACTACTAAATCTCCTGTGGAAGCAGAGTTAATGCTAATGCCACTGTTGTTTTAAGGTCTTTAAGAATTTAAAAAAAAATAATTAAAATGATTTGGAAAACAAATGGGTTAATGTGATGACCAATCTTCAAGTAAAATTGAGTTAGTGATTAGATGTATTCAAAGTAGTTAGCAAATGAAGCATATTATTTCATTGCTTTTCATATTAGAGTGATTCAAAGAAAGCAAATTATTTTGTTTCATAGATAAATAATCAGCCATCCATTTAAACTCATCCCAGTTATATTAAAAAAATGGAAAAACAAAATTAAAATTATAATTTTACAAAAAAGTCAGTTGTAATTATTTCAACACAGTTGCATCAGAAAAAAAATGGCATTGCATCACTATTTAAAATACATTAAATATTTTAATATTATGGTGCTCTTTTAAACTTTTTTCCATGGTTATAGAATAATGAGTAGAACAACTAGGTATATATATATGTATACTTATTTTGTTGCCAATATTTTTTCTATACTCTTTAGAAACTATAAAAAACAAGAAGATTTTCTTTTCTTTTACTATCCCAGTGCTGGAAGTAAGCACCAGATAATTGAAGTGATACTACTCAAATTTTTAATTTAAGGAGCATAGTCATTCAAGCTACTCAAATATAACTTTATTGGTAGCATTCACAGAGTGGGATTGGAATTGAAAAATAAGGGAAAAAGAGGGTGAATAGTCTAGACACAATGGTCATCTTCCTCCTTTAGTATCTTATCATATAGTTTCACCTCTTTATTCTATCTGCAAATATCTCTCCATGTTCAAAGTTTCAAATCTTTTGTAAATATTGGCACGCAGATGACACAGCACAGCTTCCCTTGTCTTTTATCTCTGCATCATGACCTTTCATGGCTTTACATTTTCACATCATACCTTGCCACAAGCCATTGCCATTCTCTGTGGTATCTGTCATCAGGTCAAAAGTCAAAATTGCTTCCAGTTAGAGTTTGGAAAGTTGAAATATGACTTCCTGTTTAATAAGAAATTATATGAAAACCTAAAATAACGTAATCCAAAAGGAGACAAGTGAAATGATCAAAGTGCAGATAGAACAAGTAGAAAACAAATAGCAGGATGATTTATTTAAAGCCATATATAGCAGCAATTGCATTAAATATGATTTTTAAAAACATTTCAATTGAAAGGCAGAAGCAAACATACTAAAAAAAATAGCACTGACTACATTATATGTAAAAGAAATTACTTTGACATATAGAGACAACATAAGTTGAAAGTAGAATAATGAAACAAAGATATCCCATGAAACATTAGTAAGAAACCTGGAATGCCTATGTGACTGGCAGACCACGTAGTCTTCAGAAAAGCATTGATATTAATTTAAGCTAGTTTTTCTTTTTTAATTATCAAATATTTTAATTTAAATTCTGAATTTACATGATCATAAGTTTATTCTTGCTGTAGACATTGCATCTTTAGCAACCAGAACAAAATTTTGTTATAAATTATTTATTTTCAATATATTATGGTTCTCCTAATTTAGAAGAACAAGTTATTATTCCAACACACTTCAGCACAATTCATCAACCACTACTACTGTTATATTTAAATTGTAAATATCAGAGTACAGCTATAATACATGTTATTTCCTTAAATATTTCATTGTGATTAAATTTTTTTGCAACTTAAAGATACAAAAATTTGAATGTATTCCACCATTTCTACTTTGAGCTTAGCTAGTACCATCTGGGAGACAGGGCATTTTGACACTAAACTGTTTCTTAGAAATCTTCTTTTGAGACACTGTAACTCGGGGTCACTGGTCAGCCAGAGTACTGAAGTGTGCTTCCCTGAGTTCAGCAAGGCTGATGAATCAGACCATTCAGAACCTGGGAACTTGGAGAGCTCACAGGACACCTTGTTTTCCATGATTTTGCCTTATTCACTTAGTTTGACATTTCTGAAATGGAGCTTTGATATCAACTAGCAACATATGTCAATGAACTGAGGAAATGAGATTACTGAAATGCAGTAGACAGTGAAAAAAAAAAGTAGATGTGGATTTAATTTAAAATAAGCCAAAGCTTTGCAGATATACTTAATTCCAAACTAAATTTCCCATCATCATTGGGTTTAGAAGTTGATATATATTCATGTGGAGAGTACTTGTTATGAATACATGCAGTGACAGCTGAAAGTCTGTCAAAACTTGAAATAAGTGAATTAATTCTATGTTATTCCTCTCCTATGTATATCTATCCAAATATATTCAGCTAAATCTATTTTATTAACTGCAGTTCTTCACACACAAATAATGAACAATCCTCAAATGTTCTCTTGAGTGACTATTTTTGCAAATGCATGAGAATAGTTAGTAAATGCCATTATTGCATTTGATTTAGTTACTAAACTTCTGCTCTGACCCAGAATTCAGTCAATGTAGACTACAGATATAGTATTTTAATCACTTAATATTTTATCACCTCTAAACATTGTAGCCTTTCCATACTTTATTTTCTGGAAGGGGTGGCATAGAATTTAGTACACTAACAATATATAGGTTTCAATAAAAACTTTTTAGGAAGAATTTTATCATTCAGAGCTATATTTTATAATGATCACATTGGAAATCTTATAGGCTGGAGTAATTAGAAATGAAGTAATAGTGAAAAATTAGAGTGTATCTTCCATCCAGTCAAACAAGGTATTGTAAAAACCATACATTTTAAAAAAAAAACATTAAAATAAATGATTTATAAAAGCATTAGAACTTTTTATTTTTTCTTAATAAAAATTTGAAATTCCCTGGATTTTAAAACTTAATGGAAGTAAAAAGAGAGCTATATCTCTTGGCAGGTCAGAAAATATTTACAAACATTTTTTCTTTTTGTTTTATAATTATACAATGTTAATATTTTCTTTAAAATTGACCAATATTGCAAAATCATTGCCAATTCAACTTTAAAAACAATGACACATGTAAATCCATGACTGATTCTTGTCAATGTATGGCATAAATCACTACAATATTATGAAAAAAAAAATAACAACAATAGGAATTATAGCAAAAAAAGAAGATAAAACTACTATTTTCAATAGGTGGTAATTAGCTTTTTAACATGATTTTATGTCTCCTTCCTCCTGAATCCGCACCCTCCAACCTTCCTTCCAATCACAGCCCTTTAGCTTGTCACTGAGCACAGACTGTGTGTTACCTGTGCCATACATCAAACTCCCACTGGGTTTCTCTTTTATACATGGCAGTGCATATTTGCAATGCTAATTTGCAAATAATTGCTTTATAATATTTTGTTGGTTTCTGCCATACATCAACATGAATCAGCCATATGTTTACCTATGTCTGTCCCCTTTCTCCTGAACCTCTCTGCCACCAAATTCTCTCACTTAATCAGTTATTTCCCTTCAGGGTGTTCATTATACATGACTTTTGATCACATACAATATAAAAAAATGCTATTTTTTTTAATAAGAAATGGGATTTATCGGTAGCCTAACTAGGAAGAATGCCAGAGAGTTTGCACAACTGGAGAAAAAAAATTATTGGAACTTCTAGGTCATGCTATTTCACACACCTTTCCCTCCTCCTGTAAACAGATAGATCTCCATGTGAAGGGAACGTTGTGTTGGCTTCACCAATTGAAACACTGGCAGAAAAAGCAAGCTGCTCTAAGAATGAATTCCAGGCATGGCTGGTACTATTTCAGACCCATGTCCACATCTGATCAACCATAATTCCCAAAGACGTAAGATTTGCTATGTGTCTTGGCTTGGATTCTTCCAAAATTACAATTGAAGTAAATAATTTGCATGCAGTTACCACAGTTGAGGTCCCAGGGATTATCACAGGGGAGTGCTAAAATAAAATACGGAAAAGATTGATTTAATAAGAAGGTTATTGCTGTGAATGTAAGGTTCCAGTCTGGCAGAGAGCCTGTTAAAAATCATGTGCCACATAACTTAGAGTTGTCACAGTCAGCAAGAAAGCTAGAGTGTGTACCCACAGACCCTCTTGGCTTGTGCATACTCTATCTTAAATGGAAAATCATTGACTATATTGTATTAATAGTTTAATGGTTAATTAAGCTATGTGTCTCTTCCTTGAAATAAAAATCCTTGAGGGCTTGTCCATGTCATGTTTAATTTCAGCAGAACCTCTCTCAAGACTTGACACATGATAGGAAATTAATATATGTTTGTTGACTCAATCAGTAAAGAATGATTTTTTTTAGATATCTAAGACATTTTTAATACACTTTTGAGGTTCATCATAGCTTTCTGAAAAAGGAGCAGGTGTCTTTATTTCATGGCTGCAGTCACTAACCACAGTGATTTTGGAGCTCAAGAAGATACATTTTGTTACCGCTTCTACTTTTTCTGATTCTATTTTTCATGAAGTGATGGGACCAGATGTCATGATCTTAGTTTATTTTTTATGTTGAGTTTCAAGCCAGCTTTTTCTCTCTCCCCTTTCACCCTCTTATTCTTCATCAAGGTTATTGATATTTCTCCTGGAAATCTTGATTCCAGCTTGTGATATATCCAGCCCAGCATTTTGCATAATGTACTCTGCATAGAAGTTAAATAAGGTGGGTGATAATACACAGTATTGTTGTAGTCCTTTCAAAATTTTGAACAAGTCAATTTTTTCATGCTCAGTTGTAACTTTTGTTCTTGACCTGCATACATGTTTCTCAGGAGATAGGTAAGGTGGTCTGGTACTCCCACCTCTTTAAGAATTTTCCACAGTTTTCCATGATCCACATAGTCAAAGGCATTAGTCTACTTAATGAAGAAGAAGTTCACATTTTTCTGGAACTCTCTTGTTCTTCCCATGATCTGAAGAATGTTGTCAATTTGATCTCTGTTATCTCAGAATTTTCTAAACCTAGCTTGTACATCTGGAAGTTATTGGTTCTTGGAGTGCTGAAGTCTAGCTTGAATGATTTTGAGTACAACATTGCTAGCATGAGGAATGTGCACAACTGTAATGAAATGGCAACTCACTTCAGTATTCTTGCCTGGAGAATGCCATGCCTGTCAGGCCACAGTCCATGGAGTCACAAAGATCAGACATAACTGATCAACTAACACACATATGGTGATTGGAACATTGTTTGGCATTGCCCTTCTTTGGGACTGGAATGAAAACTGACTTCTTTCATTCCTGTAGTCACTGCTGACTACTAAATTTGGTGATATATTGAGTGCAACTCTTCAACAGCATCAGCATTTAGAATTTTAAATAGCTCAGATGGAATTTTGTAACCTCATCTAGATTTGTTCATAGTAATGCTTCCTAAGGCCCACCTGACTTCACACTCCAGGATATCTGACTCTAGGTAAGTTACCACACCATCGTGGTTATCTGGGTCATTAAGACATTGCATAGTCATTCTGTGTATTCTTGTCTCCTCTTCTTCATCCCTTCTGCTTCTGTTAAGTCTTTACCCTTTGTCTCCTTGATCATGACCATCCTTGCATAAAATTTCCCTTGATATCTTCAGTTTTCTTGAAGAGATCTTTCACATTCAATTGTTTTCCTCCATTTCTTTGCATTGTTCATTTAAGAAGGCCTTCTTATCTTTCCTTCCTTGCTATTTTCTGGAACTCTGTGTTCAGATGGGTATATCCTTCCCTTTCTCCCTTGCCTTTTGCTTCTCTTCTTTTCTCCTATATATAGGAAGTTATTTATAAAGCCTCCTCAGAGAAACACTCTGCCTCCTTGCATTTCTTATTCATTGGGATGGTCTCAGTTATTGCCTCCTGTACAATCTTATGAACCTCCATTCATAATTCTTCACGCACTCTGTCTACCAGAGCAAATCCTTTAAATGTATCTGTTACCTCCACTGTATAATCATAAGGAATTTGATTAAGGTTATAACTGAATGGCTTAGTGGTTTTCTCTACTTTAATTTAAGCCTGAATTTTCCAATAAGGAGTTGATGAACCTTGTGCAACAGTCAGCTCCAAGTCTTGTTTTTGCTCACTGTATAGAGATTTCCCATCTTTGGCTGCAAAGAACATAACCAACCTGATTTCACTGTTCACCATGTGGTCCTGTCTGTGTGTAGAAACATCTCTTGGCTTGTTGCAAAAGCCTGTTCACTATCACCAGTGGTTTCTCTTGACAAAATCCTTTGCCTTTGCCCTGCTTCATTTTGTACTCTGAGCCTAAACTTGCCCATTATTCCAGGTATCTCTTAACTTTTGACATTTACTCTCCAATTCCTTATGGAGTAACAGACATCTTTTTATGGTTTTAGTTCTAGAAGGTTTTATAAGTTTTCATATAACTAGTCAACTTCAGCTTCTTCAGCATCAGTGTTAGGAACATAAACTTGGATTACTGTGATAAATGAACCAATACCATTCTACATTTTTTTTAGACTGAAATCAATTGCTGTATTTCAGACTCTTTTGTTGACTATGAGGGCTACTTCATTTCTTCAAAGGGATTCTTGCACACAGTAGTAGATACAATTTTATCTGAATTAAATTCACCCATTCCCCTCCATTCCCATTCACTGATTCCTAAAATGTCAGTGTTCAGTGTTGCCATCTTGTACCTGACCATATCCAATTTACCTTGATTAATGGACCTAACATTGCAGGTTCATAGGCAATATTGTTCTTTATAGCATTGGACTTTACCTTCACCACTAGACACTTTCACAATGGGGTGTCATTTCTGCTTTGGCCCAGCTGCTTCATCCTTTCTGGAGCTATTAATAATTTCCTTCTGCTCTTCCCCAATATTATATTGGACACCTTCCAACCTAGAGGGCTCATCTTCCAGCATTATATCCTCTTACCTTTCATACTGTCCATGGGGTTCTGCAGATGAGAATACTGGAGTGGGTTGCTATTTACTTCTCCAGTGAACCATGTTTTGTCAGAACTCTTCACTATGATCTGTCCGTCTTGTGTGGCCCTGCATGGCATTTTTCACTGAGTTATTGCTTCATTGAGTTGTACAAGCACCTTCATGGTAACAAGGCTGTGATCAATGAAGGGGAAAAAGGTATGCAGTATAAAATAGATTTTGAGATGTGCAAATTGATTGCCCACTAAATCACTAAAGGTATCATCATTGGAGGACCAACAAACAACCTGTCTCTAAGAATCTTAAATATATATATATATATATATATATATATATATATATATATATATATATATATATATATTTATATAGTATATATATATATATATATGCTATGCTATTTTTATTTAAGCAATGACTTTTTTAATCATAGAGTAATTGCTTTATAATTTTGTGTTGTTTTATGCCATAAAACAATATGAACCGTCCATAGGTATACACACATCTCCACCCTCTTGAACCTTTCTCCCATCTCACCCCTCTAATTTGTTACAGAGCTCCATGTTGTTATACAGCAGCTTCCCACTAGCTATCTATTTTACATATGATAATGTATGTGTTTCAGTGCTACTCTCTCAATTCTTCCCATCCTCTTCTTTCCCAAAGCATCCACGCATCTGTTCTCTATGTCTGCATTTCTATTCCTGCCCTTCAAATAGGTTTACCAATACTATTTTTCTAGATTCCAAATATGTGCATTATTATACAATATTTGTTTTTCTCTTTCTGACTTTCTTCACTATGTTTAACAAGTTCTAATCCAGTTCACTATAGCTGACTGAAATTATTTCCTTTTCCTGACTTAGTAACATTCCATTCCATATATGTACCACAGCTTCTTTATCCATTCATCTGTTGATAGGCATCTAGTTTGCTTTCATGTCCTGGCCATTGTATCAAGTGCTATAGTGAACATCGGGGTACATGTGTGTTTTTGAATTATGGTTTTCTCAGGGCATATGCCCAGTAGTTGGATTGCTGAGGCAGCATTGATATTTTTAATCAGTACTTTTTAAAACAAATATTATATATAAAACAGAGCTATGTTGAATCACAGTTAAATTCTTCTCTGTCTATCTAGTTTGCACTAGAAAAGGTTTAATGTTTATAGGGACCAAATTAATTCAACTCAGTTCTAGTAAGAATGCAGAAACTTGGCCCTTACTTTCTTTGGCAAAACATGATTACAATATTTCTGGTTTTACTACATAGCTCACATTTGACATTGGACCAAAGTGGATTGGATTGTCATTTTGATTACAAGTTTCAATTACACAAAGTACAATAGTTTACTGGCTAAAAATTGATTTAGTATAAATCAAAGTAATACTGATTTTTTTTTTTTTTTTGTATTGGCCATGCAGTTTGTGGGATTTAGGGTCCCAGAACAGAGGTTGAATCCCAGGCCCTCAAGCAGTGAAAACACAGAGTTCTAACCACTGAACATCCAGAGCATTCCCAACTTCAGGGTAAATTTTAATGCTATTTATAATGTAGTTGTCTAGTATGTAGTTACATTATCATTGTAGCTGTGTTATTATATTTATATTTATAATGAAATTGTGATAAAATTTATATACTGGCTAAAATTTTTGAAGAAGTTTCAGAAATATTTATGTTGAACTCCCAGACTTTAAACTTTGCACCTCTTTTCTCAGGATCCTGTCATATTCCATCTCTTGACAAATACCAACAACTTGTCAAGAGTTCTAGCTAAACTTCCAAGTCCTATATAACTGTGATGTTAACTCTTGGGATTTTTGTGGTTCATCATTTTAGTACTTCAAAAATAAAATCTAATCAGAATATTTTCTTTTAAAAAGTATGACGGCTTTGATATAGACTATATTTTAAATAATGATAAAATTAAATCAGGGCACAATGTCTAAAATATTCTACAGTCAAACCCTTGTTAATAGTCTGTAGTAGTTTCTTTTTAATTTTTTTTGTTCCATATCATGTTTTATTTTATTTTATTTTTTAGTAGGTTTTGTCATACATTGAAATGAATCAGCCATGGATTTACATGTATTCCCCTTCCCGATCCCCCCTCCCAGCTCCCCCTCCACCTGATCCCTCTGGGTCTTCCCAGTGCACCAGGCCTGAGCACTTGTCTCATGCATCCAACCTGGGCTGGTGATCTGTTTCACCCTAGATAATATACATGTTTCGATGCTGTTCTCTTGAAACATCCCACCCTCACCTTCTCCCACAGAGTCCCAAAGTCTGTTCTATACATCTGTGTCTCTTTTTCTGTTTTGCATATAGGGTTATCATTAACATATTCCTAAATTCCATATATATGTGTTAGTACAAAATCTGGAAATAGAACTGCCATATGACCCAGCATTCCCACTTCTGGGCATACACACCGAGGAAACCAGATCTGAAAGAGACACATGCACCCCAATGTTCATCACAGCACTGTTTATAATAGCCAGGACATGGAAGCAACCTAGATGCCCATCAGAAGATGAATGGATAAGGAAGCTGTGGTACATATACACCATGGAATATTACTCAGCCATTAAAAAGAATTCATTTGAATCAGTTCTAATGAGATGGATGAAACTGGAGCCCATTATACAGAGTGAAGTAAGCCAGAAAGATATAGTAGTTTCTTAAAGTAATAGTGCAGACTTTAGCTTTTGATCTTCTATAGAGATTCAGCAATACCAGGAAAGTCAATAGTGAGTATATAAGCATATATATATGTATACATAGATACATATACATACAAGTATATATAGTTTATATATAGTTTATTTATATTTTGTAAATAGTTTATATATAGTTTATATTTTATATATAATATATGTTTATATATGTATTTTTATATGTGTGTGCATTTATGTGTGTATTAAATATATATTTATATATGTATATTGATATATATGTATATATATGTAAATATATATGTGTGTGAATATATGCATGCATATGTGTATGTATGTATATGTGTTAAATATATGTATTTATATATCTATATATACATAGGAGTATATTTATATATACATATAGTTTATATATAGTTTGTTTATAGTTTATATATAGTTTATAGTTTATATACATATGCATATGCAGAGTACATCATGTGGAATGCCAGGCCAGATGAAGCACAAGATTGAGTCAAGATTTCTGGGAGAAAATATTAATAGTCTCAGATATACAGATGATACCACCTTAATGGCAGGAAAAAAAGAGGAACTAAACAGCCTTTTGAAGAAGGTGAAAGAGGAGAGTAAAAAAGCTGATTTAAAACTCATCATCCAGAAAACTAAGATCATGGCATTTGGTTCCATCACTTCATGGGAAATAGATGGGGGAAAAAAGGAAACATTGAGAGACTTTTCTTTTTACTTGGGCTCCAAAATCACTTCAGACAGTGACTGCAGTCATGAAATTAAAATACACTTTCTCCTTGGAAGAAAATATATGAAAAACACAGGGCATTAAAAGGCAGAGACATCACTTTGGTGACAAAGGTCCATCTAGTCCAAGCTATGGTTTTCCAGGGATGTGAGAGTTGGAACATAAAGAAGACTGAGAGTCAAAGAATTGATGCTTTTGAACTGTGGTATTGGAGAAGACTCTTGAGAGTACCTCAGACTGCGGGGAGATCAAATCAGTCAAGACTAAAAGAAATTAGTCCTGAATATTGACTGGAAGTTTTGATGCTGAAGCTGAAGCTCCAATACTTTGGCCACCTTATGTGAAGAGCCAATTCATTCCAGAAGACCCTGATGCTGGGAAAGATTGAGGGTAGGAGGAGAAGGGGACAACAGAGAGTGAGATGGTTGGATGGTGTATTGTGCTTCATCCTGTTTGTGACACCAAATGTCTTGCTGTTCACACTCTCTGCACTGTTCGCTGAACCCAGTGTAAGTAAGGCGCAAGTTAAGAGCATGGAAGAAGATGCAAAGAGCCATAGAAACTGCAGACACATTTATTCTCTTCTGGCTGCCACAGAAGCCATAGCAGTATTCACACTATATTCTTCTTCTTGTGGCTGAACAGAAGGACAGAGCCATGATGCAGCAGTAGTTCCGATCACTTTATGGGTGGAGCTCATGCAGGTATGCCGCAAACAAATCCATGATTAAGCAAGTACCTTGTGATGCACATGCACAGTGCTACAAGTAATCTCAGCTGTTACATAGTCAACAAACGTGGGGTGAGAGAGCCTGAACATGCCATCTTGGCTAATTTGCTCTCTCTACAGAGATGGTATCATCAACTCAATGGATATGAGTTTGAGCAAACTCGGGGAGATAGTGAAAGACAGGGAAGCTTGGTGTGCTGCAGTCCATGGAGTCGCAGAGTCAGACATTACTGAGCAACTGAACAACAATAACGAAATGTTCCACTCATGCAAAAAAAAAAAAGTCTGATTTTTAGCAAAAACATCTTAATGAAATTGGTAATAGATGTATTTTCATAGCCAGAAGTACATGAGCAGTAAACATTTCCCCAGACCTCCTGCAAATTAATCAAACCTCCTTCAGTTACAAATGAAGAGATCACAATCAATCATCTTTGATGATAATAAACTAAATTATTGAATAATATGACCTATGAAGCCAGAAGCAGTCTGGCTTCAGGGTTGGCTGGGTTCAGGGACTCCTGTGATGACCTTTAATCTGCCCATCCTCTGTCTCTTACATGGACTCTCTCTTATGATAAAAATTAGCCATGAAAATAAAATGAATATTGGTTTAGCAATGAAAAAGAGAGGAATGATGTGTATTGATAACTCCAGGGGAAAAAAAAAAAACAGTTCATTTCAGTTCAGTTGCACAGTCATGTCTGAATCTTTGTGATCCCATGGACTGCAGCAACGCAGCTTTCCCTGTCAAACACCAACTGCTGGAGCTTGCTCAAACTCACATCCATCAAGTCAGTGATGACACCCAACCATTTAATCCACTGGTGTCCCCTTCTCTTCCTGCCTTTAATCTTGCCCAGCATCAGGGTCTTTTCCAATGACTGACTTCTTCGCATCAGGTGGCCAAAATATTGGAGTTTTAGCTTCAACATTAGTCCTTCCAGTGAGTATTCAGACTAGTTTCATTTAAGATTGACTGGTTTGATCTCCTTGTAGTCCAAGGGACTTGCAAGAACCTTCAACAACACCACAGTTCAAAAGCATCAGTTCTTCAGTGCTCAGATTTCTTTATAGTCCAACTCTCACATCCAAACATGACTACTGGAAAAACCATAGCCTTGACTAGACAGAATTTGTTAGCAAAGTAATGTCTCTGCTTTTTAATATGCTGTCTAGGTTGGTCATAGTTTTTCTTCTTCTTCTTCTTCTTTTTTTTGGTCATAGTTTTTCTTCCAGGGAGTACACATCTTTTAATTTCATAGCTGCAGTCACCATTTGCAGTGATTTTGGAGACCAAGAAAATAAAATTTTTCACTGCTTCCATTATTTCCCCATCTATTTGCCATAAAGTGGTGGGAACAGATGCCCATGATCTTAGTTTTCTGAATGTTGCACTTGTGTCAATTTTTCACTCTCCTTTTTCATTTTCATCAGAAGCTCCTTAGTTCTTTTTCATGCTCTGCCATAATGGTGGTGTCATCTGCATATCTGAAGTTATTGATTTTCTCTTGGCAATCTTGATTTCAACTTGTGCTTCATTCAGCCAGACAATTTTCAAGATATATAAATATTATGAAATATATCTCTGCACATAAATAAATATGCAGGGTGACAATATACAGCCTTGACATACTCCTTTTCCAATTTAGAACCATTCTGTTGTTCCATTTCCAGTTCTAACTGTTGCTTCCTGACCTGCATTTAGGTTTCTCAAGAGGCAGGTCAGGTGGTCTGGTATGATCATCACTTTCAGAATTTTCCAGTTTATTGTGATCCACATAGTCAAAGGCTTTGGCATAGTCAATAAAGCAGTAAAATAATGCTTAAAATTATCCAAGTCAGGATTCAGCAATATGTGAACCACAAACTTCCAGATGTTCAAGCTGGTTTTAGAAAAGGCAGAGGAACCAGAGATCAAATTGCCAACATCCATTGGATCATCAATAAAGCAAGAGAGTTCCAGAAAAAAATCTATTTCTGCTTTATTGACTATGCCAAAGCTTTTGATTGTGTGGATCACAATAAACTGTGGAAAATTCTGAAAGAGATGGGAATACTAGACCATCTGACCTGCCTCTTGAGAAACTTATATGCAGATCAGGAAGCAACAGTTAGAACTGGACATGGAACAACAGACTGGTTCCAAACAGGAAAAGGAGTATGTCAAGGCTGTATATTGTCACCCTGCTTATTTAACTTATATGCAGAGTACATCATGAGAAACACTGGGCTGGAGGAAGTACAAGCTGGAATCAAGATTGCCAGGAGATATATCAATAATCTCAGATATGTAGATGACACCACACTTATGGCAGAAAGTGAAGAAGAACTAAAGAGTTTCTTGATGAAACTGAAGGAGGAGAGTGAAAAAGTTGACTTAAATTTCAACATTCAGAAAACTAAGATGATGGCATGGCATCTGGTCTCACCACTTCAAGGCAGATAGATGGGGAAACAGTGGAAACAGTGACTGATTTTATTTTTCTGGTCTCCAAAATCACTGCAGATGGTGATTGAAGCCTTGAAATTAAAAGATGTTTACTCCTTGGAAGGAAATTTATGGCCAAACTAGACAGCGTATTAAAAAGTAAAGACATTATTTTGCCAAAAATGTCCATCTGGTCAAGGCTATGATTTTTCCAGTGGTAATCTATGGATGTGAGTTGAACTATAAAGAAAGCTGAGTGCTGAAGAATTGATGTTTTTGAACTGTCGTGTTGGAGAAGACTCTTGAGAGTCCCTTGGACTGCAAGAAGATCCAACCAGTCCATCCTAAAGGAGATCAGTTCTGGTTGTTCATTGGAAGGACTGATGTTGAAGCTGAAACTCCAATACTTTGGCCACCTGATGCGAAGAGCTGACTCATTGGAAAAGACCTTGATGATGGGAAAGATTGAGAGCAGGAAGAGTAGGGGACGACAGAGGATGGGATGGCTGGATGGCATCACTGACTCGATGGATATGGGTTTGGGTGGACTCTGGGAATTGGTGATGGACAGGGAGGCCTGGCGTGCCATGGTTCACGGTGTTGCAAAGAGTCGGACATGACTGAATGACTGGAAAAAACTGAACTGAATGTTGGAAAACTGAAGAAAAATCAAACATAAGAGTAAAGTGTTTGTATGCTTGTATGTCACAAACTGTGACTCAGTCTTTTTCAAAATTATCTTGGAAATTTTGATTTCAAAGAACATTTTAGCTGAATATTTTCAGTCAAACTAGGCTTGTTCTGCTCCTGAGAGCAGGAGGAAGGATTCTAACTTGCTAGCAAAGAGGGTTTTCCACATGAAGTGCTATTCAAATAAGGGAAATGGATAGATAATAAAGAAACCTGCAGACTGGATAAATGCAAGCATTCTGGATCACCTAGCTGAGTGTGAGTCAATTTTACATTATTTGCAGGTTGAAAGGAAGAGTGGTTTATAGTGTGTGGGTAGGTAGAGCCGTGAAATGTGAGTCAATGTACCATTAGGAAATAGCACATCATGAGACAAGACATGAGGCACTAGAAAACTGTTTTTAAGTAAAAATTCCTTTACTGATAGTTAAAATATTTAAGACAACTTTTAGGAAATGCTATGTTGCAGAAAGATATAACTTGTTCTTTGTTTGTGATAAGTAATATCTTCCTTTAAAAAAAATTAAAAAATGAAACAGAAAGGAGGAAAGGAAAGGGAAGAGAGGGGCATGGGAAGGGGAGACAGGAATAAAGACAGAAAGAAAGAAAGGAAGGAAGGAAGAGGGTAAACTGATATTTAGACAATCCTATATTAATAAATGTGCTTCCCTGGTGGCTGAGTGATAAAGAATCTGCCTGTACTTCAAAATCCCCAAGAGATATGTGTTCAGTCTCTGGGTCAGGAATATCCCCTGGAGGAGGGCATAGCCACCCACTCCAGAATTCTTGCCTGGAGAAACACATGGGCAGATGAACGAGGTAGGATATCATCACAAAGAGTTGGACACCACTGAAAAGACTTCATTTCAGGTCAGTTCATTTGCTTAGTCCTGTCCAACTCTTTGCAACACCATGGACTGCAGCATGCCAGGCTTCCCTGTAAATCACAGCTCCCAGAGCTTGGTCCAACTCATGTCCATCGAGTTAGTGATGACATCCAATGATCTCATCCTCTGTCCTCCCCTTCTCCTCCTGTCTTCAGTCTTGCCAAGCATCAGGGTCTTTTCCAATGAGTCAGTTCTTTGTATCAGGTGGCCAAAGTATTGCACATTCAGCTTCAGCAGCTGTCCTTCCAATGAATATTCAGGACTTATTTCCTTTATGATTGACTGGTTTGATCTCCTTACAGTTCAAGGGACTCTCAAGACTCTTCTCCAACACCACAGTTCAAAAGCATCAATTCTTTGGTACTCAGCTTTCTTTACAGTCCAACACCCACATCCATACATGACTATTGGAAAAACCATAGCTTTGAATATATGGGCCTTTGTCCACAAAATAATGTCACTGCTTTTTAATATGCTGAGTAGCTTTGTCATATCTTTTCTTCCAAGGTGCAAGGAGTTTTTAATTTCATGGCTGCAGTCACCATTTGCAGTGATTTTGCAGCCCAAGAAGATAAAACTTGCACTGCTTGTGCATCTATTTGCCATGAAATGAAGGGACTGGATGCCATATCTTCATTTTTTGAAAGTTTAGTTTTAAGCTAGCTTTTTCACTCTTCTCTTTCACTTTCATCAAAAGGGTCTAGTTCCTCTTTGCTTTCTGCCATAAGGGTGGTGTCATCTGCAAATCTGAGGTTATTGATATTTCTCCTGGCAGTATTGATTCCAGCTTTTGCTTTATTCATGCTGACATTTTGGATGATGTGTGCTGCATATAAGTTAAATAAACAAGGTGACAACATACAACTTTCACATACTCCTTTCCAAATTTGGAACCAGTTCATTGTTCCATGTCTGGTTCTATGTGTTTCTTCTTGACCTGCATGCTGGTTTCTCAGGATGCAGGTAAGGTCATCTGATATCCCCATCTCTTTAATAATTTTCCACATTTTTTTGTGTGATTTACACAGACAAAGGCTTTGGCATAGTCAGTAAAGTGGAAGTAGATACTTTTTGTGCAATTCTCTTGCTTTTTCTATGATGCAGTGAATGATGGCAATTTGACTTCTGGTTCCTTGCCTTTTCTCAATTCAACTTGAACATCTGGAAGTTCTCAGTTCACCTATGCTGAAGGCTAACTTGGAGAATTTTGAGCATTACTTTGCTAGCATGTGAGATGAGTGCAATTGTGCGGTACTTTGAGCATTCTTTGGCATTGTCTTTATTTGGGATAGGAATGAAAACTGACCTTTTCCCATCCTGTAGCCACTGATGAGCTTTCCAAATTCCATGGAATACTGAGTGCAACACTTTCACAGTATCATCTTTTAGGATTTGAAATAACTCAGGTGGAATTCAATCGCCTCCAGCAGCTTTGTTCATAGCGATGCTTCCTAAGGCTCCCTTGACTTTGCATTCCAGGATGTCTGGCTCTAGGTGAATGATCACACCATTGTGATTATCTGGGTCATTAGTATTAACATATATTAACATGCTATATATATTAATATATAGCATATATTAACAAATACAGAGGATTCCAGTTCATGAAGTTGATTCTAAACAGATATTGTAGCCATCAAAACAAATCCCAAAATGAACAGGGAGTAAGATTATTTGAGGCATAATTGACTAATGAGGTAGTTACTTGTTCAATAAGATTAAATCCAGCCTAAAAAGTGCCACTGGATTTTACAGCTATTTTCTTTTCAATTTAGTAATGTCCAGAATGATATTGCTACCATATAGAATATAAGGTGAATATTTCTTTGTAAGGTATGTTTGCATAAGGCAAACTTTACTACTGAAGTAATTCATACCCTTGAAATACAAAAATATGTTTTGAATATATTGTTTCCCTTAAGAATGTGTAGAAAGACTTGATATTTTTATTTTTATTTCTAAAAAAATTAATAACATTATTTTGGTGACTCTCCATCCTGCTTTGCCTAGACAGTCCTGACTTAAGTCTATTGCTTTAGTATAATTATTTGTAGGGTACTCATTCACTTGCCAAATTTTTAGGTGCTCTTCCATTCATCTTTGATTATCTCCTATGTCTCAATAAGATTGCATATTTTTGAGAAAAAGTGATACTTGCTAATTATGCACATGATTTAACTCACTCTAAAGTGTGCTTGTCACATACTTCAAAAATTCATCATGTATACAATCTTGTATTGTGAATATTTGAATGGCTTGTCTCCATTTGCAAGTTCTGTTTCCTTGATGTGTAGGAATATCAGAATCTCCATACTCTCAGATATTTAATGTGCTGACAACACTATAAACACTTAATTAATGCAACTTCTTTCATTAGAATCATATAGATTTGAGCTTAATGAATTTGGTAATCTCAGAAATTTGCTGTAAAGATTAAATGAGATAATGAATGAAATGTGTATATAGATCTTGAGAGCAACAATGCCCAGTTACACAGAGTGGTTACTAGGTGCTGTCACAGAATTTAAAAAAAAAACATGATTTACCCTGTTTATGCCTAATTATGCATCTTAATAATGAGTATTGCTTCAATTTCTCATGGTACTTTTCATTTGTCAAATCACATCATATTTGTGACAACTGTCAAATATATTATACAATGTAATATTTCCAAAAAAAACTTTAAAATAAGTAGAAGACCTATTATTACTCTCCATTCATAGATGAGAGTTGGATGTACAAAGTGACCTATATAAAGTCAGATGGTTAGCAAACCTGAGCTCTGACAGACAGACTTCTTCCTCCCACTTTCCCTCTTTTTATTTTCCTTTTTTGCAGGCTTCAAATTCATGATAAAACCATTCAAAATTTTGTGAAATAATATTCAAGTTAAGTTCAGTTCAGTCACTCAGTCGTGTCCGACTCTTTGTGACCCCATGAATCGCAGCACGCCAGGCCTCCCTGTCCATCACCAACACCAACTCATGCCCATCGAGTCAGTAATGACATCCAGTAATCTCATCCTCTGTCGTCTCTTTCTCCTCCTGCCCCCAATCCCTCCTAGCATCAGGGTCTTTTCCAATGAGTCAACTCTTCACATGAGGTGGCCAAAGTACTGGAGTTTCAGCTTCAGCATCAGTCCTTCCAATGAACACCCAGGACTGATCTCCTTTAGGATGGACTGGTTGGATCTCCTTGCAGTCCAAGGGACTCTCAAGAGTCTTCTCCAACACCATAGCTCAAAAGCATCAATTTTTCAGTGCTCAGCTTTCTTCACAGGCCAATTCTCACATCTGAACATGACTACTGGAAAAACCATAGCTTCGACTAGATGGGCCTTTGTTGGCAAAGTAATGTCTTTGCTTTTTAATATGCTATCTGGGTTTGTCATAACTTTCCTTCCAAGGAGTAAGCATCTTTTAATTTCATGGCTGCAATCACCATCTGCAGTAACTTTGGAGCCCAAGAAAGTAAAGTCTGACACTGTTTCCACTGTTTTCCCATCTATTTTCCATGAAGTGATAGCATCAGATGCCATGATCTTAGTTTTCTGAATGCTAAGCTTTAAGCCAACGTTTTCACTCTCCTCTTTCACTTTCATCAAGAGGCTTTTGAGTTCCTTTTCACTCTCTGCCATAAGGGTGGTGTCATCTGTATATCTGAGTTTATTGATATTTCTCCTAGCAATCTTGATTCCAGCTTGTACTTCCTCCAGCCGAGAGTTTCTCATGATATACTCTGAATATAAGTTAAATAAGCAGGGTGACAATATACAGCCTTGACATACTGCTTTTCCTGCTTGGAACCAGTCTGTTGTTCTATGTCCAGTTCTAACTGTTGCTTCCTGACATGCATATAGGTTTCTCAAGAGGCAGGTCAGGTGCTCTGGTATTCCCATCTCTTTCAGAATTTTCCACAGTTTATTGTGATCCACACAGTCAAAGGCTCTGGCGTAGTCAATAAAGCAGAAATAGATGTTTTTCTGAAACTCTCTTGCTTTTTTGATGCTCCAGCAGATATTGGCAATTGTTCCTTTGCCTTTTCTAAAACCAGCTTGAACATCTGGAAGTTCATGATCCACGTATTGCTGAAGGCTGGCTTGGAGAATTTTGATCATTACTTTACTAGCGTGTAAGATGAGTGCAATTGTGCAGTAGTTTAAGCATTCTTTGGGATTGCCTTTCTTAGGGATTGGAATGAAAACGGACCTTTTCCAGTACTGTGGCCACTGCTCAGTTTTCCAAATTTGCTGGCATGTTGAGTGCAGCACTTTCACAGCATCATCTTTCAGGATTTGAAGTAGTCATAATCAAATCTCAATAAATAGCTTCAGTGCATTTATTTTACTTGGAATAGCTTTACCCTTAAGGGGAAAGTGAAAGCAAAGTCGCTCAGTCATGCCGGACTCTTTTGCAACCCCATGGACAGTAGCCTACCAGATTCCTGTGTCCACAGGATTTTCCCAGCTAGATTATTGGAGTGGGTTGCCATTTTCTTCTCCAGGGGATCTTCCTGGCCTGGGAATTGAACCCAGGTCTCCTGCTTTGCAGGCAAATTTTTTCCAACTGAGTCTCTAGGGAAGCTTCCTTAGAGAAAGAGCCAAGAATTTGGTGGCATAAAATATACTGGATTCCTTCTAAATATGAGCAGGATTTGAGTTCTTAAATGCTGATTTAAAATACCAAGGTTATAAATACAAAATAATGTCATTGTTTTGAAGTAGGAAAAAAGAGTATTCAGTAAATAAATTCACTAGCTTAAATTTTTTCTAGATACCAATCTGAACACTAGCCATTTTATATCTCACTTTACTATAAATATTGATACCCAGTGACTATATATTGTCCAGCAATGATTATCTATGTTTGAACTGGTTTTATACTAGCATGCCAGCTTTTTTGGTTATAATTTAAAAAATACAAATCTAAAAACATATACAGTTTAAAAGAATACCTTCTTTAAAAAAAAAAAAAACTAGTTCACTTACTTTTATTTCATAGGTATTACTTATATACAAAATAAAATATCAACCAAAACTAGCAAGTGAAAAGGAAATGATAAAACTATGCACAAAAATAATAGTGCTTATTTCTTTAATGTCTTAAAAAATTGAGGGAATAGGAAAAGGAAGAAGTAAAAATATAAACTACTTTCCAAAGTCATTTGATGTTTACTTTATTGCTATATTCATTCACTTATTTTTCCATCCAGTTATTTATAGGATCAATGGTACCATAAACAAAGCTATGTTTATAATGAATCCTAAGTTGGTCACTACTATTGTCTTAACCACTGTAATCATCTAAACAGGAAAACATTTAGCTCACACAAACTGGAAATATTTGCTTCAAATAAACTATTTATTTTATTAGTAAACATTGAAATTAGAAAACTGGATAAACCTTACTCTGGTGAATAACCTGAAAATGTTAAGATATAAAAACACACCAGTGAGACAGTCTGGAACCTGAGACCCTTTGCTGCAATGCTTATACCTGGACAAACATCTCCTCAAGCAACAAAATATAAAGACATTATAAGCAACTAAACTGCACACATATGCAGTTGGAACAATTATGAAAAGGAAGGTACAAAAAGACCAAAATCAACTGCCACTTCTGAGGTATCTGGAACAAATGCAAAGTGCTGCACTGGAATCTTGCAGACAGCACCACCAAGAGGGTGGACAGACCACTGAAGAAACCCCTCTGACCTGACCCACTGATCTGCCTCTGGCCTCACTCCATCTAAATGACCAACTTGTCTCTCTTCAGTAAGCAAAAAGGTCACCTATCACTTGTTTTTACTGCAGCAGAAGTCCCAGCAAAGCCTTGCCTGGCCTCTTATCAATTTCTATTGATTATTGAGTCTAAGGATCCAAGTTTTCAACATGAGAATATTGATATGCCTGGAATGAATAGATGGAGTTGGCCTAAGAAGTTACAGTAGGAAAAGATTGAGAGAAAAACAGCAACAACAATGGTGAAACTTTTTTAAGCCTCCTACCCTGGAAGATATTCAGCCTTTACTGTTGTTTTTATGTACTTTTATAACATAATCTGATTGTTACATAGTAGAAAATGGACCAAATTAGGGAAAGGTTGATAGCATGAAAATCATTTAGGAAACTATTACTAATAAGAGATGACAAGAGCCTAAACAAAGTCATTGATAAGGTATGCCACGTTTAAAATAGATTTCTGATGAAGGCTTGAGAAGACTTGATTATAAGTTGATGAGGCAGAGTGGGTAATGGGGAAGATTCTATGGATTTTAATGTCAGTGTTGCAGAGAAAATAGAGCCATCACATAAGACAAGGAAGGGCAGTGATTGTGAGAGAGAGGTGGACAGAGTACGGATGCTTAATACACAGTAACTTAAATTGGCTGCATGATTTAAGATGCTGTCCTATGTGCAATGAGAAATTCCAATGATGGGACTCCATGGAAAAATCAAAGCTTGTGATAAAAATTCAAGGGCTATTTTAATGCTACTACCAGGAACAATTTAACAATAATCAAGTTTTACATTGACCTATTTTTTTTTTACTAAATTATTAAGTTAATTTATTAAAACACAAAATTTGCCACTCTACATCATTCGATACATTCTTCAAATTTTGTGGAATCTTTGAATGAAAAAGAATAATCAGGATAGAATCTTACTAGTTTGATTACCTAACAAGCCCTTGATTGAGAGGAAATGAATCTTTTTTTTTTTTAATTCTATTTTTATTTAGAATGAATACCATATTATTAAGTATATATGTTATGAGAATGCAAGAATTTATATTTTATTATTAATAGGAAAGGATCTTTTCTAACCAGTCTATCCAGCCTTGTGCATACATGCATGCATGCTAAGTCACTTCAGTCATGTCCAGCTCGTAGCTCACCAGGCTCCACTGTCCATGAGATTCCCACTGGAGTGGGCTGCCATGTCCTCCTCCAGGGGACCTTCCTGACACAGATCTGTGTCTCCAGGGTTGTCAAGCAGTTTCTTTACCACTGAGCCATGTGGGAAGCCCTATCAAGCCTTACTGTGTGTGTGTGTGTGTGTGTGTGTGTGTGTGTATCATATATATATATATGATACACATATATATATATATGATATACACTTTTATATGTGTATACATATATATACACATATATATATATATGATATACACTTTATAATTTTGGAAACATACTATTTTTATATGTTTATGGATAGAATCTATACACAGCTTATTTATACTGGAAGAATATTGAATATTTTTAAGCAATACACATTTTATGTAAATTAACTATTTGGATATTTCCTTGGTATAATCCAATTTAAATTATCTGTTTCCATTATTCTATGACTTCATCTCCTGCCCTTTGTAAGAAGACAACTGATCAATAGTGGTTTTCATAGTTGTTGAATTCAAGGTGTTCCCTAGACAGGTCAGCAGCTCTGAAAAATAATACCAGGTTTGTTCAAGATTCAGAGCTTCCTTATCTCAGGGCAAGAAGCTATAGTGCCAGCCAAGCAGAAGCAGAAGATGCACTGGGTCAGTTAAGTTCAGCTCAGTTCAGTCGCTCAGCCATGTCTGACTCTTTGAGACCCCATGGACTGCAGCATGCCAGGCGTCACTAACTCACAGAGTTTACTCAAACTCATAAGATGCCCTGGGTCAGTCCTCCCATATATTCACTCAGAACCTGAAGCAACTCTGATGAAACTCATGCTGTATTTGGAAACAAATCTAAGTTTATATTGTAAATCTGGGATTAGCAAACCAGAGCCAAGCGTGTGCCTTCCAGACAGTAAGAGCAGTTGCACTTTTGCCATTGTGATTATAACATGGAAACCATAAGAATGGAGCAGCTACCACTGAGACAAATGATCAATTTGTAGTAGCTTTTATTGAGTTACAATGAGTGTAAAAAGTTAATCTTGAAAATGACTTTAGTAATCATTTGAATGAGGTGGAATAAAATACAAACAAAAAGGATAGTTAAAGTTACCATCCTGTGAGTTTACTTGTTGATTCAGGAATGTGGCTAATGCTATAAGCATGAGGAACATGAACACTTATATAACTCATATTTAAGCAAAAGTGCTTTTATTTAAATATATAAATTTAACATTTAAAAATTTTTGTATTTTGTATTGCATTTATTGCTTTGATAGTGCATATGTGTATGTAAAAGCAGAAATAAGTTTAACTATGGCCCTTGTTTTTTTTCCCAAAATAGATGCTGTGGACAAGTCAATGTAAAATCTGCTTTTGAATATAATTTTCTACATACTCAGATATATTTATGGTTACACCATGTGTATATGCATTTTATATAACACACATATTATGTTCAAATCATATTCAAATAACTCTTGAAAAATACATATGCAACTTTATATGTATAGCTTGAAAATCAATAAAAACTCTAATGTATTTAAGTATTTTTCTTCAAGTACCATTTGAATAGGAAGTGGGTACATAGAATACAAAACAAGATACAAATTGTTACTTAAAAGAACTAAAACACTGTGATATGGAGTTTAAGCCAATTTATCAATATTTTGAGAGTAATTCCTAAATGTGCAATATGTTAGATGTTTTATAAGGAGAAATATTTTAAACTTCAAATTTAATAAACATCAGACTTTAAGCCTCAGAAGGAAATTGACAGAGCAACCAAAAGCCAAAGCATTTTCCCACACTTAGTAAATGTACTATAAGCAAGTAGGAAATGAATAAAACTACAGTTTATTGTTGGGACTAGCATGACAATAAATTCTATATCAGTTACCATATGTATACTAATTTCCAATCATACACTCTTAGTTCCAGATGCATGCATAAAATGCAATTAATTATTAACAGCAGCATAATTTCAGTTAATCAGTATAAAAATTATATGAAAATTAACCTATTTAAGAAGAAAGCTAGCATGTATTTAGAGATATCATACTTACAGACATGATTTCATTAAAGTTAAAGGTTTTGGAATATGTCCTTTTTTAAAATCTAGGAGGTACTCATATTTTTTTTAATGAGATTATAAAAATAAATAAGAGAAATAGAGATGAAGAAGAGAGAAAAATGGAGAAGGGGGAGGCAAATAAATGTCTTCTTAGAGATGTTGAAATGGGAATCTGAGTTCTTGTTCTCAGATCCAAAGGATGAACTTTGCAAATACACACACAAGGATGTTCCAGTTTCACTGAGATGATTAATGTTGACTGTTCCTTCTAGCCCATGCTTGATTATGTGAGATAATGCTATCATAACTGGCATTCTATAAGTAAAACGAGTGGTAGGGTTTTGAAACTTAAAAAAACCCAGGTGGTTTTATGTAACCATCAGAGAAAGAGATGCACAATTATGATGACCACCAAGGTTAGAGAGACAGTCGGGGTCCCAGATTATCAGGGGAACTATGGAGACAATAGAAGATACTATCTCTTGGGGAAAAATATTTTGGATGAATCAAGAATGGATGAATCAAGAAAGAGGCTGAGAGCAGCCCTGTAGCTAAAAATGATGAGCCCTTGCCAAGTTGTCAGACCCCAAATTCAGTGACTGAAGGAGAGGCTGTGTGCCCAGAAGAGAACAGTCTACAACTTGACTGCAATATATTGACTGCTGTCTCTGTAACTACATTTATGAGAAAGAATAACGAATGTTTTAGGGATGTTGGACTCGATTTCAATTTGTCGTTGACCTCTAGGTTTCTGAAACTGTGTTGCCCTGATGGTGGATTGGGGGATATGGGGGAAAATTAACAAAGGCAACTGTCTCAGGTAGTCACAATGGTCCTCTGGTCCCAGCTATCATTTTCCAAGTCCCTGAATATTTGCTTGAAATGGGCTTGAATTTTTAGATGGTAGAACTCTCATATCACTTCTTTGCTTTGGGATTAGAACTGTAGAGAATGAACACTGTAAGCCTTTTAACCTTTCTCCTCATTTAAACTCCCATTTTCTAGCCAGTATTGTAAATTAAAAGCAACATAGCACTTTTGGGAAAGGCAGAGATGGCACAAGCCCTGAGAACAAAAGGAGGGTCCACTATCACTTCTCCACTCTATTCACCACATCGATCCCTACAGAAAACAAACTTCATCTTGAAGAGAGCAGAGTTAAACCAAGTAGTAGCTTAATTGCTGCTTTTCACCATATGGGGTACATTTTATCCTGCAGATTAACACTGGCTCAGATGCACAATACATGACCAAGAATTTGGAAGATTTCTATTCCTATAAGGTAGGGAGGTCAGAAACTGTGTATATTCATTTGGAACAGAAAACAGTATACATTTAAAGTCTTGTCTAAAGGCTAAGTTATCTTATACATGCTCCATAATACTATAATTGCAGGAGGGCAGACTGTCTGGGCTTTCTTCAGACTATCATTTTGAGACACTATCTGATGATGTTATTTATTATTATTATATTTATCAAGTTGGATGAATAATAAATGGCAAAGATACATGTGCTCTGGGTGGTGAGAGAATAGCCCTATGAAGATGAGGGCCCTGTAACTTAAGGGAGGTTCCTGAGTTTCCTAGAGAACCAGCGATCTGGAGCATGCCCAAACCTGCCATCCAACTTAAAGACAGATTACTGCATATTTACCTCATGCAATGAAGATAAACTATTCCTTCTTATACCATGCACCACTAAAAAGGAAGTGCAACACTTGGTTGGCCTTTGGATCTAATAGCAAAAATATTGCTCTGATCTATTCACCTAGGGATATAGATGCTGGAGGCTTTGAATGAGTCCCAGAGAAGAAGACTTGACAATATGTTCAGGCTGAAGTACAAGAAGACTTGGCTGTTATGCCCTGAGGCTTAACAGGCTCTGTAGGTTGACAGTGGTAGTTTGGTTGCTAAGTTGTGTCTGACACTTGTGAGCCCATAGACTTCAGCCTGTCAGGCTTGTCTGTCCATATGATATACCAGGTAAGAGTACTGAAGTAGGTTGTCATTTCCTTCTTCTGGGGATCTTCCTGACCCAAGGATTGAACCTGGGTCTTCTGCATTGTAGGCAGATTCTTTACCAGCTGAACCACCAGGGAAGTAAGGTAGGGTTGGAAGTGTTAGTGGTATTAGTGATGACAAAATATATCTTATAAAGTTTATGGCAAGCTCTTGTAGGTGAAATATAACACAGACTATAGGTTAGAGCAAGATCAGAGAGATTATAATTGATAGTACAGAGAATATAAAGTGAATGGGGAAGGGTAAGAGGAAGTATATTAGTTATGGCCTGTGGACCAGATTTGTTTTCCATGGGGATGCTCTTAATCCCTGTTTCCTGTGCAATGTCACAAATCTCTGTCCATAACTCATCAGGCACTCTGTCCATCAGATCTAGTCCCTTAAATCTTTTCCTCACTTCCACTGTATAATCATAAGGGCTTTGATTTAGGTCTTACCTGAATGGTCTGGTGGCTTTCCCTACTTTCTTCAGTTTAAGTCTGAATTTGGCAATAAGGTGTTCATGATCTGAGCCACAGTCAGCCCCTGGTCTTATTTTTGCTGACTATATAGAGCTTCTCCAGCTTTGGCTGAAAATAATATAATCAATCTGATTTTGGTGTTGACCATCTTGTGATGTCCATGTGTAGAGTTTTCTTTTGTGTTGTTGGAAGAGGGTGCTTCCTATGACCAATATGTTCTCTTGGCAAAACTCTATTAGCCTTTGCCCTGATTCATTCCATACCCCAAGGCCAAATTTGCCTGTTACTCCAGGTGTTTCTTGAATTCCTACTTTTGCATTCCAGTCCCCTATAATGAAAAGGAAATCCTTTTTGGGTGTTACTTCTAAAAGGTCTTGTAGGTCTTCATAGAACCATTCACCTTCAGCTTCTTCAGCATTACTGGTTGGGGCATAGGCTTGGATTACGGTGATATGGAATGGTTTGTCTTGTAAACGAACAGAGATCATTCTGTCATTTTTGAGGTTGCATTCAAGTACTGCATTTCGGACTCTTTTGTTGACCATGATGGCTACTCCATTTCTTCTAAGGGATTCCTGCCCACAGTAGTATATAAAATGGTTATCTGAGTTAAATTCACCCATTCCAGTCTATGTTAGCTTGTTGATTCCTAGACTATCGACATTCACTCTTGCCATCTCCTGTTTGATCACTTCTAATTTGCCTTGATTAATGGACCTAACATTCCACGTTCCTATACAATATTGCTCTTGACAGCATCGGACCTTGCTTCTATCACCAGTCCCATCCACAACTGGGTATTGATTTTGCTTTGGTTCCATCCCTTCATTCTTTTTTTCCCTTTCGTTGGTAAAGTAATGTCTCTGCTTTTATTTATTTTTTTAAGTGGTACATTAGCACTTTATTTATTTTTTTCATTTCTTTTTATTATTTGGAGGCTAATTACTTTACAATATTGTAGTGGGTTTTGTCATACATTGACATGAAACAGCCACTACTGATTTCCCGTAGTATATTGGGAAACTACCGAACTGGGGAGTTCCTCTTTCAGTATCCTATCATTTTGCCTTTTCATACTTTTCATGGTGTTCTCAAGGCAAGAATACTGAAGTGGTTTGCTATTCCCATCTCCAGTGAACCACATTCTGTCAGACCTCTCCACCATGGCCCAACCATCTGGGGTGGCCCAGCACGGCATGGCTCAGTTTCATTGAGTTAGACACGACTGTGGTCCTGTGATCAGATTGGCTTGTTTTCTGTGATTGTCGTTTTAGTGTGTCTGCCCTCTGATGCACCCTCGCAAGGCTGTCTGAGGAGACCTTACAAATAGCTGTGAAAAGAAGAGAAGTGAAAAGCAGAGAAAAGGAAGGATAGTCCCATTTGAATGCAGAGTTCCAAAGAATAGCAAGGAGAGATAAGAAAGCCTTCCTCAGTGATCAATGCAAAGAAATAGAGGAAAACAACAGAATGAGAGAGACTAGAGATCTCTTCAAGAAAATTGGATATACCAAGGGAACATTTCATGAAAAGATGTGCTCAATAAAGGACAGAAATGATTGGGACCTAACAGAATCAGAAGATATTAAAAAGAGGTGGAAAGAATACACAGAAGAAATGTACAAAAAAAATCTTCATGATCCAGATAATCACGATGGTGTGATCACTCACCTAGAGCCAGGCATCCTGGAATGTGAAGTCAAGCGGGCCTTAGGAAGCATCACTACAAACAAAGCTACTGGAGGTGATGGAATTCCAGTTGAGCTATTTCAAATCCTGAAAGATGATGTTGTGAAAGTGCTGCACTCAGTATGCCAGCAAATTTGGAAAACTCAGCAGTGGCCACAGGACTGGAAAGGGTCAGTTTTCATTCCAGTCCCAAAGAAAGACAATCCCAAAGAATGCTCAGATTACAGCACAATTGCACACATCTCACACACTAATAAAGTAATGCTCAAAATTTTCCAAGTCAGGCTTCAGCAATACATGAACCGTGAACTTCCAGATGTTTAAGCTGGTTTTCGAAAAGGCAGAGGAAGCAGAGTTCAAATTGCCAATATCCGCTAGATCATCGAAAAAGCAAGAATTCCAGAACAAAAAAAAATCTATTTCTGCTTTATTGATTATGCCAAAGCCTTTGACTCTGTGGATCACAATAAACTGTGGAAAATTCTGAAAGAGATGGGGATACCAGACCACCTGACCTGCCTTTTGAGAAACCTGTATGCAGGTCAGGAAGCAACAGTTAGAACCGGACATGGAACAACAGACTAGTTCCAAATAGGAAAATGAGTACATCAAGGCTGTATATTGTCACCCTGTTTATTTAACTTATATGCAGAGTACATCATGAGAAATGCTGAGCTGGAGGAATCACAAGCTGGAATCAAAATTGCCGGGAGAAATATCAATAATCTCAGATATGCAGACAAACCACCCTTATGGCAGAATGTGAAGAAGAACTAAAAAGCCTCTTGATGAAAGTGAAAGAGGAGAGTGAAACAGTTGGCTTAAAGCTTAACATTCAGAAAACTAAGATCATGACATCTGGTTCCATCACCTCATGGGAAATAGATGGGGAAAAAATGGAAACAGTGGATGACTTTATTTTTTTGGTCTCCAAAATTACTGCAGATGGTTATTGCAGACATGAAATTAAAAGACACTTACTGCTTGGCAGGAAAGTTATGGCCAAACTAGATAGTATATTAAAAAGCAGAGACATTACTTTGCCATCTAGTCAAGGCTATGGTTTTTCCAGTAGTCATGTATGTATGTGAAAGTTTGACTGTGAAGAAAGTTGAGTGCTGAAGAATTGATGCTTTTGAACTGTGGTGTTGGAGAAGACTCTTGAGAGTCCCTTGGACTGCAAGGAGATCCAACCAGTTCATCCTAAAGGAAATAAGTCCTGGATGTTCATTGGAAGGACTGATGCTGAAGCTGAAACTCCAATACTCTGGCCACCTCATGAAAAGTGTTGACTCATTGGAAAACACCGTGATGCTGGTAGGGATTTGGGGGGCAGGAAGAGAAGGGTATGACAGACGATAAGATGTTTGGATGGCATCACTGACTTATGGACATGAGTTTATGTAAACTCCAGGAGTTGGTGATGGACAGGGAGGCCTTACATGCTTTGACTCATGGGGTCACAAAGAGTCGGACACGACTGAGTGACTGCATTGAACTGAACTGTGGACCAGATGCCGAAATATGTTTATAAATTCATCTTACTAAGTTTTCTTTCATAATTTATCTCAAGGAAAGAAAGTTAACCAGACTCCTAAAGAAGCATCTTACAGAAATAATAATAATAATATAATAATATATCTGAGGGTGAAAGGTATGGGTTCCATCTCTATCTAACTTTATATCATCTATCTTTATAGGGAGGTGAAGGTCATACATACAAAAAGTTCTACACCTTTGATAAGTATGTCTTAAGGAGTTTGTACATATGCATACACCTGTGATACCATCACCATTATCAAAGTAGAAATGTCCACCCCCCCTACATTTTTTTGTGTTCTTTTGACTGTGTTTTTTGATAAAAACACTTAAAATAAGATTCAATCTCTTGACACATTTTAAAGTACATAATAACTATAGCATTAACTGAATGTACGAAAGAATTTTTCCAACCTGGGACTGCAGTCTTCATTTTTCCAGCCCCTCCTAATATGAGTGGCTGATATTTATGTGAATTCCTGACAATTTCTTGGGAAACTCATGCCTGATTATTGCTTTGTGCAGGGACAAAAATGGTAAGCCTTTGTGCCTCAAACTGAGAAAACTGCACTGGGCCATCTCTGCTCTAGAATGTCCAGTGGGATTGTGGAGCTTCCATGTCATTCCATGGCAATTCATCCCCTGCTTATGCCAAATTATGCATCTTTTATTTTCCTTCAGCTATTTTGTTTTTCAAAAATCTTAATGTGATATATATAATGCATGTATAACTAGAACAAAAAGTTATGAACAGGAACACTGCACAGGCATGTTCAACAGCACTCCACAATAAACCTCCAGCATGGCAATTTCCATTTTAGAATTTGAGCCTGAGGAAGTGAGCCTGTGACACAACAGGAGTGAATCCCAAATGCTTTCATTTTACTTGTAGAAAGACATACATGCAAGAGCACAAAGATATGTGTTCAAAGTTCTTGTCTGCTTCATTGTCAACAGTGGCAAAAGGAAAATCTAAAGAACATAAATAACATTAAAAGGGCACTGTTTATTGGATCTTAAAATAAGCAATTTAAAAAATGATACAGATTTGCATGTGATGTTGAAAGATATTCATTTTCAAACAGCTGCTATAACATCACTTCAGTTCAGTTCAGTCTCTCAGTCGTGTCTGACACATTGGGACCCCATAGACTGCAGGACACCAGGCCTCCCTGCCCATCACCAACTCCTGGAGTTTACTCAAACTCATGTCCATATGTCAGTGATGCCATCCAACCATCTTTTTTTTTAATTTATTAGTTGAAGGCTAATCACCTTAAAATATTGTAGTGGCTTTTGTCATACATTGACATGAATCAGCCATGGAATATTACTCAGCCATTAAAAAGAATTCATTTGAATCAGTTCTAATGAGATGGATGAAACTGGAGCCCATTATACAGAGTGAAGTATGCCATCCAACCATCTTATCCTCTCTCATCCCCTTCTCCTCCTGACTTCAATCTTTCCCAGCATCAGGGTCTTTTCAAATGAGTCAGTTCTTTGTATCACTGGCTAAAGTATTGGAGTTTCAGCTTCAACATCAGTCCTTCCAATGAACATTCAGGACTGATCTCCTTTAGGATGGACTGGTTGGATCTCCTTGCAATCAAAGGGACTCTCAAGAGTCCTCTTCAACACCAAGGCTCAAAAGCATCAATTATTTGGTGCTCAGCTTTCTTTATAGTCCAATTCTCACATCCATATTTGACCACTGGAAAAACCATAGCCTTGACTAGACAGACCTCTGTTGGCAAAGTAATGTTTCTGCTTTTTAATATCCTGCCTAGATTGGTCATAACTTTTCTTCCAAGGAGTAAGTGTCTTTTAATTTCATGGCTGAAATCACTATCTGCAGTAATTTTGGACCTCAAAATACATACATACATACATACATAAATACATAAATAAATAAACAAACTCTACCACTGTTTCCACCGTTTCTCCATCTGTTTACCATGAAGTAATGGGACCAGATGCTATGATCTTTGTTTTCTGAATGTTGAGTTTTAAGCCAACTTTTTCACTCTCCTCTTTCACTTTCATCAGCAGGTTCTTTAGTTCTTCACTTTCTGCCATAAGTGTGGTGTCATCTGCACATCTAAGATTTTCTAAGATTTCTTCCAGCAATCTTGATTCCAGCTTGTGTTTAATCCAGCCCAGCATTTCTCATGATGTACACTGCATATAAGTTAAATAAGCAGGGTGATGGTACACAGCCTTGATGTACTTCTTTTCCTATTTGGAATCAATCTGTTTTTCCATATCCAGGTCTAATTGTTGTTGTTGACCTGTTCCTGACCTGCATACAGGTTTCTCAAGAGGCAAGTCATGTGGTCTGATATTCTCATCTATTTCACAGTTTTCCACAGTTTATTGTGATCCACACAGTCAAAGGCTTTGGCATAGTCAATAAAGTAGAAATAGATGTTTTTCTGTAACTCTCTTGCTTTTTCGATGATCCAGCGGATATTGGCAATTTGATCTTTGGTTCCTCTGCTTTTTTAAAAACCAGCTTGAACATCTGGAAGTTCATGTTTCATTTATTATTGAAACCTGGCTTGAAGGATTTTGAGCATTACTTTGTGAGCCTGTGAGATAAATGCAATTGTGCAGTAGTTTGAACATTCTTTTGGATTGCCTTTCTTAGGGATTGGAATGAAAGCAAATCTTTTCCAGTCCTGTGGCCACTGCTGAGTTTTCCAAATTTGCTGACATATTGAGTGCAGCACTTTAATAGGATCATCTTTTAGGATTTGAAATAGCTCAACTGGAATTCTTTCATCTCCAGTAGCTTTGCTCATGATGATGCTTCCTAAAGCCCACTTTACTTCACATTCCAGGATGCCTGGCTCTAGTTGAGTGATCACATCATTGTGATCAATTGTGTCATGAATATCTTTTTTGTACAATTCTTCCATGTATTTTTGCCACTGATTCTTAATATCTTCTGTTTATGTTAGGTCAATACTATTTCTGTCCTTTATTTAGCCCATCTTTGCATGAAACATATAAAGTGTTTAATTTTATAAATATATAAACTGTTTAATTTGATTTCATTGGTGTCATTATGTTTGTATATATGTACTTACATATATGTAAGAAAGTTTAGAAGCTACAAAAAGCAATAAGGCAAGTAGAATGAAACATTTACTCAGAGTATCAGATCTTCTGGATTCAAGTTCCTTATTATATTATTAATAGCTGTATAAATTGGAACAGGTTGTTTCTCAGTCTCAGGGCCTAAAAACTGAGACAAGAAAGAATATTTTTCAAGTAGAGACTGAGTTAGCTACTACCTGTTACACATTTCAAAAAGTACATGGAATATAGTGGGCACCTTGATTAAGACCAGTATTATTACATATGAATGTATCAAGCAAAAGCTTGATACACTTTTAAAGCTGATTCAAAATTCAACATTCAAAAAACTAAGTTCATGGCATCTGGTCCCATCACTTCATGGCAGATAGATGGGGAAAAATGGAAACAGTGACAGATTTTATTTTCTTGGTCTCCAAAATCACTGTGTATGGTGACTGTAGGCATAAAATTAAAATACACTTGCTCCTTGGAAGAAAAACTATGATAAGCTTGTTGTTGTTCAGCCACTTAGTCATGTTTAACACTTTGTGATCCCATGGATTGCAGCACACTGGGTTTCCTTGCCCTTCACCATCTCCCAGAGCTTGCTTAAACTCACATCCATTGAGTCAGTGATGACATCCAACCATATTATCCTCTGTTGTCCCCTTCTCTTCCTGCCTTCAGTCTTTCCCAGAATCAAGGTCTTTTCCAATGAGTCATCTCTTCTCATCAGGTGACCAAAGTATTGGGGCTTCAACTTAAGCATCAGTCCCTCCAAAGAATATTCAGGATTTATTTCCTTTAGGATTGACTGGTTTTATCTCCTTGCAGTCCAAAGGACTCTCATGAGTTGTTTCCAACATCACAGTTCAAAAGCATCAATTCTTCACTGATCATTCTTCTTTATGGTCCAACTGTCACATGCATACATGACTACTGGAAAAACTATAGCTAGACAGTATATTAAAAAGCAGAGACATCACTTTGCCTACAAAGGTCCTTATAGTCAAAGCTATGGTTTTTCCAGTAGGCATGTATGGATGTAAGATTTGGACCATTAAGAAGCCTGAGCACTGAAGAACTAATGTTTTCAAATTTTAGTGCTGGAATACTCTATTGAAAGTCCCTTGGGCTGCAAGGAGATAAAATCAGTCAAATCTAAAGGATATCAACCCTGAATATTCATTGGAATGACTGATGCTGAAGCTGAATCTCTAATACTTTGGCTACCTGGTGGTAAGAAGCAGCTCATTGGAAAAGATCCTGATGTTGGGCAAGATTGAGGGCAGGAGGATAAAGGGGTAATAGAGGATGAGGTATTTGGATGGCATTTGTAACTCAGTGGACATGGGTTTTAACACATTCTGGGAGATAGTGAAGGACAGGGAAGCCCCACAGGCTGCCATCCATGTGGTCACAAGTGTCGGATACTGAACAACTGAACAATATATTGAGTAGCAGGTTGGGTAGGAGATGAAAACAATTATTTTCTTAATATAATTATGTACCAGCAACTTTTTCATTTAGAACAGATGCCAATCTTAAAATCAAACAACCTTCCCCTCCGGCCCCCGGTGGCTCGCTTTTCATCCTAATTTCAAATCCTCTTTTTATTCTACAGCATCGATTATCAGCCAACGATTCTTATCTATTATTTTTTCTGTTTCATCTTTTTCATGCAGATATTCATGTATGCATGGTATTTGTCCATACAAAACGTTAATTCATTCTCTTTAGATCCCCTCAGTGTCTACAGGAAGTGATGTTATTCAATCATTTTAACGTCATTCACTTTTCCTTGGTAGAGCATCTCTAAGATTGAGTGACAGCAATGTTCTCATCCATCGGTTGACTTTCTGCTTCAGCTCAGTTCAGTCGCTCAGTCGTGTCGGACTCTTTGCAGCCCCATGAATCGCAGTATGCCAGGTCTCCCTGTCCATTCCCAGAGTCTACTCAAACCCATGTCCATCGAGTCAGTGATGCCATCCAACCATCTCATCCTCTGTCGTCCCCTACTCCTCCTGCCCCCAATCCCTCCCGACTTTCTGCTTAGTGTAGCATTATTGCTATAGTGATGATGTGGATGTGCTCCTCTGTTTGTTTGTTTTTTTCCTTCTTTTTTTCTTTCTTGTTTTCTGTGTCAAGAAGAGATCTGCTGCACCAGAGAAAAACTGAGCAGCTGCACCACATAAAATCCCCTTTTCACTTCAGGTTTCTGTTGCAACAAACTTTGCACAAATCCTGAGCTTCCCAGAATAGCAATTCTTTAATGCAGCTGACCTACAATGATGGAAGAGATTCTGGCCTCTAGCCCTCATACATCTAAAATAGAAGTTACGATTAGTGCTTCTCCAGGATCATCACCATTATGATGAAAAGATTTTAGGAAGGTAGTTCTGTAGTTTTGTTTACTATGCATTTTTCAACTTGATCCTTTAATATTATATCTTGTTTTCGGTCCTGATATTTTAGGTAGGGGGAATGATATATTATTCCTTCTTGCCAGGGCTGATGCAGTCTTCCTTTTTTCTTTTAGTTTGCTGTTCACTTAAAAAGGACATAGGAAAATTTACTTAGATAATTATGACGAATTTGTCATCTTAGTATTTTCAGCCTACTATGTAATTAATAACTTCATGGAGATAAGCTTGGTTTCAGTTTTATGATGAATGTTGTGTATTTACTATATTAAAAGAGTGTTCATTATTTCTTCACATATGCATAACAGTAAGGCATCTTACTTCTTATAAAGTGATTCAGAAGTTCTCTTCTGTAAATATTTTGTATACTGGCAACAATGATTTAATTTCCTTTGTGAATGCCTTCACAAGACAGTGAAAGTCAAGTTAACTAACCATAGTAGACTAGTTGTATAGTAGGTGCAATAGACAAAATTTTGAGAAATATGGTATAGAAGACTGGAAAATTAACCATATCAAGTGGATGAAAGAGCAATTTATCTTTCAGAAATTTCTTGTGAGTCAATCATAATATGTATGTTCTGTTTTGAATGCCAGGAATGCATAAGGTAACAATCAATATGTATTCATTGATTTTCCTACAAATAAAAAAGTGTACCTTAATTTTGAGTAGTATATTGTTGCACTTAATTTTTCTTCCAGATTTCCTAAAGATAATGTTTAAAATTGAATAATGTTGACTGTATAAACACTATGTCTATGTCACACCTAGTATAAAACCTCAAAACATTTAGTAATGTATTACTGTCAATGCAACTAGAAGGGAAAATTGTGAATTAATGAAATTGTGTGGTTGGATCACATTTTCCAGTCATCCCAGGCATTTATGTTGTTACCCAGACTATCAACCTGGCTAAGGTCCTGTCCTTTGCAGCATTCCTGTTCTTCTCTGCCTATTAGATCTTATGTGTCTGCTCCATTTCCCTAGTGATTTATTCAGGGCCTGAAAAATTAATATGGTGTTCTAAATAATGACTAAAATAAAATGTTTATAACTTTCCCACATATTTTCACTTTAATAAAATTCTTCAACGCCTTCACTGAAAGGTGGGTGGGTGCATTTAAAGTAAGCAAGTCAATATGCCAACATTTTTATAAATGACTATCTCATTTTTAAGTCACTCAGCCATGTCTGACTCTTTGTGACCCCATGGACCGCAGCACACCAGGCTTCCCTTCTCTTCACTGTTGGTGATGCCATACAACCATATCATCCTCTGTTGCCCTCTTCTCCTGCCCTCAATCTTGCCCAGAATCAGGGTCTTTGCTAATGGGTCACCTCTTTGCATCAGGTAGACAAATTATAGGATCTTCAGCTTCAACATTAGTCCTTTGAATTAATATTCAGATTTGATTTCCTTTATGATTGGTTTCATCTTCTTACCATCCAAGGGATTTGCAAGAGAGTTTTCTAGCAACAGAGTTCAAAAGCATTAATTATTCAGCATTCAGCCATCTTTATGGTCCAACTCACATGTCTGTACATGACTACTGGAAAAACCAGAGCTTTGATTATGTGGATTTTGTCAGCAAATAATGTCTCTGCTTTTTAATATGATGTCTAAGTTTGTCACAGCTTTTCTTCCAAGGAGCAAGCATCTTTTGATTTCATGGCTTCAGTCACCATTCACAGTGATTTTGGAGCCCACAAAAATAATTCCTGTCACTGTTTCCATTTTTCCCCATCTCTTTGCCACGTAGTGATGGGACAACATACCATGATCTTAGATTCTTGAGTTTTAAGCCAGCTTTTTCACTCTTCTCTTTCACTCTCATCAAGAGGCTCTCTATCTCCTCTTTACTTTCTGGCATTAAAGTGATATCGTTTGAATATCAATTTTTTTTTTTAGTTTCTGCCAGTAATCTTGATTCCAGCTTCTAATTCATCCAGCTTGGCATTTCACATGATGTTCTTTGCATGTATGTTAAATAAGCAGAATGACATCATACAGCCTTGACATGATCCTTTCCCAGTTTTGAACCATTGTTCCATGTCCGGTTCTAACTGCTGCTTTTTTTTTTTTTAATTTTTATTAATTGGAGGCTAATTACCCACATTTCAGTGGGTTTTGTCATACATTGACATGAACCATCCATGGAGTTACATGTATTCCCCATCCTGATCACCCCTCCCACCTCCCTCTCCACCTGATTCCTCTGGGTCTTCCCAGTGCACCAGGCTGCTTCTTGATCTGCATACACTTTTCTTAGAAGGCAGGTAAGGTGGTCTTGTATTCTCTTTCTAAGAATTTTCTACAGTTTGTTGTGATCCACATAGTCAAAGGCTTTAATGCAGTCAATGGAGCAGAAATAGATGTTATTTCTGGAATTCTCTTGCTTTTTCTATGATCCATCAGATGTTGGCAATTTGATCTCTGGTTCCTCTACTTTTTCTAAAACCAGCTTGTCCATCTGGAGCTTCTTGGTTCATGTACTGTTGAATCCTAGTTTGAAGGATTTTGAGCATTACCTTGTTATCATGTGAGATGAGCACAATTTTTCAGTAGTTCAACATTCTTTAGCATGCCCTTCTTTAGGACTGGAATTAAAACTCACCTTTTTCAGTTCTGTGGCCATTCCTGAATCTTTCATATTTGCTAGTGTATTGATTGCAGCACTTTCACTTTAATGACATCAGTTCTTAGGATTTGAAATAGCTTAACTGGAATTCCATCACCTCTGATAGTTTTGTTCATAGTAATTTTTCCTGTGGCCCACTTGACTTCCCACTCCAAGATTTCTGGCTCTAGGTGAGTGATTACAGCATCATGTCTATGCAAGGCAATTAAGACCTTTTTTGTACAGTTTTTCTGTGTATTCTTGCCACTTCCTGATAATATATTCTGCTTCTGTTAGGTCCATAATATTTCTGACATTATTTTGCCCATCTTTGCATGACATATTCCCTTGGGTATCTCCAATTTTCTTGAAGAGATTTCTAGTATTTTCCTTTCTGTTTTTTTTTCCTTGACTAATTTCCGTTGTCCATTTAAAAAGGCTTTCTTATCAGTCCTTGCTATTATTTGAAACTCTGCATTCAGATGGGTACATCTTTCCCTTTCTCCTCTGCTATTCACTTCTCTTCTTTTTTCAGCTATATATAAGTCTCTTCAGACAACTGTTTTGCCTTCTTATATTTCTTCTTCTGGGGATGGTTTTAGACACTGATACTTGTACAGTTTTGAACTTCTGTCTATAGTTCTTCAGGTTCTTTATCAGATCTGAAACCTTGAATCTCCTTGTCACTTGATTTAGGTCATATCTGAACTGTCTAGTCATTTTCTCTACTTACTTCAGTTTAAGTCTGAAATTTGGAATATGGAGCTCATGACCTGAGCCACAGTCAGCTCCAGGTCTTGATTCTGCTGAGTATATAAAAATTCTCCACCTTCAATTGCAAAGAATATAATCAATCTGATTTCACTGTTGATCATCTGGTGATGCCCCTGTGTAGAATCATCTCTTGTGTTGTTGGAAGCAGGTGTTTGTTATGACCAGTGTGCTCTCTTGACAAAATTCTGTTAACCTTTGCCCTGATTCATTTTGTACTCTAAGGCCAAACTTTCCTGTAACTCCATGTCTCTCCTGACTTCCTAATTTTGTATTCCAGTTCCCTATGATAAAAAAAAAAAAAAGGATCTCTTTCTTGTGTTAGTTCTAGGCCTTGTAGCTGTTCATAGAGTTGTTCAGCTTCATCTTCTTTGGCATTAGTGGTTAGGGCATAGAATTGGATTACGTGATGTTCACAACCTCTGTGGAAAATTCTTCAAGAGATGGAAACACTAGACCACCTTGTCTGCCTCTTGAGAAATCTGTATGCAGATCAAGAAGCAACAGATAGAACTAGACATGGAAAAATGAACTGGTTCCAAATTGGGAAAGGAGTACGTCAAAGCTACGGTTTTTGCAGTAGTCGTGTATGGATGTGATAGTTGGACTATAAAGAAAGCTGAGCACCAAAAAATTGATGCTTTTGAGCTGTTTTGTTGGAAAAGACTCTTGAGAGTCCCTTGGACTGAAAAGAGACTAACCAGTCCACCCAAAAGG
Organism: Hydropotes inermis; assembly: GCA_020226075.1. NCBI lineage: Eukaryota > Metazoa > Chordata > Mammalia > Artiodactyla > Cervidae > Hydropotes > Hydropotes inermis. Next base: position 57,529,557 of record CM035290.1, on the reverse strand, counting down.
AGATTAGTCCTGGGTGTTCATTAGAAGGACTGCTGTTGAAGCTGAAACTCCAATACTTTTGGTCACCTGATGCGAACAGCTGACTCATTGGAAAAGATCCTGATGCTGAGAAAGATTGAGGGCAGGAGGAGAAGGGTATCACGGAGGATGAGATGGCTGGATGTCATCACAGACTCAATGGACATGGGTTTGGGTAAACTCCAGGAGTTGGTGATGGACAGAGAGGCCTGGATTGCTGAGGTTCACGGACTCACAAAGAGTCAGAAACGACTGAGAGAATGAACTGAACTGAAAACTAAACATTCAAAAAGCAAAGATCATGGCATCCAGTTTGATCAGTTCATGGCAAGTAGATGGGGAAACAATGGAAACAGTGAGAGAGTTTATTTTCTTGGGCTCCAAAATCACTGCAGGTGGTGATTGCAGCCATGGAATTAAAAGACACTTGCTCCTTGGAAGAGAAGCTATGACTAGTATAGAAAGCATGAAAAACCAGAGACATTACTTTGCCAACAAAGGTCTGTCTAGTCAAAGCTATGGTTTTTCCACTAGTCATGTATGGATGTGAGGGTTGGACTATAAAGAAAGCTGAATACCAAAGAATTGATACTTTTGAACTGTGGTATTGGTGATGAATTTTGAGAGTTCCTTTGACTGCAAGGAGATCCAACAAATCCATCCAAAAAAAAAAAAAAAATCAGTCCTGAATATTCATTGGAAAGACTGATGCTGAAGCTGAAGCTCCCATACTTTGGCCACCTCATGAGAAGAACTGACTCATTGGAAAATACTCTGATGCTGGAAAGATGGAATGCAGAAGGAGAAGGGGACAACAGAGAATGAGATAGTTGTATGGCATCACCGACTCAATAGTCATGAGTTTGAGCAGTCTCCAGGAGTTGGTGTTTGACAGAGAAGCCTGGGGTGTTGCAGTCCATGGAGTCTCAAATATTTGGACACCATTGAGCAAATGAAACACACTGTGATGTTGGACAGTTTGCCTTGAAAATGAAACAAAAGTTTTCTGCTTTTGAAATTGCACCCAAGTGTTCCATTTTCATCTCTTTTGTTCACTATAAGGCCTACTCCATTTCTTCTAAAGGATTTTTGACCACAGTAATAGATATAGCAGTCATCTGAATTAATTCACCCATTCCCATCATTTGGGAGCTATTTTAACACCAGGTATTATGTCCAGTTTATTTGAAATAAACAGTTACCCTAATATTTATGGCAATCTCAGTTTACTGTTTTTCCATTTTCATTATATCTATAAAGCTCTAAAAATCCACAGATTCATAATTGAGTATTCACTTTTGGTGTTTTCTACTGATATTGCAGTGACTTAAATATGGGCTCAAATCTAAAACTCAAAATTTTACTTGGTTATTTTGTTCTATATTTTAGATGCTGCAAAGTACAATGTTAATTGATTCTAATTGCTTTTTTGACTATTAATCATTTTATTACCCAGTTATAGCCCAATGTTATTTAGAAACAGGGTATTCCCAAGTTACTTGAAGCTCTTTTAGAATCCCTGCCTAATGATATTTTTCCATTATTTGTTCTAAAAGAATAATTCTATTGAAATTTAGTATATCATTCCCAAATATTTCTTCACAACTAAATCTATATAGTGTCATTTATAATAAATATTTCATTATGCTTTTGTGTTTTTTTCTTAATTTTAAAAGTCATATATGTTCTTTATCAACTTAAATGTTTGCTTTTGCTTTTTTTTTTTTTTTTGCCTATGCTTTTTGGTAAACATCTCAAGATATATAAAAATATTGACATGCTGTTTCTTTAGAGAAAGCTACTGCTTTTTCAATGTCTGTCAGAATGAATATTGATAAATTTTGACATTATGATGTGTTTATATACTGGCATTAGCAAGTGAGACTGAACTTTTTTTGCAGCATATGTAACAATAATCTAGGGAAGGGATGTCTAAAGATTAACTATAGTCTGCTAACAAAGGGTAGTGTAAAGTTCATTATTATAGTTCTACGTCTCATAAAATTAGGCTGAAAAGTTCTAAAGGTAAAGAAGGATAATAAAATTAGACATAGAAACATAGAATAGATAAAATTAAAATTTGTGAATTTTCTTCTATGCAAAACACCATATTTGAGACCATATATGTGATGTTTTGACAAGACTTGAAATTAAGTACCATGGTTCTTAATTTAAAGCTTATGAAATTGATCTTCACTGATGACCCTAAGTTGCTCAAGAACAGATGGCTAAAAAGACAGGCTTCATTTTATGTAAAAGGCAAAACTACACAACAGCTAGAGAAAATACGGGGGGAAAAAGTGAAGCAATCTTGAATTTGATGATGAATTTTAGACACAACACAAGTACAATATATTAAAAATAATAAAGTTGGTCTCCATTATAACTAAAAATCTCTGCTTTGAAAAATAATTCATTAGGAATATAAAAGACAAAACACTGATTGAGATACAATGCAAAATATTTATCTGATAAAGCATTTACTTCTAAAGTGAGCAAAAAACTCATTGAACAACTCAATTTAAAAATGAGTTTTGATACTTTATAAAAATATTGAACAAATAATTAACAAAGAAACTATACAAATGACAGATACACATATGAAAAAATGCTCAGCACAATATGTCATTGGAATTCCAAATGAAGTGATAATGAAATACCCCTACACCTATTAGAATGACAAATTCAGATCAATGATAAAACCTAATGCTGGAAGGAACTGGCAGCAACAGGAGCTCACATTCATTGATGGTTCAAATGCAAAATCTAACACTTGCTTTGAAAGACATTCTGGTAGGTTTTACAAAGCTAAATGTACATAGCTTATCATAAGATCTGATAATCATATTCCTAGATATTTATTCAAAGTTGAGAAATCTATGCACACACATAAAAACCTGCACATAGATCTTCACAGTAGCCTAGTCATAATTGCCATAATTGGAGTCAACCAAGTTGTCCTTCAATAAGTTGATGGATAAAAAGAAAAAGAAGAATATTACCCAACAATAAAAATAAATGAGCTATAAAGATACTGTTGTTGCCTGGTCACTAACCCCTGTCCTATTCTTTGCAACCACATGGACTGTAGCCATGAGGCTACCCCATTTCATTCTCCAGGGTATCTTCATGACCCAGGGATGGAACCCACATGTCCTGCATCTGCTGCACTGGCAAGCAGATTCTTTACCACTGAGCCACCTGGAAAGTCCATAGAGATATAGAGGAACCACAGGTGCATATGGTGAAAGGAAACAGTTTTAAAAATACTACATAATATGTTATAATGCATGATATTCTGGAAAAGGTAAAACTATAACCACAGTAACAAGGTCAGTGTTTCCAGGGCCATGAGAGAGGAGAGGATGAATAGGTGGAGTAAAAGCATTCTTCTAGAGTTTATATGGAAACTATGTATCTTTTACACAAATTTTGTAATCTTACAACTATTTTTTGCATAAATTATATATAAACATGTACTCAGAGAAAAAGGGTCAGGACTAAGCTCCTCTGTCCATAGAATTCTTCAGACAAGAATGCTGGAGTAGGTCACCATTTCCTTGTGAACCCAGGCCTCCTGCCTTGCAGGAAGATTCTTTATGATCTCAGTTACTAGGGAAGACCACACCTTTTACTGGAATTGAACCCAGATCAATACGTGTTTTCTGAGAATACAACAGCTCAAGCTGAATGTTAACAGAGAAGAAATAATCTACCTAGTAAGTACACATTTAAAAAATAAAGAGAAAACATATGGAGATAGATCAAAATTAATAGAGAGAATGTGGAATTCTCATAACAAGTGAGCAAAAATATAGGTTCTGAGAACAATTTCAACTTCATTTAGTTAAGAAAGTTTAGACAAAGAAAAAATATTATTTTCAAAAAATCTCACTTTAAAATATTTTCTAAAAGAAGATACTTTAGATCATCCCATACTTAAAATGAAATGAAGAACAATAACTTTCAGCGACTATAAGCCTGTGCTTGAGGAGAGCTCCACTTATTGAAAAACATAAACCAAAGGTCCAATAGAATTTTTAAACATAAGCAAGTGTGTGACAATCAGGACAACAATATTTAGTAGTTATCCAAAATATACAATATTCCAAGCCTAAATTTTTTACATGTCAAGGTATATGTATTTTTCTCAATTGTAACATTAATTGAATAATAGTCATTAGTTTATTTATTTACTCACTAACTTTCACTGGGTGTTTTGCAGCATGCAGGAAGCTTAGTGTACAGTAGCATTTTATTGAAAGATAAAACATTTGTATAAGCCAAGATTACAAATGGACATAAAATAAAACAACAGATAAAACAAAAATGCAATTACAAATCATAATAACACTAGGAAGAAAAGAATACATAAGACATTGGATTTAGTAGTTAGAGGCATTGCTTTAAGACCATTTTAAACTTATATCCAAGTCTCAGAGGTCTTGAAGACAAGCAAAATCACTTGATGTGTTGAACACATGGATTCATGCTAAAAAATGATAAAATATGATATAATATATATCCTGCAATGCAGGAGACCCCGGTTTGATTCCTGGGTTAAAGAGATCCCCTGGAGAAGGCATAGGTTACACACTCCAGTATTCTTGGGCTTCCCTGGTGGTCCAGACAGTATAGATTCTGCCTGCAATGTGGGAAATCTGGGTTCAATCCCTCGGTTGGGAAGATCCCTTGCCAGAGGTGCCCGTCAGGCTACAGTCCAATGGGGTCACAAAGAGCTAGACATGACTGAGAGACTAAGCATAGCACAGTGCAATATACATAATATATATTATATGATGCATAATATATACTTGTACATTCATTATATAATACATAACATACATGCGTGTGTGTGTGTGTGTATAATTTCACATAATTGCAATTAGATATTGGACTCCCCTGGTGGCTCAGACCTTACAGAATCTGCCTGAAATGTGAGAGACCTGGATTCAATCCCTGGGTTGGGAAGATCCCCTGAAGGAGGGCATGGCATCCCACTCCAGTATTCTTCCCTGGAGAATCTCCATGCACAGAGGAACCCAGCAGGCTTCAGTTCATGGGGTTGCAGACTCAGACACGACTGAGTGACTAAGCACAGCGTATTTTATGTATGATATATATGATATAAAGGCATCTCAGGTGGCGCATGTGGTAAAGAACCCTGCCAGTGCAGGAGATGTAAGAGACTCGTGTTTGATTCCTGGGTCAGGAAGATCCCCTGGAGTAGGGCCTGGCAACCCACTCCAGTATAACTGTCTGGAAATTCTCGTGTAAAGAGGAGCTGGTGGGCTATAGTCCACAGGGTCGCAGAGTGGAACATGACTAAAGAGACTTAGCATACATGCCCCTTAAATGGGGTGTGTGTCTACCAGTTTCCCAGGATTTTTCCATCATATATGATATACATCACATTTAATTAAAATTATATATAATCATTACATATAATATATGTTATATATGTGACAACATACATTAATATTACACATAATTGTTGCTTATAATTATGTGCATATAATAATTATATCACATATATGTACTACATAGTCATATAGATTATGTTGATGATTATGTATAAATATACATTATATAAGCATAAATAACTATTTAATTGTGTTAATTATTAATAAATTTATGATATTAATCATTACAATATATGTAACATGTAATTACTACATGCATAATTATATATGCAAATTATATACACATGAAAAGATACTTCTATAATATATACATCATCAGAAAACAAGTGTTTCTGCTAAACTAATGTTTAATTGAAAGCTATTTTGATAGCCACTTATACTAATTTTTTAATTCTTCTAGCACATGCTAAAATAATAGGTGTACTCTCAAACGTGGTATAAAATAAGTATTAATGACCTTCCAGTATATTGTAAGCGTCCTGACTTCTTAGATACTGTAAAGAAACATAGAGAAGTGTTTGGAATCTTAGTATGATTTATGTGAACCCAAAATGCCACTTTTCATAAGATTTGTATTTAACTTATTAAATATTTCAAGTGGTTTCAAACTATAGCCTTGCTCAAGAAAAAAAAAATACAATTGAAACATGATGTTTAAAACTTTTGAAAAAGGATATAAGCCTCTAAAAGTTAGATATTTTTACAGAATTGATCTCATAGGGCATGCGTTGATTATGAGTCACTTTACAATTTAAGGTTAAATATCGAGAATATTAAGGCTATACACTTTGCAATCTCTGATAAAATAAAGCATATATTTTTCCATGAAGAAGGATTTTTTTTATACTGAAATCAAGAAAAAAAAATTATGCTTATGACTTTTTGTATTGGACATTGAGAAATATAATGGGCCATGGCTTTGAGTAAGGTTGTGTACGAGACATAGAAATGTTTGAATGGGCACCTTTTAAACAGATTCTGCATGAAATCTGAAAGCATAGTGTGACATGGTAACTATGTGAAAATTTGTATTTTTTGACTAGCTAAAATCATGTGCTTTTGAAAAATGTCTAGAAATAAATTGTGAAATGGATTCCTAACATAAATGTAAGCCTTTTCTACATATCAGCTGTCATTAATTTAGAAACTGATAAATTTCAGTGTGTGAATTTGAAAAATCCAGGTTATTCAGTCAAATAAATATATGAAAAGAAATTAATTTGATAAAAATTACTTAAATTTTGTTAAACATTTTAACATCCCATAGGCACATGAGAGTGTGAAGATGTGTTTTCCTTACCCATTTCAGATAAATTTTATAAAATCTTTATCTTTAGAGTAAAATGTCTGTGTATTTAATACTATAAGGTACATTCTGGAAATAGGTATATTATTTTAAAAAATTCTTTTCCTATATTTTGGATGATGAACAACACTCTTTTAGAACATGAACTACTATAATCAAAGCCATATTAATGTCTATGCTTACTTGGGAAGAAATAACCTGCTATGAAGCAAAGCTAACAATACAAACTCTTAGCTACTTGAAGCTAAGAATACAGACTCCTAAGCTACTTGAAGTTATTGATTTATTTACATGATTAACTCATAAAAAATTAAATAATTTACTTTATAAATATAGATATAAAGTTTTCATCATTAAATTTATGTTAAGAAACCCCAATATAAGAAAAAGCAGATCACTGAACAGCTATTTTAAAACCTGTTTGTCAAGAATGGCTGGGGGCAACTAGAATCAACAGAAAGTGTTAAGGTTTCTGAAGGAAGAGGTCTTAAATACTACATCAGTTCTGTCAACAACATCTCATTGGAGAATCAATTGATCTACATAACTTTTGATTTTTCATATAGGGAAAAGGAATAATATCTGTACATCATCTGGCCACAGTTACAATAAAAATCAAATTAGAAACATTCTGCAAAAAGGCTTTGCTAAAATGAACACAATATACACTTACTTGTTTTTCTTTGTTTTTTTTTTTTTTTTTTTTGTTTTTCTTTCTGAAAGAAGAATGTGTTGGTGCATTTGAACAGTTTGCTCTGATATTATTATGAAAACAATTTCTAAAAATCCAATAAATAGCAGGAGAAAAGGTGAAAATGAATTAAGAAGGAAAATATCTGGGTCAATGGATATGTTTTTTTATGTAGATTTTCACAGTATTTAGATTTCCAGAATCTAAATACACAGAATCTAGATTTACACAGGTATAAATAATTGCTGAAACTCTTCTATATAAGATCTTTATATTTTACTATATGCAAACTATCTTATGAAAATAAAAATTCTTAAAAAATAAATGAGTGCCTTATCAGAAGGATGTTTCTTTAAAAATACTGATCCCCATGGTGGGGTGTGGGAGCAATAATAAATAAAACAATAAGAGAAAATAGGGTAATTAGAAAAATAAGGAAAATGCCAGGACTCTGTTACTTGACTATACCATATAATTTTTAATAAAATTATGAAATTCTAATTAACAATATTTTCAGAAAAAGAGAAAATAAGGATCTTGAAATAAAGAAAATTCACATTTATATTTTCCCCTTTTTCTGCAGTGGTGTATTGCCTTTTTAATACACAGTTCAATAAAACGTAATTTTCGTTGCAAAACCCATCATCCTGAATTTACATTTTGTGCCTGTCATATGCATTGCTCTCATGTGCAGCATCAAACTTGAGGTAAGAGATAGCTGATGGTTTTCCAGTGGAGCGTTTATGAATATATCTGGATTGTTTTAGTTTTGTTTTACATTTTTTTGTAAATTGTAATTTTATAATTTCTAGGGCTTTGTAAGAAAAAGTCAATGTTTTCAACAAATCTTGAAAGACAAGAAAACAAATCAAACACATTCTAAGACAATAATACATTTAATCTAGAATTTTGCTAGGGTTCTATATGAAATGAGATGATGTAACACTCAAATAATGTTTCCTACTTTTTAAAATGTGGCTTCCCTCATAGCTCAGTTGATAAAAAAAATTCTGCCTGCAATACAGAAGACCTGGGTTTGATTCCTTGGTCAGGAAGATTCCCTGCAGAAGAAAATGGCAACCCATTCCAGTATTCTTGCCTGTAGAATCCCATGAACAGAGGAGCCTAAAAGGCTACAGTCCATGGGGTCCCAAGAGTTGGACACGACTTAGCGACTAAACCATCACCACTTTTTAAAACAGTATAAATAATATTTAAACATGTTTCTACACAACTTTATGCATAAAATTAAAGAAATTTTACTCATGGCTATATTAAATTTTAAAATTCTGTGGTATTATGATTGTGAGAAATGTTTTAATATTTGTACTCAGAGGGTGTTGCATCCTCTGAATACAGATGTAATTTGAATTGCATCTCCCTAAAGTAAAGGACCGTGGAATTCTCAGCATCTCAAATATAGCCTCCTGTGGAAACGGGGTCTCTACAGAAGTCATCAAGCTGAAGTGGGATCATTAGTGAGAGGCTTCAATCCAATGTCACTGATGCTCTTATAAGAAGCAGGACTTTGGAGAGAGAACTGGACAAGTCCAATAAATGAACACAGGAAGAATACCATGTGGGGAAGCAGGCAGAAACTAGGGTGACAGAGCAGAAGCTATGGAACACCAAGTATTGCCTTAGAAAACTAATACAGAGGGTACATGGGAGATTTTTAGATGGGAAACACCAAGATTGATTGATTCTGAAAAAATATAATGGAGCCAGATAAAACACTCTTCCCTCCTCCTTTTAATTCCAGCTTCAATGAAGAAGTTCATTTATTTATTCAAAAGTTGCTTGAATATATTTTTAGTTTATCAGGATTCTTCAAATAATACAATACCATGCAACATGTAAGACAATTTTTCTTTCCCTTCCTTGTGCTATTCTTACCAAAACATAATTTTACTCATTAAATCTTAGTGCCTATATTTGTCTCTTCAGTCACTTAGTCGTGTCTGATTCTTTGCAACCCGATGGGCAAAGAATCTTCCTGCACGCCAATCTTCCAGCACGCCAATCTTCCCTGTCCTTTACATCTCTCAGAGTTAGTTCAAACTTATGTCCATTGAGTCAGTGATGCCATCCAACCATCTTATCCTCTGTCGTCCCTTTCTCTTCCTGCCTTCAATCTTTCCCAGCATAAGGATCTTTTTCAATGAGTAGGCTCTTTACATCAGGTGGCCAAAGTATTGAAGCTTCCGTTTCAGCATCAGTCCTTCCAAAGAATATTCAGGGTTTATTTTCTTTATGTTTGATTGGCTTGATCACCTTGCATTCAAAGGGGCTTTTCAGAGCTTTCTCAAACACCACAGTTTAAAAGCATCAGTTCTTCAGTGCTCAGTCTTCTTTACGGTCCAAGTATCACATCCACTAGAAAAATAATAGTTTTGACTATAGGGACCTTGGTCCACAAAGTAATGTTTCTACATTTTAATATCCTGTCTAGGTTTATCATGACTTTTCTTCCAAGGAGAAAGGATCTTTTAAATGCATGGCTGCAGTCACTATCTGAAGTGATTTTAGAGCACAAGAAAATAAAGTCTTTCACTGTTTCCATTGTTTGCCCATCTATTTGCCATGAAGTGATGGGACTGGATGACATATCTTTGTTTTTTTTTTTTTTTGTGTTGAGTTTTATGCCAGCTTTTTCACTCTTCTCTTTCACCTTCATCAGGAGGCTCTTTAGTTTCACTTTTTTTTTTCTGCCATAAGGGAAGTGTCATCTGCATATCTGAGGTTATTGATATTTCTCCTGGCAGTCTTGATCCCAGCTTGTGCTTCATCCAGCCTGACATTTCTCATGATGTACTCTGCATAGAAGTTAAATCAGCAGGGTGACAATATACAGCTTTGTCGTACTCCTTTCCCAATTTGGAGCGAATTCATTGTTCCATGTCTGGTTCTAACTGTTGCTTCTTAACCATCATACAGATTTCTCAGGAGACAGGCAAGATTATCTGGTACTTCCTTCTCTTTAAGAATTTTTTACAGCTTGTTGTGATCCAAAAAATAAAAGTCTTTAGCATAGTCAATGAAGCAGAAGTTGATTTTTTCCCTGAAATTCTCTTGCTTTTTTCTATGATCCAGTGGATAAGGGCAATTTGATTTCTGTTTCCTCTGTCTTTTCTAATTCAGCTTGAAGATCTGGAAGTTCTTGGTTCACATACTGGTGATACATAGCTTGGAGAATTCTGAGCACTATATAAAGTCAATTGATTATATTATATATTCATCTGTCAAAGATAGTGTGCTTGCTCCTTGAGGTCTGTTTTGTTTTATTATGAAACAAATTATGTGAGGTATCAACTCTTCCATTGAGAGACGGATAGCTACTTAATCTTGTGTAACTTTCTTAGAACTGCAGGGTGGCTGCCCTGCCTTGGTGGTTGTGGGATAGAGAATGGCAATATGTATACCATTTTATATTCACATCAAGACCAGTTGACAGTAATCTCAAACTGCAGAGTTGGAGTCACATGGATATTGGTCTGATATTTAGATTCACTACTTTCTAACACTGCGATTTTGGTAAAATTACTGAAAAAATCAAAATCTTGTTTCTCTCATCTATAAAGTGGGCATATCTAACCCTCAGAAAAGATTTTGTTGTAGCACAAATTAATATGAACAAGATATGCCTGATACAGATAGTCACATTAACGGCTTGTGTGAATTTAATATTAAATTTATCCAAAAGATAAGTTGATAAAAAATTGTCCAGAGATCTTAAATGTTGACACTTTAATTCACTGATTTTACTTCTAGGAAATTATTGTATAAATCTATAGATGTATGCTTATTAAAAGGCACATATAAATAATTTCTCTAATCAACAGTTCACAATTGCAAAGATATTAAAATTTCCTAAGTGGTCATTATGCTATATCCATAAATTGAAGTCTGGTGTAGTTATCCAAAAAGGAGGTGAAATATTCACATACCAACCTACATTTGTTCAAACTCTGGGATTTGTAAAGGAAAACTTTTCCATCTGCTAATGGTGAATACCAATTTGCTGTTGCCTAGATTAAAATTCTGTTTCTATTTTATACTTATATTAGCACATATTGTATTTGTATTTTAGCTTTTTATGTATAAACTAAGCAAAGAATAAATAAAAAAGAAATCTCTAGTAATACACCACAATTTGGTAGTCTTTTTTTCAGTTATCTCAACTATAGCTTTTAGTAAAGCAATTATCTTTCAATAAAAGTAAATGCATTTAAAAAAGTATATAATATAAAAACAGAAAATATTTTAATGCAAAGCACATCATAATTTAAGGCACCTAGAACAAACATGCATTAATTGCAATCTGAGAAAAAATTATTATGGTCAACTAGGGACAATGCTTCATGTTTTCTGCAAGTCTACACTGTTATGTCCATAAGAAAAGTAGGGCAAAGAATCAAAACCAATGCTAGTTATGCAGGCAGTGTAAGTGCCAGATGCTGTTGGCAAAACATGCTCCAGAGTATGACATCTGGGTGCAATAACTTCCATACAGAGCTCCATCTGTAGCTAAAGCTGTTAACTCTGCTTTGGGGGAAGAAATATCAGAAATAAAGAAGGCAGTTAAATTTTGAACTGTGCCAGAGATAGCAGAAGGAGGATGCTGTCAGCATTTAAATTACATTCCTAGCCCAATTTGCTTTTTAATATCTTGAAACTATATAAACACTAAACCATGTTCATTACAGTTGCTTAGAGATTAGCACATGAGATGGGCTGGTGGGCTTACCTTGTTGAGTATGGCAGAGTAGAAAGATGTGTGCTCATCTTCTCCTGTGAGAATGGGAGACTTATGAGAACTTTTAGAACTAATACCAAAAAAAAAACCTCTTATTTATCATGGGGAATTTGAATACAAATGTAAGAAGCCAAGAGATACCTGGAGTAACAAGCAACAAGCTGCTGAAGAACCAGCTACTGGAGGATGTTGGAAACCACCAAAAATAGATACTCCATGTTCAAGGACAAAGAAGAAGCCCCAATAAGACAGTAGGAAGGGTGCAAGAAACTCTTGGAGGACTTGATGCAAAAATATAAACTTGTTTGCACTAGCACCCAGGGGAAAGGAGCAGTGACATCAGGAGATAGTGTCAGACATCCCTATGACTGTTTGAAGGTCTCTTGTGGAGACGTAGATCAGCAATGGCCTGCCGCAGGGACAGGGGCACTGGCAGAAGCAGTCCTGGGAGGCATGGCATGTTGGCATATGTCCTCTTGAAGGAGGTCACCATTAGCCCAACCATAGAAACTGTAGCCCTACCATAGAGATTGCAGACTTCAGGACTGGGCCACCACAGACAGAATAAGTAACATGGAGGGAGCACAGCCCCACTCATTAGCAGACAATTGGATTAGATATGTACTGAGCATATCCCTGCCAACCCACATCCAGTCCCTCTGATCAGGAAGCTTGCACAAGTCTCTTATCCTCATCCATCACAGGGAAGAGAGAAGAAGCAAGAACTACAATCCCATGGCCTCCAGAACAGAAACCAAAATCACAGAAAATTAACTAAAATGATCACATGGATCACAGCTTTGAGAATTCAATGAAGCTATGAGCCATGCCATGCAAAGTCACCCAATATGGATGGATCATGGTAGAGTGTTCTGGCAAACACAGCCCACTGTAGAAGGGAATGGCAAACCACTTCAGTATTGTTGCCTCGAGAACCCCATTAACAATATGAAAAAACAGATATGACAATGGAAGGTGAGTCTCCCAGGTCTGTCGGTTTCCAATATGATACAGGGGAAGAGCAGGGGAATAACTCCAGAAAGAATGAGGAGGCTGGGCCAAAGTAGAAACATCTCCCAGTTATGGGTGTGCCTGGTGGTAGAATTAAAGTCCAGTGCTACAAAGAATAACATTGCATAGGAACCTGGAATGATAGGTCCATGAATCAAAGCAAATTGGATGTGATGAAGCAGGATATGACAAGAGTAAACATTGACATTTTAGGAATCAGTAAACTAAAATGGATGGGAATGAGTGAATTTAATTTAGATGACCATTATATCTACTACTATGGGCAAGAATCACTTAGATGAAATGGAGTAGTCCTCATAGTCAAAGAAAGAGTCAGAAATGCAGTACTTGGTTACAACCTCAAAAACGACAGAATGTTCTTGACTTGTTTCCAAGACAAACCATTCAATATCACAATAATTCAAGATTATACCACAACTACTAATGCCATGGAACCTGATTTTAAATGAATCTATGAAGACTTATGAGAACTTTCAGAACTAACACCAAAAAGCAATCTCTTATTTATCATGGGGAATTGGAATGCAAATGTAAGAAGCCAGGAGATACCTGGAGTAACAGGCAAGTTTGGACTTGGGGGATGAAACAGAGCAGGGCGAAGGCTGACAATTTTCCCAAAGGAACACACTGGTCATGGCGAACACCCTCCTTCAACAGCAGAAGAGACGACCTACACATGGACATCAGCAAATGAACAATGCCAAAATCAGACTGATTATATTCTTTGCAGTTGAAGATTGTGACTCTCAACACAATCAGCAAAAATAATACTGTGAATGGACTGTGGCAAAGATGATGAGCTCCTTATTTAAAAATTCAGGCTTAAATTGAAGAAAGTAAGGAAAGCCACTAGGCCATTCAGGTTTTATCTAAATAAAATCCCTTATGATTATTCAGTGGAAATGACACATGGATTCAAGGAATTAGACCTGATAGAGTATCCAAAGAATTATGGACAGGGATTTTAACATTGTAAGGGAAGCAATGACCAAAACCATCCCAAAGAAAAAGAAATGCAAGAGGGCAAAATGCTTGTCTAAGGAGGCCTTACAAATAGCTGAAAAAAGGAGAGGAAAAAAACAGACAAAGGGGACAGGGAAAGACATATCCAGCTGAACGCAGAGTTCCAGAGTAAGAACTCTTATTCTCAAGGGGGAGTGAGATAACCTTTTTTTTAATCTTTATTTTCCCCCCGTTTATTTTTATTAGTTGGAGGCTAATTACTTTACAATATTGTAGTGGTTTTTGCCATACGTTGACATGAATCAGTCATGGATTTACATGTATTCCCCATCCCAATCCCCTCCACACTGCATCCTTCTGGGTCTTCCCAGTGCACCAGCCCTGAGCAGTTGTCTCATGCATCCAACCTGGGCTGCTGATCTGTTTCACCCTTGATAATATACATGTTTTGATGCTGTTCTCTCAAAACATCTCACCCTCACCTTCTCCCACAGAGTCCAAAAGTCTGTTCTGTACATCTGTGCCTCTTTTTTGTTTTGCATATAGGGTTATTGTTACCATCTTTATAAATGCCATATATATATGCATTAGTATACTGTATTGGTCTTTATCTTTCTGGCTTACTTCACTCTGTATAATGGGCTCCAGTTTCATCCACCTCATTAGAACTGATTCAAATGAATTCTTTTTAATAGCTTAGTAATACTCCATTGTGTATATGTACCACAGCTTCCTTTTCCATTCATCTGCTGATGGACATCTAGGTTGCTTCCATGTCCTGGCTATTATAAACAGTGCTATGATGAACGTTGGAGTGCACGTGTCTCTTCAAGAAAATTGGAGGTATCAAGGGAATACTTCATGCAAAATGGGTACAATAAAGGACAGAAATGTCAAAGACCTAACAGAAGCAGAATAAATTAAGAGGAGGTGCAAAGAATATACAAAAGAACTGCCAAATAAAGGTCTAGATGACCGAGATAGCTATGATGGTGTGGTCACTTAGCTAGAGCCAAATATCCTGGAAAGTGAAGTGGGCTGTAGGAAGACTTAATATGCACAAAGCTATTGGAGGTGATGGAATCTCAGCTGAACTGTTTAAAATCTCAAGAGATGATGATTTTAAAGTGCTGCACTCAATAGGCCAGCAAGTTTAGAAAACTCATTTATGGCCACAGAAAGGGAACGTTCAATTTTCATTCCAATCCCAGAGAAAGACATTGCCAAAGAATTTTCAAACTACCACACATCTGTGCTCATTTCACATGCTATGATGGTAATTCTCAATATCCTTCAAGCTAGGCTTCAAATCAAAAGATCTACATAAACTGATATCTTTTAGATGTACTATCTGGATTTAGAAAACACAGAGGAACCAAAGATCAAATCACCAACATTTGTTGGATCATAGAAAAAGCAAGGGAATTCCAGAAAATCATCTACTCCCCTTCATGCAGTTTAGCCTTTGACTGTGTGGGTAAAAACAAACTGGAAAATTCTTAAAGAGATAGGAATACCAGATCACCTTACTTGACTCCTGAGAAACGTATATTCAGCCCAAGAAGCAACAGTTAGAACCAGACTTGAAACAATGGACTGTTTCCAAGTTGGGAAAGTAGTACATCAAGGCTTTATATTGTCAACCTGCTTATTTAATTTCTGTGCAGAAAATATCATGCAAAATGCAGGGCTCGATGAACCACAAACTAGAATCAAGGTCGCCAGGAGAAATACCAACAACCTTAAAGATACAGATGAGAGTGAAAGAGCTGGATTAAAACTCAACATTCAAAAAACTAGGATCAAGGCATATGGTTCCCTCACTTCATGGCAAATAGAAGGGAAAAATGTGGAATCAGTGACTGAGTTTATTTCCTTGAACAATTTCCATGGATGGTGACTTCAGCCATGAAATTAAAAGTCTCTTGTTCCTTCGGAAAAAAAATCTATGACCAACCTAAAGAGACTGTTAAAAAGCAGAAACATCATTTTGTTGACAAAAGGCTGTATAGTTAATGCCATCATTTTTCAGTAGCCATGTAGCCATGTAGGGGTGTGAGAGGTGGACCATAAAGAAGGCTGAGGGCCAAAGAAATGATGTTTTGAAACTGTGATGCTGGAAAAGATTCTTTAGAGTCCCTTGGACATCAAGAAGATCAAATTAGTCAGTCCTTAAGGAAATCAACCCTGATTATTCATTTGAAGTTCTGATGATGAAGCTGAAGTCCCAATACTTTATTTGTCTGATACATAAAGCTGTGTATTTTATGGAAAATACTCTGATTATTGGAAAGATTGAGGGCAGGAAGAGAAGTGGATGAAAGAGAAAGAGATGGTTGGATGGCATCACTGACTCCATGGACATGAATTTGAACCAACTCTGGGAGACAGTGAAGGACATCCTGGAATTCTGCAGACCATAGAGTCACAAATAGTTGGATTTAGTGACTGAACAACAACAACACATAGGTAGTTTTTCAATTTAAGAGACACGGATTATTTTAAAAATGTGAAGTTCTAGAAAATTTGTATTTCCTAATATATTCTTCTCAATTAATATAAGCTTATATTCAAGAAAATACAATTTGTTCTGATCTGCTAAAATGTGTTCTGTTTTAAGCATTTATCATGGTATATAATATGAATAACTTGGAATACTGTGAAAGTTAATATATTTGCAATTTTTGAGGTTTCTTAGTGTGGCTCTTTAGTAAATGAAGTAAGTTAGTCATTACTAACTTTACTGATATTACTGAAAATTTTGCTCAGTGGAAATTTGTAGGAATGCTTTAGATGCCCCAAAATTTAGCTAATAAACTCTTCCTTAATTACAAAAAAAAAAAAAGGTAATTTGTTTTTAGTCTTACTTGTTCTATGCACAGAAGGAAAGGATGGAGCCAAAGCAAAAATAACACCAGTTGTGGATATGACTGGTGATAGAAGCAAGGTTCGATGCTGTAAAGAGCAATACTGGATAGGAACCTGGAATGTTAGGTCCATGAATCAAAGCAAACTGGAAGTGGTCAAACAGGAGATGGCAAGAGTGAACATCGACTTTCTAGGAATCAATAAATTAAAATGGACTGGACTAGGTGAATTTAACTCAGATGACCATTATATCTACTATTGTGGGCAGGAATCCCTTAGAAGTGGAGTAGCCATCATAGTCAACAAAAGAGTATGAAATGCAGAAGTTGGATGAGATTTCAAAAACGACAGAAGGATCTCAGTTCGTTTCTGTGGCAAACCATTCAATATCACGGTAAGTCAAGTCTATGCCCAGACCAGCAACACTGAAGAAGATGAAGTTGAACTATTCTGTGAAGACCTACAAGACCTTTTAGAACTAATACCCCCAGAAAATATCCTTTTCATTATAGGGGACTGGAATGCAAAAGTACGAAGTCAAGAAACACCAGGAGTAACAGACAAATTTGGACTTGGAGTAAAGAATGAAGCAGGGCAAAAGCTAATAGAGTTTTGCCAAGAGAACACACTGGTCATAGCAAACACCCTCTTCCAATAACACAAGAGAAGACTCTACACATGGATATCACCAGAGGGACAACACTGAAATCAGACTGATTATATTCTTCACAGCCAAAGATGGAGAAGCTCTATAAAGTCAGCAAAAACAAGGCCAGGAACGGATTGTGGCTCAGGTCATGAACTCCTTATTGCCAAATCCAGACTTATTGAAGAAAGTGGGGAAATCACTACACCATTCAGATATGACCTAAATAAAATTCCTTATGATTGTACAGAGGAAGTGAGAAATAGACTTAAGGGACTAGATCTGATAGACAGAGTGGCTGATGAACTATGGACAGAGGTTGTGACATTGTACAGGAGACAGCAATCAAGACCATCTCCCCAAGAAAGAAATACAAAAAAGCAAAATGGCTGTCTGAGGAATACTTACAAATAGCCGTGAAAAGAGGAGAAGCAAAAAGAAAAGGATAAAAGGAAATACATACCCATTTGAATGCAGAGTTCCAAAGAATAGCAAGGAGAGATAAGAAAATTTTCCTCAGCCATTAGTGCAAAGAGATAAGAGGAAAACAATAGAATGAGAAAGACTAAAGCTCTCTTCAAGAAAATTAGAGATACCAAGGGAATATTTCATGCAATGATGCGCTCAGAAAAGGACAGAAATTGTATGGACCTGACAGAAGCAGAAGATGTTAAGAAGAGGTGGCAAGAATACACAGAAGAACTGTACAAAAAGATCTTCATGACCCATTTAATCATGATGGTATGATCACTCACCTAGAGCCAGATATCCTGAAATGTGAAGACAAGTGGACCTTAGGAAGCATTACTATGAAAAAAGCTAGGGAAGTGAGGGATCCTAGTTGAGCTATTTCAAATCCTGAAAGATGATGCTGTGAAAGTGCTGCATTCAATATGCCAGCAAATTTGGAAAACTCAGCAGTGGCCAAAGGACTGGAAAGGGTCAGTTTTCATTCCAATCCCAAAGAAAGGCAATGCCAAAGAATGCTCAAACTACTGCACAATTTCACTCATCTCACATGCTAGTAAAGGAATGCTCTAAATTCTCAAAGCCAGGTTTCAGCAATATATGAATCGTGAACTTCCAGATGTTCAAGCTAGTTTCAGAAAAGGCAGAGGAACCAGAGATCAAATTGCCAACATTCACTGGATTATCAAAAAAGCAAGAGAGTTCCAGAAAACCATCTATTTCTGCTTTATTGACTATGCCAAAGCCTTTGACTGTGTGGATCACAATAAACTGTGGAAAATTGTTAAAGGGATGGGAATATCAGACCATCTGACCTGTCTCTTGATAAACCTGTATGCAGGACAGGAAGCAACAGTTAGAACTGGACATGGAGCAACAGAGTGTTTCCAAATAGGAAAAGGAGTACATCAAGGCTGTATATTGTCACCTTATTTATTTAACTTATATGCAGAGTACAATCTGAGAAACGCTGGGCTGGAGGAAGCACAAGCTGGAATCAAGATTGCCGGGTGAAATATCAGTAACCTCAAATCTGCAGATGATACCTCTCTTATAGCAGAAAGTGAAGAGGCACTAAAGAAACTCTTGAAGGTGAAAGAGGAGAGTAAAAAAACAAAAAAAAAAAAATTGACTTAAACCTCAACATTCAGAAAACTAAGATCATGGCATCCAGTCCCATCAGTTCAGTTCAGTTCAGTGACTCAGTCATGCCCGACTGGTTGAGACTCCATGAATGGCAGTATGTAAGGCCTCCCTGTCTAACACCAACTCCCAGAGTCTACCCAAACCCGTGTCCATCCAGCCATCTCATTCTCTGTCGTCCCCTTCGCCTCCTGTCCCCAATCCCTCCCACCATCAGGGTCTTATCCAATGAGTCAACTCTTCACATGAGGTGGCCAAAATGTTGGAGTTTCAGCTTCAACATCAGTACTTCCAATATACACCCAGAACTGATCTCCTTTAGGATGGACTGGTTAGATCTCCTTGCATTTCAAGAGACTCAAGAGACTTCTGCAACACCACAGTGCAAACTCATCAATTCTTCGGCGCTCAGCTTTCTTTACCGTCCAACTCTCCCATCCATACATGACTGATGGAAAATCCATAGACTGACCTTTGTTGGCAAAGTAATGTCTCTGCTTTTAAATATGCTATCCACATTGGTCATAACTTTCCTTTAAAAGGGTAAGCATCTATTAATTTCATGGCTGTAATCTCCATCTGCAGTGATTTTGGAGACCAGAAAAATAAAATCTGACACTCTTTCCACTGTCTCCCCATCTATTTCCCATGAAGTGATGGGACCAGAGGCCACGAGCCCTCCAGGCTCCTCTGTCCATGGGTATTCTCCAGGCAAGAATACTAGAATGAGTTGTCATTACTGCCTGCAGGGATCCTCCCAGCCTGACTATTGGACCAGTGTCTCTTATATCTTCTGCATTGTAGACAGGTTCTTTACCACTAGCTCCACTTGAGAGACCCCACTCTAATCTTATTCATACATGTATTTTGAAAGTAAGACAGATGTTGAGAATAGTAAAAACCAGTGTTATTTAGAGCTTACTACATTCAATAAATGAACTAAGTAGTTTACATTCAGATTTTATTTAATTGTCACCATAATTCTATGAGACATTACTATTAGTTTCACTTTCTGGATAAGGAAACTGGCAGTTTTGTATCACGAGTAAACTTACTTAACCTGATCATACTCATAGTTACCAACAGAACCAAACTTTATATTCTATATCCTGACACCCTGACTTTAGAACTTTCTCTCTCTTTCTCTCTCTCTCTCAGTAATACACAATATGATTTAGTAGAGTCACTTCATTAATGTCTGAGAAAGACTTTTGAAAATCTATTCTTACATTAAAAAAAAAAAGAAAACTGGGAAACAAAGTCAAACTCAACTTTTCTAGAATTCTGGAAAGATTGTAACAATTGGAAGATTATTTATTCAAGGAAAATGGCTAAGTTTCATAAGCCAGTCAACTTTGTGATTGTTTATCTTGTACTTTTCTCCCTCCTTCTTCCAAGCTCTGTAAAGTATCAGAAAACCAACAGCACTACAATTAAGACATCTGTGAAATCAACTGCCTAATAGCTATTAAGGGAGGCAGGAGCAGAAGAGGTTTGGAGCTCAAATAAAAGGTTCTCCCCAAGGAATGTTACCAATAAAATTGATCTGTCAACTGTCTGAATGTTTCAGGCTTATGGATAGACTTTATTTCACCTGAATCAGAGCTCACTCTTTTTAAAAATCCTACATAAAGTGCATGTGTTAAAAACAATCAGAGATGATTGCTTACCACTGCTATTGCTTCAGGTGCTGATTTCAGTTGAGGCTGATTAAATTCTGACCACTATACTTAAAAGGTAGGAAATGAGATACTCATAGAGGTAGTAGATACATTCCTGGGAAAGTAGAAAACGATAAAACAAGAAAGTTTGTGCACTTGCCTAAGAAAGACATGAAAAAAGCATCAATCTCCTAGACTCATTGCAAGCAAGAATTAAGTCCTATAACAGAACTGTAAATTGTCTGGCTAAATGTTGAACACATGCCTCACCACACACACACACAGTCTCTCAGTAAAGGCTGGGAGAGTTACTGATTCAAAGAAATTTAAAAATATTTTAAATCACTAGATAACCACTATGTTAGTTAAACAGAAATCTCAATAGTTACATATGACAAAAAAATAAATGATTTATACTATTCCAGAAAAAAAATCACTAAATAAACAATAGCCAAAAAAAAAAAAAAACTTCAAAGCAACCAACAGTAACAACAAACGGTAGCAACTGGGAAGAAGCAGGATTAGATTTCCAGAACTGTCACACTGTATTATTTAAAAGGGTGTGTTCATTAAAAAAAGTTATGAGTTGTTGTACAAACACAGAAAAGTAAGCTCCCAAACACAGGAAGAAGAATAGCCCATGAAACTATTCCAGAGGGAAACCAGGATATTAGACTTTACAAAACTATTAAATCAGCCATAATAAATATATTCGAAGAAAAATAGAAACCAGATCTAAATAATTAGGGGGGATATAACTGATGTCTTTTCAAGTTGAGAATATCAGTAAAGAGATAAAAATTAAGAGAAAGAAATAGAGACTTTATAATTGAACAGTACAAACATAAAATTAAGAAATCACTAGAGAAGCATAATATCAGATTTAAGCTGGAAGAAGAAGAAAGTGGTGAATTTGAAAATTCATTACAATATACTAACACATATATATGGAATTTAGAAAGATGTTAATGATAACCCTATATGCAAAACAGAAAAAGAGACACAGATGTATAGAACAGTCTTTTGGACTCTGCGGGAGAAGGCGAGGGTGGGATGTTTAAAGAGAACAGCATCGAAACATGTATATTATCTAGGGTGAAACAGATCACCAGCCCAGGTTGGATGCATGAGACAAGCACTCGGACCTGATGCACTAGGAAGACCTAGAGGGATCGGGTGGAGAGGGAGGTGGGAGGGGGGATCGGGATGGGGAACACATGTAAACCCATGGCTGATTCATTTCAATGTATGACAAAACCCACTACAATAAAAAAAAAAAAAAGAAAATGAAGCATTATTATTATTGCTGAAGATATTACAGAAAACAAAGGAAAAAAATGAGGAGTCAGATACCTGTAGGACATCATTAAATACATTAGCATACACATAGGATATTTCCAAAATTAGAAGAGAGAAAAAGACAGATAAAATATGTAAAGAAATAAAAGTCAAAGCTTTCCAAATTTTATGAAAAATATTAATCTATATGCCCATGAAGTTCAATAATCTGCAGGTAACCTAGACTCAAAGGGATAAAAGTCTAATCACATGATACTGAACCTGTTGAAAGACAAACAGCATTTTGGTAGCATCAAGAGAAAAGAGATATATGTACAGGGTATCTTCAGTCAGATTAATAACCAATTTGTCAAAATCATGGAGATCAGACATATTTCAAGTGCTGAAAGAAAGAGACTACAAAACAAAGATTTCATGTCCTTGAAAGTTATATTTTTAAGTTAAAGGAAATTTAAGACATTCCATGATTTAAAAAAGAATTGAGAGAGTTCATCAGTTGTAGACCTGCCCTATGTGAAATGGTAAAGGGAGTTCTTTAAGATAAAAGGAAAAGAAAGTAGACAGTAACAAGAATTTATGTACAAAAATAGGCAGCACTGGTAATAGTGATAATAAGGCAAAAATTAAAGAGTATAAAAGTAACTTTGCTTATTACTTTTCTTTTTAATCTGATTTAAAAGACAGTAAATGAAAAATACTTGTAAAATTGAATTGAGGGATTTATAATTTATAACAGCCTACAGAAGGAGAGAGAGAATGGAAAAACCACAGACAAAAGTTTTAACACAGTGTTGAAATTAAGTTGGTATTAATATTATGATGTTTTAACAGGTTAATTGTAATCTATAGGACAATCACTAAGAAAATACATTAAAAAGATACATAGCAAAGTAAAAAAGAAATTAAATTAAAGATACCAGAAAATACCTAGCACAAAAGAAGACAACAAGGGGGAAATGGAGGGGAAAATATGACCTGTCACATATTAAAAAAAGAAATATAAAACATACATATGTGCATATATATACACCCTATTCTATTATATCAGTTCAGCGCAGTTCAGTCACTCAGTCATGTTCAACTCTGTGATCCATGGACTGAAGCACACAAGGCTTCCCTGTCCATCTCCAACTACAGGAGTTTGCTCAAACATATGTCCATCTAGACAGTGAAGCCACCCAACCATCTCATCTTCTGTCCCACCTTCTCTGTCTTCCTTCAAACGTTCATAGCATCAAAATCTTTTCCAAAAAGTCAGTTCTTTGCATCAGGTGGCCCAAGTATTGGATCTTCAACTTCAACATCAGTCCTTCCAAAGAATATTCAGAGTTGATTTCCTTTATGATTGACTGGTTTGATTTCCTTGCATACCAAGGGACTCTCAAGAGTCTTCTACAACACCACAGTTCAAAAACATCAGTTCTTTGCTGCTCATTCTTATTAATGGTCCAACTCTCACATCCATATACTACTACTTGAGAAACAATAGCTTTGACTAGATGGACCTTTGTTGGCAAAGTAATGTCTCTGCTTTTTAATACGATGTCTGGGTTGGTCACAGCTTTTCTTCCAAGGAGAGCATCTTTTAATTTCATGGCTTCAGTCACCATCTGTACTGATTTTGTAGCACAAGAAAATAAAGTCTCTCACTGTTTCCATTGTTTTCCCATCTTCTTGCCACAAAGTGATGGGACCAGATGCCATGACCTTTGCTTTATGAATGCTGAGTTTTAAGCCAGCTTTTCCACTTTCTTTCACTTTCATCAAGAGACTGTGAAGGTCCTCTTCATTTTCTACAATAAGGGTTGTGTCATCTGCATATCTAAGGCTATCAATGTATGACAAAAATCACTTCAATATTGTGAATTAATTAGCCTCCAATTAAAATAAGTAAATTAAAAAAAATAATAAGGTTATAGATATATCTCCCAGCAACTTTGATTTCAGCTTGTGCTTCATCCAGCATAGCATTTGCATGATGTACTCTGCATATAAGTTAAATAATCAGGGCGTCAATATACAGCATTGACATACTCCTTTTCCAATTTGGAAACAATCCATTGTTTCATGTCTAAGAGCTTTTAACTGTTTATTGTGATCCACACAGTCAACAGCTTTGACATAGTCAATAAAGCAGAAGTAGATCTTTTTCTGGGACTCTCTAGCTTTTTCAATGATCCAATGGAGGCTGGCAATTTGACTTCTGGTTCCTGAGCCTTTTCTAAATCCAGCTTGAGCATCTGGAATGTCTCGGTTCCTGTACTGTTGAAGCTTAGCTTGGAGAACCTTCAGCATTACTTTGCTAGCTTGTGAGATGAGTGCAATTGTGGGGTAATTTGAGCATTCTCTGGCATTGCCTTTCTTTGGGATTGGATTGAAAACTGGCCTTTTCTAGTCCTGTGGCCACTGCTGAGTTTTCTGAATTTGCTGTCATGTTGAGTGCAGCACTTTCACAGCATTATCTTTAGAATTAAAATAACTCAGCTGGAATTCCGTCACCACCACTATTTTTGTTTGTAGTGTTGCTTCCTAAAGTTCATTTAACTTCACACTCCAGGACGCCTAGCTCTAGGTTAGTAATCACACCATCATGGTTATCTGGGTCATGAAGATATTTTTGTATAGTTCTTCTGTGTATTCTTGCCACCTCTTCTAAATAACATCTGCCTCTACTAGGTTCATACCATTCTATCCCTTATTGTACCCATCTTTGCACAAAATATTCCCTTGTTATCTTGTGTTCTTTAAGAGATCTCTAGTCTTTTCCATTCTGTTGTTTTCCACTATTTCTTTGCATTGATCACTTAGCAAGGTTTTTGTTTGTTTGTTTTAAAATTTTCCTTGCTGTTCCTTGGAACTCTGAATTCAGATGAATATATCTTTCCTTTTCTCCTTTACCTTTCTCTTCTCTTTCTTTCCTCAACTATTGCAAGGCTTCCCACAACAACCATTTTGCCTTTTTGCATTTCTTTTTCTTGGATATGGTTTTGATCATGGCCTCCTGTACAATATTGGGAACCTCCATCAATAGTTTTTTAGACACTCTGTCTATCAAATCTAATCCTTTGAATCTATTTTCTTTCTACTATATAAACATAAGGGATTTGACTAAGGTCATACCTGAATGGTCTAGTGATTTCCCATATTTTTTGTATAAGTCTGAATTTTGCAGTAATTAGTTCATGATCTGAGCCACAGTCAACTCCTGGTTTTGTTTTTGCTGACTGTATAGAGCTTCTCCATCTTCAGCTGCAGAGAATATAATCAATCTGATTTTGTTATTGACCATCTGGTGATGTCCGTGGTTATACTTGTATCTTGTGTTGTTGGAAGAGGGTGTTTGCTATGACCAGTGTGTTCTCATAACAAAACTATCTTAGCCTTTGCCCTGCTTCATTTCATACTCCAAAGCCAAGCTTGCCTGTTATTCCAGGTCTCTCTTGACTTCCTGCTTTTGCATTCCAGTCCTATATGATGAAAATGACATTTTTTTTTATGTTAATTCTAGAAGTTCTTGTAGGTGTTGATAGAACCATTCAACTTCAGCTTCTTTGGAATCAGTTGATGGAGCATAGAGTTGGATTACTGTGATATTGAATGGTTTGCCTTGGCCTCAAACAGAGATCTTTCTGTCATTTTTGAGATTGCACCCAAGTACTGAATTTCAGTCTCTTTGCAGACTATGAGGGTCACTCCATTTCTTCTAAAGAGTTCTTGCCCACAGAGTTAGATTTAAAGGCTAACTGAATTAAATTCTCCCATTCTTCTCTAATTTAGTTCACTGACTCATAAATTGTCAATATTCAGTCTTGTCATCTGTTTGACCACTTTCAATTTACCTTGATTCATGGATCTAGCATTCCTGGTTCCTATGCAATATTTTTCTTTACAGTATCAGACTTTATTTCCATAACCAGTCACATCAACAACTGGGCTTTTTACTGATTATATCAGTAATCACCATAAATGTAAATTAGTAAGAAATCTAATAAAAAGATAGAGGCTGGCAGAATATCTTTAAAAAAGAGTCTAATTGTATGCTAACTAGAAGAGCCTAATTTAACATCCAAACACAAATAAATTGAAAATAAAAGGGTAGAAAAATATATACTATGCAATCAATAATCATCAGAGCTGAGTCAGCTATAATAGTATCAGGCAAAAAAGACTTTAAGACTATATATATATATATATATATATATACATACACACACATATATGTAAATATCTATATATACACATATATATATTCAAGACAAAGGAGAATATTTGTAATTAAAAATATGTATATCTATCTCTGCTGCTGCTGCTGCTGTCACTTCAGTCGTGTCTGACCCTGTGCAACCCCACAGATAGCAGCCCACCAGGCTACCCTGTCCCTGGGATTCTCCAGGCAAGAACACTGGAGTGGGTTACCATTGCCTTCTCCAGTGCATGAAAGTGAAAAGTGAAAGTGAAGTCGCTCTGTTGTTCCCGACTCTTAGTGACCCCATGGACTGCGGCCTACCAGGCTCCTCTGTCCATGGGATTTTCCAGGCAAGAGTACTTGAGTGAATTCATTTCAATGTATGACCAAACCCACTACAATATTGTAAAGTAATTAGCCTCCAACTAATAAAAAAATAAAAATAAAAATAAAGAGTACTGGAGTGGCTCACCATTGCCTCCTCCGTATCTATCTGTAAGATCTAACAATTACTGTCAGACACCTAAAAGTGGAGCCTGAACCTTATGAAGCAAAATAAGAGGTTGAAAGGATAAATAAACAATTCAACAATAATAACTGCAAAGTTCAATATCCTATTTCGGTAACGGATAGGACGACTTGACAGGAGACTAAAAGGATATAGAACACTGGACCAACTTATATGCACCAGGACTAAAAGAGGAACTATGTGACATTTTATTCAACAACAGTACAATAAACATTCTTTGCAAATATGTATAAAACATTATCCATTATAGACCATATGTTAGGTCATAAAATAGCTTCAGCAAATGCAAAAGGATTAAATACATACAAATTGTGTTTTCTGACCACAATAAATAAAATTGGAAATTAATATCAAAAGGAAATCTGAGGAGTTCACAAATATGTGGAAATTAATTTTCATACTTGTAAATAATTGGTGAGCCAATGAAGAAATCACATTGTAAATTAGAGAATATTCTGAGATGAATAAAAATAAACACACAAAATTAAAAAAAAACATAAATTACAGCTAAAGCGGTGCTTAGAGTAAAATTTATATATCTGTATACACTGGCCTAGAGATTTTTAAATTAGTAATGTTACCATCCAACTTAAGAAACTAGAAAAATAAAATGAAGCCCAGAACCAGAAGGAAATAATGAGATTACTTGAATAGAGAATAAGAAGAAACTGGTAAAAACAATGAAACTCCAATTTTGTTCTCTCAAAAGATAAACACTGAACTAGACTGACCAAGAGAAAAATAGAGAAATTTAAATTACTAGGATTAGAAATGAAAAAACATTATTAATACAACAAGGATATGAAGAAATTGACACATATTTTTGGTGGGATTGTGAAGAGTGCATTCTCTTTGAAAAGACTTTGTAACTGCCCTCTAAAAATAAAACATAAAGTTATCAGACAATCCAAGAATTCTACTGCTAGCTAAATACTCAAAGAATTGGGAATGTGTGGCCATACACATATTTGGGCATCATAGTTAAAAAGTAGGCAATCTAAATATAAGATGAAGAATAAGGTAAATAAATTCATTATAGTTATACAAGGTATACTACTAGCTATAAAAAGAAATGCAATACTATAATATAAACCTTGAAAACACTATGCTAAATGTGATAAATTTGTCACAAAGATCACTTATTACATGATTCTACATGCATGTTTAAAATCACAAAGAATAAACACAATCAGAAACCTCACTTCAACTGGATTTCTATTTTTAAACTGAGAAGAAGGTGCAACTCTACTATTTTGGAAATACAATCAGTAATCTTTCAAAAATCTGAAGCATGGTAAAATTACTAAGAGTGTTTGTATTACTTTGAGGCAATGTCTTCTGGCACATTTATAAATTTAAGTCATTAAGCATTCACAAGTAGTGGTGTCAGAGTTTCTAGAAAGACTGTAGCCTCCAACTAATAAAAATAAATGGAAAGAAAATTTAAAAAATAAAAAAAAATAAAGCATATTTTAATTAAGCCATATTGGCTCTGTTGCTTTTTTTTAAAGATATTTAAGATCTCTGTAACAAATGACAGTATTTTAACCTAAATAAAAGAACTGATATTAGAATGTTGCATAATAAATTAATATTTGAGTATTCTTATTCTGCTTCCCACATGGCTCAATGGTAAAGAATATGCCTGCTAAGCAGGAGATGCAGTTTTAATCCCTGGGTCAGGAAGATTCCCTGGAGAAGGTACTGGTAATCTACTCCAGTACTTTAACCTGGGAAATCCCATGGACAGAGGGACCTGGCAGGATACAGTTCATGGGTTTGCAAAAAGTCAGACCTGACTTAGTGGCTAAACAACAAATTCTCATTCTGCTGATTGACATTATGAAAATAAAGACAACTAGTTGGGCAAACACAAGTGATAAATTTCACATGCGCACACACACACACACACACACACGCACACGCACACACACACACACACACACACACACACACACTTCTGCCCTCCCTTCATCAATGAGACTATATTTTGGAAAAGCAACTAAATCCAAGATCCCCAGAAGCTGCCTGGGAACTAGAAGTTAGTTCTACAGCTATATGTTGCTGTTTTCCTGTTAAACATTTCAATTGACAATATCATAGAACATCAAAATAAAACAAGGTTACTCTGTGACCCTGATGAATCATAACAAGAACAAGCCTACTTCATAAACATACCCAAATATGGACAAAACCAACATTATCTAAACACAAAAATGGCAAACATTCTCTTATCATGGCTATTATGAAGAATTGTTGCCCCTGTAAACACATTGGCTTTCCACTCTGTCTAGTAGTCCATCACTTTATATAAGCTTTATTATAAATCCAATCACAGAATGCTTACCACTCTTGACAACATCCTATCCAGGCCAAAGCCCCACTTTCTTAAGGCATTCTAAAATTATGTGTCACAAGCTTGAAGTTCTAAGGCCTTTCCAGTACCTTTTTACTGAGATGCCCCATGGATGCACATCCTATGTGTTTTCCATAATAGAGATTTATAGACCCAACTCTTTCAACCTCAGGTGTCTTTGTTCCTACAGGTATTTTTCTGGAGGCAACTGATTGTGTAAGTGCACACATACATAAACAAATTACCTTTAGGAATTAAAGAGAGAGTTGAATGTTTCTTTTATTTTTTTGAGAGTTGAATGTTTAAAAGCATATCTTAGAGTATGAAAAAATATCCTAGGAAATTCATATTATATACTTAATTATATGTAATTAATAGAGCTATTAAAAAAATAAAGTGATTACTATGAAAAGTTTATTGTTCCACAGCCTAAAAAAAGTTGATTCTTTCTCCTACTACCTAGATGGATAGGCATAAAATGTTAATTCGTAGCGATGTATCAATTAAAATAATTGATAATATCATAAAATAACTCTGGGGTTTTACATTTCATGTATTTTAATCTAATGTCAACTATGCCATTAAGAAGTTTTCTATATTACAAAAGTTATTCATCATTTTTCTTATGGTCATTGAAGTGTATATCAATTTGAAGCTATTTCAGAATTATTATAATGAAATAAAGTGACTACAATTGGCCAGTTTAAATCTTATATCCCATTTCAGTTATTTAGCTTTAGAAACATATTCAAAAACTTTTATGTACGTAAAATGATCCAGAATTCTCAGTTTTAGTCATAAGATAAAAGACAGTTTATGAGTTATCTTAGAGGACATCTTGAAATCATTTTGATTTATCTCTGAAAATATAATCATGCAAGTATATCTGCATTAAATCAATTCTGCTTCTGTGACAACAGGAAAAGGATTCTAGTTACAATACATCTCGTTTTGCATCTAGAGGTACCGAGTGTACCCCAAGGAATTCAAAAGATAAAAGTGATTTACAAATATATATCTAGTTATTTATCTTTTGAATAACAACAGTGGATATTCAGAACATTTATTTAATTTCTACACACTTATCTAAAAATCAGTTAATAATACAACAGGAGTAGGGCTTCCCTAGTGGCACCAATGATAGAAACTGCCTGCAGTGCAGGAGACCTGGGTTCAGTCCCTGGGTTGGGAAGATCTCCTGGAGGAGGGCATGGCAACCCTAGTCTTTCCTGGAGAATCCTTCTGGACAGAGGAACCTGGTGGGTCACAGCCCATGGGGTCACAAAGAGTTTGACATGACTAAGTGATTAAGTACAGCACATGGAAAATGTGGATAGTAAATGTTATAAAATTTAACAATAATTTAACTAAAATAATTTAAACTTACATTTGATTTATAGGAAATAAATTGAAGTTAATTCAGAAGTTCTACTAAGGACACAACCCACTTCAATACTCTTGCCTGGAAAATCCCATGGACAGAGGAGCCTGGTAGGCTAGAGTCCATGGGGTTGCACAGAGTTGGACACGACTGAGTGACTTGACTTGACTTCACTTCACTTAGGACACATACTGTGGGACTTGTTTAGAATAGAATGACCCAAAACAATGCTGAAATGACAAAGGTGTGTTTTGAAGAAGTATGTATATTTGTAAGATGTGTCTCATCTGGACATTGCATTTCCAAGTTAAAATTTGTTTATTCCTTTTTTTGACTTGACATTTGAACTTTGAATACCAGACCACCTTACCTGCCTCCTGAGAAATCTGTATATAAGTCTAGAAACAATAGTCAGACACAAACATGGAACAAGGAAAACTGAGGGCCAAAGAATGGATGCTTTTGAACTCTGGTGTTGGAGAAGACTCTTGAGGGCCCTTTGGACTGCAAGATCAAACCAGTCAATCCTGAAGGAAATTAATTTGAATATTCATTGGAAGGACTGATGCTGAAGCTGAAATTCCAATACTTTGGCCATCTGATGTGAAGAACTGACTCATTGCAAAAGACCCTGATTCTGAGAAAGATTGAAGTCAGGAGGAGAAGGGGATGACTGATATGAAATATTGGATGGCATCACCAACTTGATGAACATGGGTTTGAGCAAGCACTGGGAGTTGGTGATGGACAGGGAGGCTTGACGTGCTACAGTCTGTGGAGTCACAAAAAGTCAGACCTGAGTGAGTAACAGAACTGACTGACCTGCAAATTTTAAATGAATATGATACTTTCTTGTCAGGAAATGGTTCTTCATCTTGGTACCATTATTTTAATTAATTGATGTAAAGTGAAAACAATGTCTGGATGTATTCCAAAGACATTATGAGCTCCAAATAATATTGTGAAGAAACAATAAATGTATTACTCACAGATAACCATTGCCAAGGTCAATGCAGGTGCAATTGTTCTCACAGAGATTCATCTTGCAGTCATTGGAGTCTTGTTCACAAAAATTTCCTTTCCAACCAGAAAGGCACACACACTGGTAGTTCTAAGGGAATGTGAAAACTATGCAACTATTAAGTATTCCTTATTGGTCCTGGTTATTTTGACCTCTTATGAATTTATGAGTTTTTCAATTTTTATAGAATGTCAATCCTTGCCAAATTCTCTTTATCATAGTTTAAAAACTACATGAACAGTATTCTTTGGTATCTAATTAAATAAAAATTAGTATTTCTGTATTAAGCTCACAATGAGAAGTATTGGTCATATTAAATGTTAATATAAAGACTTCATTATTAATATGAATGTTGCTACTGCTGCTAAGTCGCTTCAGTCGTGTCCAACTCTATGCAACCCCACAGACGGCAGCCCATCAGGTTCCTCTGTCCCTGGGATTCTCCAGGCAAGAATACTGGAGTGGGTTGCCATTTCCTTCTCCAATGAATGAAAGTGAAAAGTGAAAGTGAAGTCGCTCAGTCCTGTCTGACTCGTTGCGACCCCATGGACTCTAGCCTACCAGGATCCTCCGTCCATGTGATTTTCCTGGCAAGAGTACTGGCGTGGGTTGCCATTTCCCTCTCCAAATACAAATGCTAGTGATTGTATAAAGCTAGATAACTAAAAACAGTGTCATAGTTTATATTTTTGGCTCCAAAATCACTGCATATGGTGACTTCAGCCATGAAATTAAAAGACGCTTACTCCTTGGAAGGAAAGTTATGACCAACCTGGATAGCATATTAAAAGCAGACTTTGCCAACAAAGGTCTGTCTGGTCAAGGCTATAGTTTTTCCAGTAGTCATGTATGGATGTGAGAGTTGGACTGTGAAGAAAGCTGAGCGCCGAAAAATTGATGCTTTTGAACTGTGGTGTTGGAGAAGACTCTTGAGAGTCCCTTGGACTGCAAGGAGATCCAACCAGTCCATCCTAAAGGAGCTCAGTCCTGGGTGTTCATTGGAAGAACTGATGCTGAAGCTGAAACTCCAATACTTTGGCCACCTCATGTGAAGAGTTGACTCACTGGATAAGACCCTGATGCTGGAAGAGATTGAGGGAAAGAGGAGAAGGGGACAACAGAGGAGGAGATGGCTGGATAGCATCACTGACTCGATGGGCATGAGTTTGAGTAAGCTCTGGGAGTTGGTGATGGACAAGGAGGCCTGGCGTGCTGCAATTCATGGGGTAGCAAAGAGTCGGATACGACTGAACGACTGAACTGAACTGAGATAACTAAATATTGTACTTGAAAACTAGCTCATAAATTAAAAAATAACTACAACAAAATAATCCTTCTGAGAGATAGTGGTATTAGTTACAAATAGTAAATTTATATAAATGTGGTACTATTGGTTGGTTGAAACTGTGAAATCTTACACATTATTTTTCTAAAGAATAAAATTCACCTATAGCAATACTCAAAATAGTTAAAATAAAATTGCTTTTTCCCAATTGGGCAAATACACAAACAAACCAAAAATGACCTCAAATTATGGTGGGAATAAAGCTAATTCCGAATATTAGGGCTCTAGTCAAGAGGTTAGAATTAGGGCTCTCAAATTTAGAGATTTAGCATTTACAATTAGTAAAAAATACTAAAATCAGTGTTAGGTGTTATTTTTGTCTACTTTCAGCACAGTAGCCACTGGCCATGTGTCATTATTGAAATGTGACTAATCTCAATTTAGATGGGATATAAGCATAAAATACACATTGGATTTTGAATATTTAGTTAAACAAGAATAAAATCACCTCATTAATAATTTTATTATATGATGCAATGCTAATAATTTGGTATAAAGAGTTAAAACAGAATTATATTAATAAAATTAATTTCACCTGTTTTTTTGAACCTATTTTTAAAATGTGACTTCACATTTTAAAATTTTAGAAAACATGCTTCATATTTCTACTGGGCAGAGCTGTGGCAGATGACAGCCCAAATTCTCCAATTGGGAATGGGATTGAGTCTACAGTTCTGGGAACACATAAAAGGAGTTAGAGCTCCCTGAGATTGGAAACTATGTTCTGGTTTAATCTGTCCTTGCATCTTGAAAAGGTCTGGCACTCAGTGAATGTTTAATACCTGTTGATTGAACAATGGGAAATAATAAATATGGTGGGAAAAATAACATAATATGAAGTCAGTATTCAAAACAGACTTCAAAATGATTCTATACCTTTCCTGTATAGAGGTAGACAGGAAGTTTGTTTCAAACATTGCAATCAAATAAGTTTACTAACCAGAAAAACACATTCTTGCTCTATGTAGATGCATTTAGGTTACAGTTATCCATGTCTGAGTAGTTTCTACTGAAAACTGCTTTAGTTTTCAGCTGCTTGTGAAAAGCAGAGGGATGAGAGTGGCCACTGTGCTGCTGCCAGGCCTTGCTCCTGAACAAGGGTTCATTCTACACTCAAAGCCCTCACTAACAGTACAGAAGCTTTCCTGGATTTTAGCAACATTTTTTTTTTTTTTTCATGCATTCTGCTTCTCACTCTGTTAACTTTCTCAATGAGTTTTGTAACATTTGGAAAGTTTTCATTGATTGTGTTTTATTTTTTCCCTTCTCTTTTTTGTAAGCATTACAAAGAGCACTTACAAGAAAATTGAAGGTAATGATTATATTTTGTAAATGCTATTTGAGATGGATGCAATTCAGTAGGCAAGACAAGCAACCACTGTAGAAACTGAGGAGCCAAACCCAGCCTAGTGACGGACACGAGGGCAGAACAGGGCACGGGACGTATGTGTGCCTCCCGTGGGCCAAGTGAGGGGCCCTTTAGTTATGATCTGATCACTCACTTTCTAAGAGGTGCCAATTGTTTCCATAAAGCCAAATGCATGAGTTTACTGCTAGTTTTTATTTTGACTTCTCAGTAATAATTTGACAAAACTTAGATGAATGAGTCAAAAAAACAGTCAAACTTCTTTCCCATTAAAGCCATATATTTCTTAGAAGCAAGCATTCTTTGGTATTTTTGATGATTTAATTCAGAAACTGGGCTTCCCTGGTAATCCAGGGAAAGAATTTTGGTAAAGAATCCAGCTGCAATTCAGGAGACTCCAATTCAGTTCCTGTGTTGGGAAGATGTGCTGGAGAAGGGTTAAGCTGCACACTGCAGCATTCCTGAGCTTCCTTGGTGACTCAGATGGTAAAGAATGCACCTGCAATGTGGGAGACCTGGGTTCATTCTCTGGGTTGGGAAGATTCTCTGGAGAAGAGAACAGGTTACCCACTCCAGTATTCTGGCCTGGAGAATTCCATGGACAGAGGAGCCTGGTGGGTTACAATCCATGGGGCCACAAAGAGTCGGATACAACTCAGCAACTTTAAATAATATAGAATAGTATATTATCACCCACTTAATTCTATAATTATTATTATTATCAGGTACGAAAGCAGTGATCTCCACATGTGATGGAGTCTGTATGAAATAGAAACATAAAGGATAAAAGAAATAGACATTTTCTCATAGTAAAGATCGAAAAATATAAATGTTAAAGAAAGCAAAATAAATATTAACTAAAATTAAATAAGTTTGAATATTTCTATTTACCTGTTGCTTACTTGATTAAGAAGCATTATTCTGAACTTCAAAATTCTGAATCAATACTGTACTTAATTAATTCCAATAACTTAAAATAATAGTCAAAACTGATAAAGTTTTTAAAAATCATATTACCTTGATATTCAATAATCATAATATCTCAAGTTACTTTTGTGGAAGAGAAAAATGTATTTTAAAAAGCAGTTACTAAAGAGAATAAAGGTTTGCATAACTTGTGAAGTTAGCACCACATCAGTTTTATCTCTTAAGGCAAAGTAGACATCCTTCTTCAGGTCAAATTCAGATAAAATTGTTTTCATAGTTTGAAAATACATAGTAAGTAGGACATAGGAAAGATAGAAGATAATAAAAGGTAACACAAATCCAGCCAGTGACACAAAAGGCAAATTGATCTAGTTTGATAGGTATATCTATCTATCTATCTATCTATCTATCTATACCTTTATGTAGAAATCTCTCTATATATGTACTATATGACACACCCTATATACTTTTCTGCATTAACTATGTAGCAGTAACTTAGGTTTTCATATCATAAGCTAGATATTTTAAATCTCGGTGATCAGTAACAGATGTGCAAAGGTAGGAAGTGAAGTTGCTCAGATTGTGCAACTCTTTGCAATTCCATAGCCTACCAGGCTCCTTCATTCATGGAATTTTCTAGACAAGAGTACTAGAGTGGGTTGCCATTTCCTTCTCCAGTGGATCTTCCCAATCCAGGGATCGAATCCAGGTCTCCCTCATTGCAGGCAGATGCTTTACCATGGGAGCCACCAGGAAAGCCCAAATATTTTAATTTTAAATTTTGAAGTGTGAGAGAAGACATTTGAACACCAGCTTTGTGGCTTATTAAATATCTAGACATGTCTGATGTATTGAACTTCCATTGCTATGTAGCAAAATACTATACATTTAGCATTTTAATGTAAATTTGCTATTTCACAATTTTTGCAAGTTGATGTCCAGATACAGGTTGGTTGAGTCCTTTACTTAAAGTCTCACTGGGCTAAAAACAAAGTATTAACTGTGGCTACGATCTCATCTGAGGCTTGAGGTCCTTTTCCAAACACTGGTTGTCAGCAAAATTCATTGCATTTTGGCCCTAGGACTTGGGTCT
The DNA here is from genome assembly GCA_020226075.1 of Hydropotes inermis. Classification (NCBI taxonomy): domain Eukaryota; kingdom Metazoa; phylum Chordata; class Mammalia; order Artiodactyla; family Cervidae; genus Hydropotes; species Hydropotes inermis. The sequence goes on along the minus strand of CM035290.1, from coordinate 57,493,079 downwards.
GGTCACTTGCTAGGCAAGGACAGCTCTCATATCCAGAGACTATCATGTCCTTTGCACATGGCCTCATCTCCTTAAAGCACAGTAGGGTGGTTCAATCCTTCAAGGCCATTAGGGGAGTACCTGCTATTGTATCTTGTCTCCCCTAAAGATCCATCTTACTAAGCAGAGCCTATCCAGTATAATCTTATATTTTATAAATGAAAGTCAACTGATTAGAGACCATATTTACATCTGCACAATATATTTTTCAATATAAAGTAACATAAATGGAAGTATTATGCCATTATATTCATAGCAGAGTAGGTTTTACAGGCCATATGCAATAGGAAATGGAAATCCTGGACAATTTTATCATTCTGACTACTACATTTGCTAATCTACTATTTAAATTATCTAAACTCCAGGTGCCTTCATACCTAAAGTGTCAATACTATATACCTCATAAGCTTATTTTGAACATTGCATGCAGTAATGACTATAACATACATGATCTAATTACAAATAATCACCACTAAGCAATAACAGCCATTCTCTCCAGCCATGCCAGACTAGATCTGACAAGGTCAACTGGTAATATACAACAACTACTACAACTGGATCAAAATTATCCATCTCTGCATCACTTATTTGTATAAACAATTTTTTTAAATTATTTCATTTCATTATGTTTCATTATTTTGTCTCATTCTTTAAAAATATTTTGGCTACTTTTCACTATTTTTGCATTTTTACTTTGTGTGAACCTGCCAAAAGTTGATGATTATCAGACTAGGAAAACAAAAAGAAAGAGAATCCAGCAATCTGTCACTTGCAAAACACAAACTTAGATGATGTGGGCAAATTTCAGGTAATAAAAATTAGGAATATTGATCAAGAAGTAGTAGAAATTCTCTCTAAATAAGTAGACATTTTTAAATAAACCAAATGAAGAAGACTGAAGGTATGCTTACATAGACTGAAATGAAATTGCTTCCAATTCTTTAATTCTCTTATGTCATAATGGTGCATAAAATAGAAAAAAAGCAGAACATTATCCAACTTATATTTTGAGTCTAATAAAACATAGACATAAAAATCTGGAAGGCATATAACAAGAAATGAAAACTCAGCCAATTTCTAGTGAACAGCAACACCAACAAAAAAAGTAAAATAAAGAGAAATACCTAATTGACTCTAAAAATATCTTCAATATTTGTTCTGTTATTAGCTGGTAATTTGCTTTGTTTCTGTTTTTTCCTCACAGAAATAGAAGCATGCTTCAGCACAAGAAAGCACTAAAGAAGGGGAAAAAAATGGTTTAATCAGTTCACGCATTGTATAATTCAACACACGTTTATAAAAATTCTTTTATCAAATGAGAACTTTTTCAGAAATGACCTTATATTAATAAAAACTACTTACCAAAGAAACAAGCAATCAAAAAATTCTGCCTAATCTCATTTTACAGAAAACAACTAGAGAAACTGAATAAAATACATAGAAAAATGATTGAATTCTGAAAAGATAAACCAAGACAGCTTTCATCTCCTAAATTCTGGAGACAAGGGAAGCAAACTAAGGTAAGATCACACTTGCTCCTGCTTTTAATGCCATGGGATTTTCTTTCTTTCTTTCTTTCTTATTTTTCATTTATTTTTATTAGTTGGAGGCTAATTACTTTACAATATTGTAGTGGTTTTTGCCATACATTGACATGAATCAGCCATGGCTTTACATGTGTTGCCCATCCTGATCCCCCCTCCCGCCTCCCTCCCCATCCCATCCCTCTGGGTCTTCCCAGTGCACCAGTCCTGAGCACTTGTCTCATGCATCCAACCTGGGCTATTGATCTCTTTCACCCTTGATAGTATACTTGTTTCAATGCTATTCTCTCAGAACACCCCACCCTCACCTTCTCCCACAGAGTCCCAAAGTCTCTTCTGTACATCTGTGTCTCTTGTTCTGTTTTGCATATAAGGCTGCCATTACCATCTTTTTAAATTCCATATATGTGTTAGTATACTGTATTGATCCTTATCTTTCTGGCTTAATTCACTCTGTATAATGAATGGGCTCCAGTTTCATTCATCTCATTAGAACTGATTCAAATGAATTCTTTTTAATGGCTGAGTAATATTCCATTGTGTATATGTACCATAGCTTCCTTATCCATTTGTCTTCTGATGGGCATCTAGTTTGCTTCCATGTCCTGGCAATTATAAACAGTGTTGTGATGAACATTGTAGTACACATGTCTCTTTCAGATCTGGTTTCCTTGGTGTGTATGCCCAAGAGTGGGGTTGCTGGGTCATATGGCAGTTCTATTTCTGTTTTGTTTTGTTTTTTTTTAGGGAATCTCCACACTGTTCTCCATAGTGGCTGTACTAGTTTGCATTCCCACCAACAGTGTAAGAGGGTTCCCTTTTCTCCACACCCACCCAGCATTTATTGCTTATAGACTTTTGGATAGCAGCCATCCTGACTGGCATGTAGAAAATTACTAGAGCTAATCAATGAATACAGTAATGTTGCAGGATATAAAACTGACATATAGAAATCCCTTGCATTACTATGCACTAACAATGAGAAAACAGAAAGAGAAATTAAGGAAACAATATCATTCACCATTTCAACAAAAAGAATAAAATAATTAGGAGTATATCTACCTAAAGAAATGAAAGACCTATATATAGAAAACTACAAAACACTGATGAAAGAAATCAAGGAGGACACAAATGGATGAAGAAATATACCATGTTCATGGATTGGGAGAATCAATATTTTGAAAATGACTATACTACCTAAAGCAATCTATAGATTCATGCAATCCCTATCAAGCTACCAATGGTATTTTTCACAGAACTAGAACAAATAATTTCACAGTTTGTATGGAAATACAAAAAAACTCGAATAGCCAAAACAATCTTGAGAAAGAAGAATGGAACTGGAGGAATCAATCTGCCTGACTCCATGCTCTACTACAAAGCCACAGTCATCAACACAGTATGGTACTGGCACAAAACAGAAATATAGATCAATGGAAAAGTATAGAAAGCCCAGAGATAAATCCATGTACCTATGGACACCTTATTTTCTTTCTTAAATTCCAGTAAACAGAAGTAGCTGGGTCTTCTTTATATCTCCCTGGAACAGATATGTGCATATGTACATGGATATTCACTTTTGTCAAGGAGACAAGTCCATGAAGAGAGGAACGAAGAAATGTGTTGATGAGCAATCTATTGGAAACATTTGTTCCCTAGGGTGAAACTACCCAATGCAAGCAGAAAGCCTCTAAAGTGAACAGCAAAGATTCAGTATTCCTATCTCCCAAGAAAGGAAGAGTCTGGAGATTAGACTTGTAGAGGGCCTTTAAGAGGGACTGTTTCTGCTGCACACTTCTGACTTTCATTGAAACCCGAAAGGATCACAGTCTAGAAGCAAAATAAACCAGCAAAATTATCAGGCCAGATCATGCTAAAACTCTATTCAACATTTTAGTTGAGGTCATCTACCTATATTCTGTTGCCATGCCAGAGAAATAAAATGCTCTTTGGGAGAAGTTAAAATTAGAGGAAATGTTTCAATATTTGGTAACAAAATATCTGCTATTCAATAAAAATTAAATAAATGCTGAGGAACAAAATTAGAGATAAAAAGAGTTAGTAGAAATATATTATATTTTGAAATGACCAAGATTAATATAAACACTATAACCATGCTATAAAAAGTCAAAGAAATTCTGTGATTTGACAATGATAATTAAAAGTTAATAATTAATTCCATTATTTCAATAAAATCTTAGCAGAGGATTAGTAGTAAATATACAGATTAAATTATAAAAAGACAAAATAATAGAGAAATCAGAATACAAATGCTGTCAAATACAGGAAGCAAAACAACTAGTATAACTTTAATTGAATATTAAAGAGCAAGGAAAGAGAAACAAATAAGAGCAATATTTGAAAAATTATTAATTGAGAAAGCATTACTTATTCAGTCATCTCTGATTCTTTTCAAACCCATGGACTATGGCCTATAAGGCTCCACTCTCATAATATTGTACAGGGGGTGGTGACCAAAACCATCCCAAAGAAAAAGAAAGTCAAAATGGTTGTCTGAGGCAGCCTTACAAATAGTGGAAAAAAGAACTGGAAGGCCAAGGAGAAAAGGACAAATATACCCATATGAATGCAGAGTTTCAGAGAATAGCAAGGAGATAAAAGAAGTCTTCTTAAGTGAACAGTGAAAAGAAATAGAGGAAACAATAGAATGGGAAAGACTAGACAGCTCTTCAAGAAAACTGGAGATACCAAAAGAATATTTCATGCAAAGATGAGCACAATAAAGGACAGAAACAATGTGGAGCTAACAGAAGCAGAAGAGATTAAGAAAAGGTGGCAAGAATACACAGAAGAACTATGAATAAAGATCTTAATGACCTACATAACCACAATGGTGTGATCACTCACCTGGAGCCAGATATCTTGGAGTGTGAAGTCAAGTGGGCCTTAGGAAGCATTACTATGAACAAAGCCAGTGGAAGTGTTGGAATTCCAGTTAAGCCATTTCCAATCCTAAAAGATGATGCTGTGAAAATGCTGCACTCAATATGCCATCAAATTTGGAAAACTCACCAGCAGCCATGAATCTGGAAAAGGTCAAATTTCATTCCAATCACAAACAAAGGCAATGTCAAAGAATGTCCAAACTAGCATACAATTTTGCTCATTTCACATGCTAGGAAGATAAAGCTCAAAAACCTTCAAGATAGACTTCAGCAGTACATGAACTGAAAACTTCCAGATGTACAAATTGAATTTAGAAAAGGCAGAGGAATCAGAGATCAAGTTACCAACATCCCCCAGATCATAGAAAAAGGAAGGGAATTCCAGAAAACAAACAAGCAAAAAAAAAAAAATCTATTTCTGTTTCATTGACTCTGCTAAGGCCTTTGACTGTGTGGATCACAACACTCTGTGGAAATTTCTTTTTTTTTTTTTTATTTGTAGTGAATTTTGTCATACATTGGAATGAAACAGCCATGGGTTTACATGTGTTCCCCATCCGGATCCCCCCTCCCACCTCCCTCTCCACCCACTCCCCCTAGGTTTTCCCAGTGCACCAGGTCCGAGTGCTTGTCTCATGCATCCAACTTGGACTGGTGAACTGTTTCATCCTAGATACTGTATATGTTTCGATGCTGTTCTCTTGAAACATCCCACCCTCTCATTCTCCCACAGAGTCTAAAAGACTGTTCTATTAATCTGTGTCTTTTTTTTTTTCTGTTCTGCGTATAGGGTTATTATTAACATCTTTCTAAATTCCATATATATGTGTTAGTATATTGTAATGGTCTTTATCTTTCTGGCTTACTTCACTTTGTATAATGGGCTCCAGTTTCATCCATCTCATTAGAATTGATTCAAATGAATTCTTTTTAATGGCTGTGTAATATTCCATGGTGTATATGTACCACAGCTTCCTTATCCATTCGTTTGCTGATGGGCATCTAGGTTGCTTCCATGTCCTGGCTATGATAAACAGTGCTGCAATGAACATTGGGGTGCACGTGTCTCTTTCAGATCTGGTTTCTTTGGTGTGTATGCCCAGAAGTAGGATTGCTGGGTCATATGGAAGTTCTATTTCCAGTTTTTTAAGAAATCTCCACACTGTTTTCCATAGTGGCTGTACTAGTTTGCATTCCCACCAAGAGTGTAAGAGGGTTCCCTTTTCTCCAAACCCTCTCCAGCATTTATTGCTTATACACTTTTGGATAGCAGCCATCCTGACTGGTGTGTAATGGTACCTCATTGTGGTTTTGATTTGCATTTCTCTGATAATGAGTGATGTTGAGCATCTTTTCATGTGTTTCTTAGCCATCTGTATGTCTTCCTTGGAGAAGTGTCTGTTTAGTTCTTTGGCCCATTTTTTGATTGGGTCATTTATTTTTCTGGTGTTGAGCTGGAGGAGTTGCTTGAATATTTTTGAGATTAATCCTTTGTCTGTTGCTTCATTTGCTATTATTTTCTCCCAATCTGAGGGTTGTCTTTTCACCTTGCTTATAGTTTCCTTTGCTGTGCAAAAGCTTTTAAGTTTCATTAGGTCCCATTTGTTTATTTTTGCTTTTGTTTCTAATATCCTGGGATGTGGGTCATAGAGGATCCTGCTGTGATTTATGTCGGAGAGTGTTTTGCCTAGGTTCTCCTCTAGGAGTTTGATAGTTTCTGGTCTTACATTTAGATCTTTAATCCATTTTGAATTTATTTTTGTGTATGATGTTAGAAAGTGTTCTAGTTTCATTCTTTTACAAGTGGTTGACCAATTTTCCCAGCACCACTTGTTAAAGAGGCTATCTTTTTTCCATTGTATATCCTTGCCTCCTTTGTCGAAGATAAGGTGACCATATGCTCGTGGATTTACCTCTGGGCTTTCTATTCTGATCCATTGATCTATGTATCTGTCTTTGTGTCAATACCATACTGTCTTGATGACTGTGGCTTTGTAGTATAGTCTGAGGTCAGGCAGGTTGATTCCTCCAGTTCCACTCTTCTTTCTCAAGATTACTTTGGCTCTTTGAGGTTTTTTGTATTTCCATACAAATTGTGAAATTATTTGTTCTAGTTCTGTGAAAAATACCATTGGTAGCTTGATAGGGATTGCATTGAATCTGTAGACTGCTTTGGGTAGTTTGACCATTTTGACAATGTTGATTCTTCCAATCCATGAACACAGTATATTTCTCCATCTGTTTGTGTCCTCTTTGATTTCTTTCATCAGTGATTTATAGTTTTCTATGTATAAGTCTTTTGATTCTTTAGGTAGATATATTCCTAAGTATTTTATTCTTTTTGTTGCAATGGTGAATGGTATTGTTTCCTTAATTTCTCTTTCTGTTTCTCATTGTTAGTGTATAAGAATGCAAGAGATTTCTGTGTGTTAATTTTATATCCTGCAACTTTACTATATTTGTTGATTAGCTCTAGTAATTTTCTGGTAGAGTCTTTAGGGTTTTCTATGTAGAGGATCATGTCATCTGCAAACAGTGAGAGTTTCACTTTTTTTTTTTCCTATCTGGATTCCTTTTACTTCTTTTTCTGCCCTGATTGCTGTGGCCAACACTTCCAAAACTATGGTGAATAGAAGTGCTGAGAGTGGGCACCCTTGTCTTCTTCCTGATTTCAGGGGAAATGCTTTCAATTTTTCACCATTCAGGGTAATGCTTGCTGTGGGTTTGTCATACATAGCTTTTATTATGTTGAGGTATGTTCCTTCTATTCCTGCTTTCTGGAGAGTTTTAGTCATAAATGGATGTTGAATTTTGTCAAAGGTTTTTTCTGCATCTATTGAGATAATCATATGGTTTTTATCTTTCAATTTGTTAATGTGGTGTATCACATTGATTGATTTGCGGATATTAAAGAATCCTTGCGTTCCTGGGATAAAGCCCACTTGGTCATGGTGTATGATTTTTTTAATATGTTGTTGGATTCTGTTTTCTAGAATTTTGTTAAGGATTTTTGCATCTATGTTCATCAGTGATATTGGCCTGTAGTTTTCTTTTTTTGTGGTATCTTTGTCTGGTTTTGGAATTAAGGTGATGGTGGCCTCATAGAATGAGTTTGGAAGTTTACCTTCTTCTGCTATTTTCTGGAAGAGTTTGAGTAATATAGGTGTTAGCTCTTCTCTAAATTTTTGGCAGAATTCAGCTGTGAAGCCATCTGGTCCTGGGCTTTTGTTTGCTGGAAGATTTCTGATTACAGTTTGGATTTCCTTGCTTGTGATGGGTTTGTTAAGATCTTCTATTTCTTCCTGGTTCAGTTTTTGGAAAGTTATACTTCTCTAAGAACTTGTCCATTTCTTCCAATTGTCCATTTTATTAGCATAGAGCTGCTGGTAGTAGTCTCTTATGATCCTTTGTATTTCAGTGTTGTCTGTAGTGATCTCTCCATTTTCATTTCTAATTTTGTTAATTTGGTTCTTCTCTCTTTGTTTCTTAATGAGTCTTGCTAATGGTTTGTCAATTTTGTTTATTTTTTCAAAAAACCAGCTTTTAGCTTTGTTGACTTTTGCTATGGTCTCTTTAGTTTCTTTTGCATTTATTTCTGCCCTAATTTTTAAGATTTCTTTCCTTCTTCTAACCCTGGGGTTCTTCATTTCTTCCTTCTCTAATTGCTTTAGGTGTAGGGTTAGGTTGTTTATTTGACTTTTTTCTTGTTTCTAGAGATAGGCCTGTAATGCTATGAATCTTCCCCTTAGCACTGCTTTTACAGTGTCCCATAGGTTTTGGGTTGTTGTGTTTTCATTTTCATTCGTTTCTATGGATATTTTGATTTCTTTTTTAATTTCTTCTATGATTTGTTGGTAATTCAGAAGCGTGTTGTTTAGCCTCCATATGTTTGAGTTTTTAATAATTTTTTTCCTGTTATTGAGATCTAATCTTACTGCACTGTGGTCAGAGAAGATGACTGGAATGATTTCAATTTTTTTGAATTTACCAAGACTAGATTTATGGCCCAGGATGTGATCTATTCTGGAGACGGTTCCGTGTGCACTTGAGAAAAACGTGAATTTGATTGTTTTGGGGTGAAAGGTCCTATAGATGTCAATAAGGTCTATATGGTCCATTGTGTCCTTTAAAGTTTGTGTTTCCTTGTTAATTTTCTGTTTAGTTGATCTATCCATAGTTGTGAGTGGGGTACTAAAGTCTCCCACTATTATTGTGCTATTATTAATTTCCTCTTTCATCCGCATTAGTATTTGCCTTACATATTGTGGTGCTCCTATGTTGGGTGCATATATATTTATAATTGTTATATCTTCTTCTTGAATTGATCCTTTGATCATTATGTAGTGTCCTTCTTTGTCTCTTTTCACAGCCTTTATTTGAAAGTTTATTTTATCTGATATGAGTATTGCAACTCCTGCTTTCTTTTGGTCTCCATTTGCATGAAATATTTTTTTCCAGCCCTTCACTTTTAGTCTGTATGTGTCCCTTGTTTTGAAGTGGGTCTCTTGTAGACAGCATATATAGGGGTCTTGTTTTTGTATCCATCCAGCCAGTCTTTGTCTTTTGGTTGGGGCATTCAACCCATTTACATTTAGGGTAATTATTGATAGGTATGGTCCCGCTGCCATTTAGTTTGCTGTTATGGGGTTCATGTTTATATAACCTTTCTGTGTTTAGCATTTGTTGAAGAGCTGGTTTGGTGGTGCTGAATTCTCTCAGCTTTTACTTGTCTGTAAAGCTTCTGAATTCTCCTTCATATCTGAATGAGATCCTTGCTGGGTACAGTAATCTTGGTTGTAGCTTGTTCTCTTTCATTACTCTAAGTATGTCCGGCCATTCCCTTCTGGCCTGAAGGGTTTCTATTGATAGATCAGCTGTTATCCTTATGGGAATCCCTTTATGTGTTATTTGTTGTTTCTCCCTTGCTGCTTTTATAGTTGTTCTTTGTGTTTGATCTTTGCTAATTTGATTAATATGTGTCTTGGGGTATTTCGCCTTGGGTTTATCCTGTTTGGAACTCTCTGGGTTTCTTGGACTTGGGTGGCTATTTCCTCCCCCATTTTAGGGAAGTTTTCAGCTATTATCTCCTCGAGTAGCTTCTCATGGCCTTTCTTTTTGTCTTCTTCTTCTGGGACTCCTATGATTTGAATGTTGGGGCGTTTCACATTGTTCCAGAAGTCCCTGAGGTTGTCCTCATTTCTTTTGATTCTTTTTTCTTTTTTTCTCTCTGCTTCATTGATTTGCACCATTTTATCTTCTACCTCACTTATCCTATCTTCTGTCTCTGTTATTCTACTCATGGTTCCCTCCAGAGTGATTTTGATCTCATTTATTGCATTATTCATTTTTAATTGACTCTTTTTTATTTCTTCTAGGTCCTTGTTAAACATTTCTTGCATCTTCTCCATCTTTGTCTCCAGGCTATTTATTTGTAACTCCATTTTGCTTTCAAGATTTTGGATCATTTTCATTATCATTATTCGAAATTCTTTTTCGGTAGATTCCCTATCTCCTCCTCTTTTGTTAGATTTGGTGGGCTTTTTTCATGTTTCTTTACTTGTTGGGTATTTCTCTGCCTTTTCATCTTGTTTAGATTGCTGTGTCTGGGGTGGGCTTTCTGTATTCTGCTGGTCTGTGGTTCCTTTTTATTGTGAAGATTTTACCCAGTGGGTGGTGTTGGACTATTGGCTTTTCAAGGTTTCCTGGTTAGGGAAGCTTGTGTCAGTGTTCTGGTGCGTGGAGATGGATTTCTTCGCTCTGGAGTGCAATGGAGTGCCCAGTGATGAGTTTTGCAATGGGTCTATGTGTTAGGTGTGACTTTGTGCAGCCTGTATGTTGACACTTAGGTCTATGTTCCTGCATTACTATAGAAATTATATAGTATGTCTTGTCCTGGAGCTTCTTGGCTCTTGGGTGGCAGTTGGTTTTGGTGTAGGTATGGGGGCTTTTGGATGGATTCTTATTCCTTAATGTTCTGTGTAGTCAGTATTTTTATGGTTTTCTCAGGTTTGGGGCTTAAGTCTCCTGCCTCTGGATTTCAGTTTTATTCTACCCATAGTCTCAAGACTTCTCCAACTATGCAGCACTGGTAATAAAAACTTCTAGGTTAATGGTGAAAAGATTTGCCACTGTGAGGGACCACCAAAGAGGTTCATAGAGTTACTCGAATAATAGGAGAGGGAGGAAGGAGATAGAGGTGAGCAGGCGAGGAGAAAGGGGGACTCAAGAGGAAAGAGACAGATCTACCCAGTAATCTGTTCTCAAAGTGTTATCCGTAGCCCAGACACCCACAAAGATTTGCCAAATTGGATTGGGAAAAGAAGGGGAAAGGAGGAAATAGAGTTGTTCTGAGGTAGAAAACGAGAGTCAAACGTGGAAGAGAGTAATCAACACACTCCTGAATAGAAATGGGAATTGAATATTGTATACTTAAATGTCCAAAATTTATATCACATACTGATGAACAAAGATTAAAAAATTTAGCATAGAGGTTAGACTCTTTGAAATAAAATATTTAAAAACAAAAACAAAAACCCAAGATTTAGAGATATATATGGAGTTCAGTTTAAAAATAGGGCTTCTCTGTTTCTTCTTTTTTTTTTGCAAGGTTATATTGAGATGAAAATGAAAATTAAGGAATAATAGAGGAGTATTAGAGGACTATAAAAGGAAATAGGAGAGATAAACAAGCAAAAGAAAAGAAAGAAAAGATAAAAAAGAAGAAAAAAGAAAAAAAAGAAAAAAAAAGAAAAAAGAAAAACAAATTTTTTTCCCTAATTGAAAAAGAAATCATAAAAATATATGAAAATGAAAGTTGAGGAGTAATGGGGGAGTAGTGGGGAAGTTTAAAAGACAATAAAAGAGAAAAAATTGAAAAAAGAAAAGAAAAAAAAGAAAAAAAAGAAAAATTTTTTTTTTTTTTTAAATTTAGCAATAACAACAAATTATGCCAATATATCTAGGAATTTATCCGGAGCTGTTGCAGCCAGTGTAGGTTCAGTTCAATTTTAGATAGCTCCTTTTTCCAGCTTACACTTCTTGATATCTATAGGCCCGTCCGGTGTAGTCAGTGTTGCCTTCAGGGATTTTAACCTGATGCACCGGACTGTTCTGAAGCGATTCCCTTTGTTTATCTGGCTTCTGTTTGCCGTCTCTTCGGTGTGTAGTTTCCGCCCTGACACAGACACAGGCGGGCGGAGGTGATCTCTTATTTAGGTTCGCTAGTTCAGTTCAGTCCTGCTGCGGGGAGGGCGGGGTGCTGCAGGCAGCTGTCGCTGTGTGTGGGGAGCACTGGCAGTGTTCTGGCCGGGCAGCCAGAGTCTTGGCGCTCTCTCCACGGGCGCGCCGCGCCCCCTCCCTCCGCGACCCCAGTGCGCGACGCCGGTGGGGTATCAGGAAGTCTTTAGACAGGAACCGGGGCCTGTTTGCCGGGTGGGAGGGGGTGGCTTCTCTGGGGCTGAGTTTGCCCCTTGCCCCTCCCCCTGCCTCCTACCTCCAGCGGGGATGGGCGGCTCTTCTCTGGAGTTTCTCAGTCCCTTTGTTTTGCGAACCGCCGGCGGTGTGTTCCGGCCGGTCAATTCTTCCCTCGCTCTCCCACAGTTTAAAAAATCTCCCTCCGACTGCTCTCAGGGCCCTCTGGCCAGTCCCCACCCTAAGGAATGCCGCCGGCTCCTCTCCGTTCTGCCCCCTCTTGCTGGTGGCGGGTGCGGGCGTCTGGGGGTACTTTTCTGCTGGGAGTTGCTTTTAGCACGTAATCGGTGGGCCTTATTTAATTTCTCCTCCCAGTTAGGTTGCCCTCCGAGATCTGAAAACTTGCCCCAGACCCGCCAGCGCAAGGGTTTCCTGGTGATTGGAAACTTCCTCTATTGAGACTCCCTTCCCGGGACGGGTCTCTGTCCCTCGTTCTTTTGTGTCCCTTTTTAATCTTTAATATTTTTGTCCTACCTCCCTTCGAAGACAATGGGCTGCTTTTCTGGGCGCCTGATGTCCGCTGCTAGTGATCAGAAGTTGTTTTATAAACTTTGTTCACTGTTCTGTTGTTCTTTCGATGAATTTGTAGAAGAGAAAGTGATCTCCCCGTCCTACTCCTCCGCCATCTTGACTCCTCCCCCGGAAAATTCTTAAAGAAATGAGAACACCAGACAATCCTACCTGCCTCCTGAGAAGCCTATATGCAGGTCAAGAAATAGCAGTTAGAACAGGACATGGAACAACACACTGGTTCAAAATTGGGAAAGGAGTATATCAAGGCTGTATATTGTCACCCTGCTTATTTGAGTTCTATGTAGAGTATATCAAGCAAAATGTAGGGCTGGATAAAGCTTGAGTTAGTATCAAGATTGCCAGGAGGAATATCAACCACCTCAAATACATAAATCATACTCTAACAGAAAGTAAACAGAACTAAAAAGTCTCTTGATGAAGATGAAAGAGGACAGTGAAAAGGCTGGTTTAAAACTCAGCACTCTAAAAACTAAGAGGCTAGCATCCAGTCCCATCACTTCATGGCAAATGGATGGGAAAAAAATTGGAAACAATGACAGATTTTATTTTCTTGGCTCCAGAATCACTGTGGATGTTGCCTGCAGCTATGAAATTAAAAAAAAAAAAACAAACAAACAAAGAAAAAACACTTGTTCCTTGGAAAGAAACCTATGACAAACCTAGATAGGGTATTAAAAAGCAGAGACGTCACTTTGCTGACAATGATCTGTATAGTCAAAGCTATGATTTTTCCATTAATCATGTACAAGTACGATATTTGGACCTGGAAGAAGGCTGAATGCTGAAGAATTGATGCTTTCAAAGTTGGGATCTTGGAGAAGACTCTTGAGAGTCCCATGGACTGTAAGTAGATTAAACTAGCCAATCCTAAAGGAAATCAACTCTGGATATTCATTGGTACTGAAGCTCCAACACTATGGCCACCTGCTGCTGGGAAATATTGAGGTCAGGAGGAGAAGAGGGCAACAGAGGATGAGGTAGTTGGATGGCATCACTGACTCAATGGATATGAATTTGTGCAAACTCCAGAAGACAGAGGACAGTGATGCCTGGTGTGCTGCAGTTCACTGGGTCACAAAGATTCAGACTGGACTTAGCAACTGAAACAATAATAAGGGATTGATATTTGTCAAAAGATAAGGAAAAAAAAAGTAGTCACAGATTTAGAAAGCTCTCAGATTTAGAAATCCAGACCTTTTCTGGGTTAAATACAAAGAAAACATTATCCAGGGTAGGACTGCTGATAATCAAAGAGTAGATCTTAAAAGCAGCCAAAGGACAAAGATCTTTACTTTCAGAGACAGCAGGACTGATGTCTTTAAGATTGTGGGTATTTGGTGAGAGACATCCAGGATTTAAATCCAAACTCCATGATTTATTAGCTAAATAATTATAAGCACACTACTTAATCTCAAGGAACATCAGAAATAATGCACCTGACTAAATGGCTAGAGTAAATGAGGATTAGCATATAACTCCTATGAAATGTGTCTCACAGTAAGAAACCAGTAACTTTGAAATTTTCTCTTACTTGTTACCTGTCCAGGTAATCTAAACTACTCCTCTGGTCAGATCCCTGCTTCTTTTCCCACCTGAAATATCTTTGCTTACTTAAGCTAACTTCTCCCCTAACTTTTGAATTTTTATTCCACCCTTAAAGTAAAATAAAAGTCAAATTCTACCTGAAGTCTTGATCATATTCTCCATTATATTTTCCTTCCTAACAATTACTATTTTAACTTTTATGACACTTTTTAAAAATGTATACTAATTATACATATGTTCTATCTTATGCTTAGCACTTACCATATTTTTAAATATCTCACTTATTTTATTGTGTATTTTCTAACTTGTAACATACAAATTCTAATCTGTTTTGTTCACCAATTATCACTATCTGGAATATTTTCTTATATTTGACTGAAGTAGCAGATGTTAAAGTATAAAACATATATGATATTAATTGATAATATATAGTCCAGAAAATATTTTGTTTATAATTTCTAGATTTTCAGTCATTTCACTTTTCTAACAAGAAAGAAATACTTTAGAATTCGATAATCCTTCCATTACAATCTACTAAAACTAGTTCTATAAATGAGATTTGAAAATTCCCAAAAAAGAAAAATTGGACTGGTTCCATTATGAAGTGTTTACATATTGAGGTAACAATATTTGATTCAATCTTAACCACAAAATTGTAAAGTAATTAGCCTCCAACAGCTTCCTTATCCATTCGTCTGCTGATGGGCATCTAGGTTGCTTCCATGTCCTGGCTATGATAAACAGTGCTGCAATGAACCTTGGGGGGCACATGTCTCTTTCAGATCTGGTTTCCTCAGTGTGTATGCCCAGAAGTGGGATTGCTGGGTCATATGGCAGTTCTATTTCCAGTTTTTTAAGAAATCTCCACACTGTTTTCCATAGCGGCTGTACTAGTTTGCATTGCCACCAACAGTGTAAGAGGGTTCCCTTTTCTCCACATCCTCTCCAGCATTTATTGCTTATAGACTTTTGGATAGCAGCCATCCTGACTGGCGTGTAATGGTACCTCATTGTGGTTTGGATTTGCATTTCTCTGATAATGAGTGATGTTGAGCATCTTTTCATGTGTTTTTTTAGCTATCTGTATGTCTTCCTTGGAGAAATGTCTGTTTAGTTCTTTGGCCCATTTTTTTGATTGGGTCATTTATTTTTCTGGAGTTGAACTGGAGGAGTTGCTTGTATATTTTTGAGATTAATCCTTTGTCCATTGCTTCGTTTGCTATTATTTTCTCCCAATCTGAGAGCTGTCTTTTCACCTTGCTTATAGTTTCGTTTGTTGTGCAAAAGCTTTTAGGTTTCATTAGATCCCATTTGTTTATTTTTGCTTTTGTTTCTAATATTCTGGGATGTGGGTCATAGAGGATCCTGCTGTGATTTATGTTGGAGAGTGTTTTGCCTATGTTCTCCTCTAGGAGTTTTATAGTTTCTGGTCTTACATTTAGATCTTTAATCCATTTTGAGTTTATTTTTGTGTATGGTGTTACAAAGTGTTCTAGTTTCAGTCTTTTGCAAGTGGTTGACCAGTTTTCCCAGCATCACTTGTTAAAGAGGTTGTCTTTTTTCCATTGTATATCTTTGCCTCCTTTGTCGAAGATAAGGTGACCATAGGTTTGTGGATTTATCTCTGGGCTTTCTATTCTGTTCCATTGATCTATATTTCTGTCTTTGTGCCAATACCATACTCTCTTGATGACTGTGGCTTTGTAAAAAAATCATACACCATGACCAAGTGGGCTTTATCCGAGGAATGCAAGGACTCTTTAATATCCACAAATCAATGTGATACACCACATTAACAAATTGAAAGATAAAAACCATATGATTATCTCAATAGATGCAGAAAAAGCCTTTGACAAAATTCAACATCCATTTATGATTAAAACTCTCCAGAAAGCAGGGATAGAAGGAACATACCTCAACATAATAAAAGCTATATATGATAAACCCACAGCACGCATTACCCTCAATGGTGAAAAATTTAAAGCATCTCCCCTAAAAGCAGGAACAAGACAAGGGTTCCCACTCTCACCACTCCTATTCAACATAGTTTTGGAAGTGTTGGCCACAGCAGTCTGGGCAGAAAAAGAAGTAAAAGTAATCCAGATAGGAAAAGAAGAAGTGAAACTCTTGCTGTTTGCAGATGACATGATCCTCTACATAGAAAACCCTAAAGACTCTACCAGAAAATTACTAGAGCTAATCAACAAATATAGTAAAATTGCAGGATATAAAATTAACACACAGAAATCTCTTGCATTCCTATACACTAACAATGAGAAAACAGAAAGAGAAATTAAGGAAACAATACTATTCACCATTGCAACAAAAAGAATAAAATACTTAGGAGTATATCTACCTAAAGAAACAAAAGACATACATAGAAAACTATAATCACTGATGAAAGAAATCAAAGAGGACACAAACAGATGGAGAAATATACCGTGTTCATGGATTGGAAGAATCAATATTGTCAAAATGGCTATACTACCAAAAGCAATGTATAGATTTAACACAATCCCTATCAAGCTATCAATGGTATTTTTCACAGAACTAGAAGAAATAATTTCACAATTTGTATGGAAATACAAAAAACCTCAAATAGCAAAGTGATCTTGAGAAAGAAGAATGGAACTGGAGGAATCAACCTGCCTGACATCAGACTATATATATTTCTTTTTAAAATTATTTGAAGTACTTGCTTAATCTTTAAGGATTTATAGAATTAAACATAAAGACAAACATTGCCAAATATTGAATAAAATAATACTCAAGTTTAGGTTTAAATATAGTAATCTTTATCCTTAGAAACAAACAAGCAAATCTATGTTAATATTATTTATTTCAGCTGGAGAAAATTACTTATCTTGGTGTTTAAATCTAATGTGAAATAATGTGTATTATTTCTGACAGAAAGTTAATAGAATATTTTAAAACAATTTATAAGAAAAACCATAAATGCTAAATTTGATTAAACATATTTTTACATAAACCAATGAAACATAAAGCAATATGTTAAATTAAGTGGTATTTTCAGAAAGAACTGTTTTAGAAAAACACAATTTTTTAAACTTTGGAAAATGTAATATAAATATGCTAAACATGTGAAAATCCACAGTTTAGATGCATATATTATTAATAGGGTATAAATCAAACTATGCTGACCTTTTAAAAGTTTTTAAACATAAGTTGCTAAGAAACTTAGTCATTGTTTTCATGTAAAGATATTTTTGGTTAATGATAAAAGAGCAAATTGGCATTTCAGTGTCTATTCTAAATGACATGAAGTGCAAATTTCCACTAGCTTTATTTTATTTCCTATGTTCCTGTCAATCTAATCATAAAAGTCATATTATTAATATATTTTTAAAAATAATCTCTGCTGTTCATCTACTCTGTTATTTTGGATCTATATCTCTATTAGCAATAAATTTATAAAAATGTAGTTCTATTAATATATGTGCTACTTCCATAAAACATTAGTAATATTTTCCAAAGTGTTCCCTTATCTTCAACAGTGCTTTTTGTTTGTTTGTTTTTTGATAAAGTTTAAAATTGGGTCTTCCCAGTGCACCAGCCCCAAGCACTTGTCTCATGCATCCAACCTGGGCTGGTGATCTGTTGCACCCTAGATAATGTACATGTTTTGATGCTGTTCTCTCAAAACATCCCACCCTCACTTTCTCCCACAGAGTCCAAAAGTCTATTCTATACATCTGTGTCTCTTTTTCTGTTTTGCATATAGGGTTATCATTACCATCTTTCTAAATTCCATATATATGTGTTAGTATACTGTAATGCTCTTTATCTTTCTGGCTTATTGTAAAGTAATTAGCCTCCAACTAATAAAAATTAAAAAAAGAAAATAAAATAAAAAAAGAAAAAAAGTTTAAAACTGGAACAAAAGGGATTTGGCTATTAGTTGTTGTTCAGTCACTAAGTCATGTCCAACTTTTTGCAACCCAATGGACTGCAACATTCCAGACTTTCCTGTCCTTCACTATCTCCGAGAGTTTGCTCAAAGTCATGTCCATTGAGTTGGTGATGCCATCCAACCATCTAATCCTTTGTCATCTGCTTCTAGGCAATTTGACCTAGAATTTTATTCCTTACTGATGACACAGTTATGATGGAAAAATAGTTTATCTGATATTGATGTGTACTGTTCAAGCATATTCTTATATCTTCAATACTGTTTTCCTGATTGACTCAACTTGTCAATCTCCTGATTGACAGCTGGAGATATAGTCTATTACTGAAAACTGTATCCCCTTGACATAGAGAATACTTAAGAATATACATACACACACAAAAAGCAAACTTCTGAGGAACTATCACAAACATAAAGATGCCAGAATATGAATGTAATTTTGTTATAGATAATTTAGTTTTGGGGGACAATTACTTTTTGGCCTGAAAAGTCAAATGACACTAATAATGTTTGCACACCATGAACTAAAAATCACTTCTCTGCACACCAGAGTTTTCTAAAACATACTACAGAAGGATAATTCAGTTCCTCCTCTCAAATTCTGTTTTCTAGCACATTAGAAAACTCACAGAATTTTACATATTTTATTGCTCGAAAAAGTCTTAAACATTACTAGATTATTTGACTCAGTTGTTTTAAAGATTTTTGTTTGTTAATTGTAAATAAGAAACTTACAAAAACACATTTCCCTAGGGTGTGTAAATAAATAAAGCCCTGGAAAGTAGTTGTGCCCTGACTTACCTGGGGATGGAGCCCAGAGTTCTGCCTGCTTAGCTGTCATAGCTTTTCTCTTCACACCAAGCCCTGAGGACAACAGACTCTCATTTCAATTCTCAAAATACAGATTGAAAACCACTGATCCATCCAACCTATTACATTTTATAATGAGAAAACTGACCCTTAGAGGCTAATCACTCCAACTAAAGTACAAGTTGATGGCAGAATAGAATTAGAACTCATGTCCCCTGACTCTCTGTCCAGTATTTCTAAATGTAGCTAAAAATCAATTAACAACATCTAACAAATTAATACATTCAGAAATATATTTTCTAAAATATACCATGAAAACAGTCTGAGAATTTTAAGGTGACATTTACATTGTGCGTGTAGAATACTTATTTTAATATATGAATTCCCATATTCTCTTTTCTCTGTGAATAATTAAGTGGCTAGATGGTCTGGACGGCATCAAAGTGATGTTTTACAAATAGCGGTGTGAAATAGTAAATATTTTTATCCTCATAAAATCCAAAAGTTAACAGTGTAACTGATGTTAATCGGTTTATCACTAGCATTCTTGCATGGAATAAGGAGATCTACCTTGGCACTACAGGTGATTTTCAGGTTGGATATGGACAGCTCTCATGCTCATTGAGCTTGACGGTGACAGGGAGTAGCAAGAGTAAATATCACTGCTTTGACTGAAAGAGGTAGTCGTGAGAGCTTGAAGCCTCAGGATATATTTAAATCTGCATGACTGAAAGTTTTAAAGTAGAGAACTTATTTTCAGCATAGAGACCCCTAGGGAAATGAGCAGCTCTAACAGTATGAAAGTAAGCTAGGCTTTTGCACAGTAAAAGTAACAAGGAAATAATGTAATATTTGTTAATATTTAAATATTTTCAATACCTCCTTGGGGCTTTCCTGGTGGCTCACATGGTAAAGAATCAGCCTGAAATGCAGGAGACCTGTGTTCAATCCCTGGGTTGAGACAATACCCTGAAGAAGGGAATGGCTACCAAATACAGGCAGGAGGAAAAGGGGGTGGCAGAGGATGAGATGGCTAGATGGCATCACTGACTCAATGGACATGAATTTGAGCAAGGTGTAGGAGATGGTGAAGGACAGGGAAGCCTGGCATGCTGCAGTCATGGGGTCGCAAAAAGTCGGACACAACTGAGAAACTTTTGCTTTCACTTTAACAACTACTGAATGCTTTTGTCTGTAGGTTGCAGTTCTTTGATAGGAGAGCTGTATCATCTTATGATTAACCATCACAATTTTATTGCAGGTTGATAGCTACCTTTGCAATGGAAATCAGCAATAAGAAAGGTGAAATAAGAACTCAGACACAAATGTTGTAATCAAAAGAAAGCAGCAGACAGGAAAGACAAAAACGGTTTAACAATGCTCAGAAAAATGTTACCCTGTTGGGATCCATGAATACAATGATAACTTGGAAGCAAATCAGTTCCAAAGAAGAAACAAATCAGTTATTTTAAAATTTCATTAGTTATGAAAACAAGTCTCTGATATGTGTTGGAATTTTAGATTTTAATATTATTGATTTGATCACCTCTCTCCTCCCTCGGGATAATCAAGTATTTCTTTGTTCCATCTTTTCCTTCTTTTCCTTCTTATTTATTTATTCACTTTGCATGTTTTGTTGAATCAAGGAATGGAGACTTATGTTTTATGTAAATATTTTCTACATAAATTAAACTATTTATGGGTTCTTATATATCTTTCACATAGATAGATAGATAGATAGATAGATAGATAGATAGATAGATTTGGTATTATGTGATTCATTGATATAATGTGATTGGAGATGAGAGTGAAATCCCTGGAAGAGGGATCAGGGTGTTTGGTTTGGGTCAGGTCTAGGAAGGGTCAGGTCTAGGAGGCTCCCACATCTTGGGCACTGAGAAAATCACCTACTTTCTTATAACTGGTCATAATATTTAAATACATGTGAACTAGATCCACATTCTCTACTAGCTGTTTCAATCTTAAAATGATCATGTTTTTTATTGCTCTGTTTATACTGATATTTTCTAGAACAGTCAGGTGTTAACAAAGATAGTTCTACCCTGCCTAGTATTCCACCAGCTACCTAGAACATTCCTCTCCAGTGGTCAAATTTTTGACTTGTATTTCAAGTTTATAAACATTTTTTTCAGATATTTTCTTTTTATTTTGTTACTATAGATAATTATAATAAGAGGAAGTTTCTAAGTATGAAATATAAAAGTAATTTTGAACATGCAATAAAATGAAACAATTGATAGCTATCTAATCATATATTATGTAATCATTTTCTTGTCAAATAGTGTACAATTTTAAGCAATCATCTTAAAATATGACACAAATAATTTTAGAAGAATTCTTCACAGTGCCTTCCTAAATTACTTTTAATGATTTCTTTATTGATGTAGAATCCAAAGACAGTTAATACAGATCTCCATAAGCTTTTCTCTTTTCTAATATCTCTTTCAAAATATTTAGATTTGTCTTTTAGGCATTTTTTATACTTTCAGGAAATCCAAATTGTGACACAACTTATATCTATGTCTAATTTGTCCCCTGAATCTTGGACGTCACAAAATAAAGTTTTGCCTTCTCTCCTTTAATATTTCTGCACATTTTTTTTAAATTGGAGTATAGTTGATTTACAATATTGTGTTACATTCAAGTGTACAGCAAAGTGAACCACTTATACATATAAATGAATCCCCTCTTTTTTAGGTTACTTTACTATTTACGTCATTACAGAATATTGAGAAGAGTTCCCTGTACTAACTATATAGTAGGTCCTTACTAGTTATCTATTTTATATATAGTAGTGTGTATATATCAATCCCAATATACTAATTTATCCCATCCCACCTTACTAATGGTTACTTACTGGCTTTAAATGTTGTACTGAAATTTATATTGTCTATTTAATCAACTTCCACCTCTCTTTTCACTTTTCATGTGCTTGAACTGTGATGTTGGAGAAGACTCTTGCGAGTCTCTTGGACTTCAAGGACATCCAACCAGTCCATCCTAAAGGAAATTAGTTCTGAATATTCATTGGAACAACTGGTGTTGAAGCTGAAACTCCAATACTTTGGCCACCTGATGCGAAGAACTAACTCATTTGAAAAGACCCTGATGTTGGGAAAGATTGAAGGCAAGAGGAGAAGAGGACGACAGAGGATGAGATGGTTGGATTGCATCACCAACTCAATGGACATGAGCTTGAGTAAACTCCGGAAGTAGGTAATAGACAGTGAGATCTGGCATACTGTGGTCCATGGGGTCTGAAAGAGTCAGACACAAATGAGTGACTGAACAAAACTGAAGATGACATGAACATTATTTTCAAACTTCTACCTCTTCTGCCCATTAAAATGTTTGCAATAATGCAATAGACAAAAATTTCCTGGTATATAAAATTAACAACCATACACAAAGAATAATATATTAGACTTTATCAAAATTAAAAACCTGTTCATCAAACACACTTCTCAGGAAAATGAAAAAGTCACAACTAGCTATTGAGGCCTACTGAAATTATACTATACTGGAAATATGTATAATGGAAATATATATTGCAATTATATATATATGTATGGAAATATATATTATGTATTTACATATGTAATATAATACATATATAATGCATATGCACATTATACATATGTATTATATAATAATATGTAAACATATTTACATATAAGTTTATATATAAGATAACATACAATAATTATAATATATAATATATAACAATGTGATATAATTATAATAAAATAGCATTAAATATAATCATTAATTAATATAATTAAATTAAAATACAGTATACTTAAATATAACATATCATTATATTATGTATAATATATTATATACTATAATATATGTACTATATGTCTTATATTGTATATGCATATTTATATTAGAAACTATTTTATATATTATTATATGTATATAAAGCATATATTATACACATACTAATATACAAATTATTATACATATAACATTATAAAGTATATATTGCATATAACATATATTATTATATTATATAATTTTTTATTCTATATACAAATTTTATACACTGGAAACATGATTTTACATACATATATACATATATACATACAGACATATACATATAAATATACATATAATGTAACATTAAATAAGTAATATTTAATAAAAGATTACATAATACATATGTATATATATGTATATATATACATGTGTATAAACATATATAATATGCATATATAAATATATTTATATACATTATATAGTCTTATAGTATTTATTTATGTATTATATATGCTATGTATAACATATAGTATAATGCTATAATATATAGTGTATGAACAGTATATTATATATGAGACATTTTAATATATAAATATATGTATTTATAATTTGCAATATAAAATTCATAAGATATTACACATATTAATTATAGCAATCATAAAGATTTATTTAATTAATATAATCAATATTTAATATATAATTAATATAATATACTGCAAATATGCAATATATAATGTACAATAAAATATATAATGGAAAATATATATTCATAGAATATATATAATTATACATTGTATATAACATTATATATAATATTAGATTATATTATAAATTACATACAAAATATTTAAATATGATTATAAAATATACAATACTATAATATATCACTTATATTATAATAGTATATATTATTATACATAATATATTATTATATATTATAAATATTATTAGATATATTATATATAATGTATATTATTATATATTTATATTAGTATACAATTGTAATATTATATATATAATATAATATTTGTAAAATATATAATTATATAATAATTTATAATGTAATATTTAATTATATACATTTTATATATTCTATGTAAACATGTATATTGTATATATAAATATATATAAATATATTTTTTATTTATTATATATACTTATTATATATATTATATATTATTTTATAAAATAATATATGTATAATGTAATGTATAATATATTATGATATAATTATGATAATGAAAATATAATCATAATTATATTCTATATTTTGTTATAATTATATTATATAATACTATTTAAATAAATGAAATTAAGTATAGTTAAATAAGTTTAAATTATTTAAATTAAAAGTTAAATTATATTTAAAATATAATATATATAAGTATATAATTATATTTCATATTTTGTATATAATTGTATCTTGTATAGATAATATATAATATTGTATTATATATTGCATAATATTATATAATATAGATGTATAATATATATTACATTTATTATATAATATAAAATATATATGCATATGTATATATAATTATATATTCATTTAATATATTCAATCTCTATATAATATAAAGTATGACGGTATATATACTATAAATATACATATTTATGTATATTTATAGGTCCATAAACATACATACATACATATTTATACATACATAACTATGTATATTTATAATTATATAATATAAATACCATATATATAATTGTATTATATATTGTATAAAAGATACATATACAGTATGCATATATTATCTATATTAAATTTATGTATTTATAATATATATACTGTATATTATACATTATATTTATATATTATACATATATATTATGTGTATGTATACACATGTGTATATAATACATTTGTGTATTATATGTACAAAATAGATATTATATATAATTTACACATAATATTTGTGTTTCGTATTACATATGTATATATTTAAATAATATATATTTGAAGTATGATTTGAACCCAGATCTCTTAATTTTGGATGCTTTCAGAATAGAATATAGATATGATATATCTTGACACAGAGAAAATACTGAAGCTGTTGCACTTGTTAACTGTTCACTCAGCATTTAACCCTTTTATGTCCTTTCACAAATTAAAATTTTGCTCCTGGTCAATGATATTTTATATATTTCTTGATGTAAATTGTTAATTATTCAAAGAATTTGATGTAAAGAGAGGAGTCCTGTTGCAGTCATGTGACATGTGTGAATAGTGCCTAAGGTTCAAATCATACCCATTTATAAAATGTCTTTTTAAAGAGTCAATAATTACAGAGGACTGTATTGTTCTCCCCTGAATAATCTACATGGTAGTAACTGTGTTTAAAAAAATGCACATCTCTCCATTGCAGTGGTAGAAACCTGATAGAATCAATGTAATTTTTACATTTTTTAATTAATTTTATTACATCATTAAAAATTATCCACAGTACCACTTTACTGAACACTTTGTGTTCAGTGGGCTTTGATTTCAGTCAAGCCTCTCTTTTCTGCTCCTGTGTCACTGAGCAATTTATTTAATCTATATTCTTATTTGTTAACAATATAACTGTTAGTGGGACATATTTTTGAAAACTTTTCTGTGTACTTATATATAAAGAATTCTTTACTGTTTTGGCATCATTAAGACAACTTTATTTTTCTGCCATTCACTTTGCACTGTAAAATCATCAACTCAGAGCCCCTACTGTCCACTTCCAGTGAAGCATAACCACAAACCAAAACCATAACACAATTTAGCCGTATTTCTTCCAAGACATTTTCAACCTCCACAATCTCAAATCATGATTATCCATCTTTTGGACTATCTTTTATACTCTCATTTTTTCTAATCCTTAATTTTTTCAGCATGCTATTCTACATTTCTATATTTATTAATACATCTCACTTAATAGCTTGTTCTCCAGGTATATCTGACCCAAACATCATGTTTCTTACTTCATTTCTCAACTTAAACACCATCATATTTTCCCAAGTAGCATACCTATACCACTTGGAATATGGGAAGTAATGGCTTATATTAATGCTTATTTCTTTATCATTACCATAAATTGTATTAGAAAAATAGAACAAGTCAAACTCTGAAATATTACTTAAAAACAAATTTATGTTAATAAAACAGTTAATTTGAAAGAGGTAATTTATAAATTTGTGGCAAAACAAAAATTTCTCTAGTCTTAGTTAGCTTCAGTTCAGTTCAGTTCAGTCGCTCAGTCGTGTCCGATTCTTTGCAACCCCATGAATTACAGCACGCCAGACCTCCCTGTCCATAACCAACTCCTGGAGTTTACCCAAACCTATGTCCATCGAGTTGGTGATTCCATCCAGCCATCACATCCTCTGTCATCCCCTTCTCCTCCTGCCCCCAAGCCCTGCCAGTATCAGGGTCTTTTCAAATGAGTCAACTCTTCGCATGAGGTGGCCAAAGTATTGGAGTTTCAACTTCAGCATCAGTCCTTCCAATGAACACCCAGGACTGATCTCCTTTAGGATGGACTGGCTGTATCTCCTTGCAGTCCAAGGGACTCTCAAGAGTCTTCTCCAACACCACAGTTCAAAAGCATCAGTTCTTCGGCACTCAGCTTTCTTCACAGTCCAACTCTCACATCCATACATGACTACTGGAAAAACCAGAGCCTTGACTAGACAGACATTTGTTGGCAAAGTAATGTCTCTGCTTTTAAATATGCTATCCAGGTTGGTCTTAACTTTCCTTCTAAGGAGTAAGCATATTTTAATTTCATGGCTGCAATCATCACCTGCAGTGATTTTGGAGCTGAAAAAAATAAAGTCTGACACTGTTTCCACTGTTTCCCCATGCATTTCCCATGAAGTGAAGGGACTTAAAAATTATGTGTCCTTGGTCTTCCTATCATGCATGTCTCCTTGGTGCCTTATTACTGTAATCAGGTCTGTTTGAAAAATGTTTCTTATGTGATTTAAAATACTCAGAATTAGGTAATATGTATGTGACTCTCTTTGTGTGTATATGTATTCTTAATTCTGAGTGATATTCTACACAAAATGCTTTTTATTTGTCAGAAATTATGTCTCTAGATGTGGTAAGCTAGTACTCTGATTAAAAGTCTGCCTTACAAAGATGGTTACTACAGGTCATTTACTGAGCATGGCCCCACCCATCAGAACAAAATCCAATTTCCCCTTCAGTTTATCTCTCCCATCAGGCAACTTCCATATGCTCCTTATCCTTCTCCATCAGAGGGCAGATAGACTCAAAAACACCATCACAGAAAACTAACCAATCTGATCACATGGACCACAACATTGTCTTACTCAATGAAGCTATAAGCCAAGCTTTGTAGGGCCACCCAAGATGGACGGATCATGGTGGAGAGGTCTGACACAATGTGGTTGAATGGATAAGGGAATGGCAAACCACTTCAGTATTCTTGCATTGAGAACCCCATGAATAGTATAAAAAGGCAAAAAGATAGGACAATGAAAGATAAACTCCCCAAGTCTGTAGGTGCCCAATATGCTACTGGAGATCAGTGGAAAAATAACTCCAGGAAGAATGAAAAGGCAGGGCCAAAGCAAAAAAAAAAAAATCAAACAAACAAACAAAAAAACTACCAGTTGTGGATGTGACTGGTAATAGTAGCAAGGTCTGATGCTGTAAAGAGCAATATTGAATAGGAACCTAGAATGTTGCTGCTGCTGCTGCTAAGTCATTCAGTTGTGTCCAACTCTGTGTGACCCCATAGACGGTAGCCCACCAGGATCCCCCATCCCTGGGATTCTCCAGGCAAGAACACTGGAGTGGGTTGCCCTTTCCTTCTCCAATGCATGAAAGTGAAAAGTGAACGTGAAGTCACTCAGTAATGTCCGACTCCCAGCGACCCCATGGACTGCAGCCTACCAGGCTCCTCCATCCATGGGATTTTCCAGGCAAGAGTACTGGAGTGGGTTGCTGTTGCCTTCTCCAACCAGGTCCATGAAAAAAAGCAAATTGGAAGTGATCAAACAGGAGAAGGCAAGAGTGAATGTGAACATTTTAGTAATCAGTGAACTAAAATGGACTGGAATGGGTGAATTTTACTCAGATAAATATTATATCTACTATTGTAGGCAGGAATCTCATAGAAGAAATGGAGTAGCCCTCAGAGTCTACAAAAGAGTCCCAAATGCAGTGCTTGGATGCAATCTCAAAAGCAACAGAATGATCTCTGTTTGTTTCCAAGGCAAACCATTCAACATCACAGTGATACAATCTATGCTCCGACCGGTAATGCTGATGCTGAACGGTCCTATGAAGATCTACAAGACCTGCTAGAACTAACACCTCTAAACAGATGCCCTTTTCATTATAGGGGACTGGAATGTAAAAGTAGGAAGTCAAGAAATAACTGGAGTAAGAGGCAAATTTGGCCTTGGAGTATGGAATGAAGCAGGGCAAAGGCTAACAGAGTTTTGCCAAGAGAATACACTGGTCACAGCAAACACCCTCTTCCAACAACACAAGAGAAAACTTTACACATGGACATCACCAGATTTAAACCAAACCCCTAACAAGTATACAGTGAACGTGAGAAGTAGATTTAAGGGACTGAATCTGATAGACAGAGTGCCTGATGGAGTATGGATGCAGGTTCATGACATTGTACAGGAGACAGTGATTAAGACCATCCCTAAGAAAAATAAATGCAAGAAAAGTAAGACAGCTGTCTGGGGAGGCCTTACAAATAGCTGTGAATAGAAGAGAAGCAAAAGGCAAAGGAGGAAAGGAACGATATACCCATTTGAATGCAGAGTTACAAAGAATTGTAAGGAGAGATAAGAAAGCCTTTCAGTGATCAGTGTAAAGAAAGAGAGGGAAAAACCTAGAATAGGAAAGACTAGAGATCTCTTCAAGAAAATTAGAAATAAAAAGGGAACAGTTCATGTGAAGATGGGCTCAATAAAGGAAAGAAATGGTGTAGACCTAACAGAAACAGAAGATATTAAGAAGAGGTGGCAAGAATACACAGAAGATCTATACAAAAAAGATCTTAATGACCCAGATAATCATGATGGTATGATCAATCACAAACAGACAGACATCCTGGAATGTGAAGTCAAGTGGGCTTTAGGAAGCATCACTACAAACAAAACTAGTGGAAGTGATGGAATTCCACCTGAACTATTTCAAATCCTAAAAGATGATGCTGTGAAAATGTTTCACTCAATATACCAAGAAATTTCGAAACCTCAGCAGTGGTTACAGGACTGGAAAATGTTCTTTTTCATTTCAATCCCAAAGAAAGACAATGCCAAAGAATGTTCAAACTACTGCACAGTTATATTCATCTCACATGCTAGTAAAATAATGCTCAAAATTCTCCAACCTGGGCTTCACCAGTACATGAATCAGGAACATCCAGGTGTTCAAGGTGGTTTTTGAAAAGGCAGAGGAACCAGAGATCAAATGTAAAACATGCACTGGATCATTGAAAAAGCAAGACAGTGACAGAAAAACATCTATTTCTGCTTTGTTGACTATGCCAAAGCGTAGTGTGTGGATCCACAAAACTGTGTGGATCACAACAAACTGTGGAAAATGCTTAAAGAGGTGGGAATACCAGACTATATGACCTGCTTCTTCAGAAATGTATATGCAGGTCAGGAAGCAACTGTTAGAACTGGTCATGGGAAAACAGACTAGTTCCAAAAGGAAAAGGAGTATGTCAAGGCTGTATATTGTCACCTTGCTTATGTAACTTATGTACAGAGTACATCATCAGAAATTCTGGACTGCATGAAGCACAAGCTGGAAGCATGATTGCCAAGAGAAATATCAATAACTTCAGATATGAACATGATACCACCTTATGGCAGAAAGTGAAGGACTGAAGAGCCTCTACATGAAAGTGAAAGAGGAGAGTGAAAAAGTTGGCTTAAGCTCAAAATTCAGAAAACTAAGATCATTTCATCTGATCCTATCACTTCATGGCAAGTGGATGGGGAAACAGTGGAAATGGTGACAGACTGTTTTTGGGGGCTCCAAAATCACTGCAGATGGTGATTGCAGCCATGAAATTAAAAGACGCTTGTTTCTTGGGAGAAAAGTTATGACCAATCTAAACAGCATATTAAAAAGAAGAGACATTGCTTTGACAACAAAATTCCATTTTGTCAAAAGTATTATTTTTCAGTAGTCATGTATGGATGTGAGAGTTGGACTATAAAGAAACGTGAGTGGTGAAGAATTGATGCATTTGAACTGTGGTGTTGGAGAAGACTCTTTTGAGTCCCTTGAACTGCAAGGGCATCCAACCAGTTCATCCTAAAGGAAATCAGTCCTGAATATTCATTGAAAGGACTGATGTTGATACTGAAGCTCCAATACTTTTTCCACCTGATGCAAAGAGCTGACTCATTTAAAAAGACCCTGATGCTGTGAAAGATTGAAGGCAGGAGGAGAAGGGGATGACAAAGGATGAGATGGTTGGATGGCACCACCGACTCAATGGACATGAGTTTGAGTAAACTCAGGGAGTTAGCAATGGACAGGGAGACCTGGTGTGCTGCAATCCGTGGGTTCCCAAAGAACTGGACATGACTGAGCGACTGAACTGAGCTCAATTGAGAAGTTAAGCCTTTGCCACCAGCTACTTCAGCCTAACTGACCTAGCTCATATCCCTGACTTGAGCTTTAGAGTTTGGAAAAGAAAAAAAGAGTAGGCATTTACATTGACCTCACATGTGCCTTTTTGGTACTACATGCACACACTGCTATTTGGAAAGAAAGAGGCCATTTGACAACCCGAGGTTCCGCAATCAAACATCATGAACAAATCCTTAGACTCTTGGAGGTGGTCCATCTTCCCTCTGCATTTTCAGTCTCCCATTGTAAAGATACCAATAAGGGAGCATGGAAGAGGCACGAGGGAACCAAGCAGATGATCAGGCAGCTAAGAGAGCAGCATTACAGAGCAATGACCTAATAGGGATTGACACCTTAGTTCCACAGACTAATTTGCCAGAAACTCCTTCATATAATGAAGGTGAGACTCTTACAGCTAAGAGTGAGGGCTTTCAAAAAGATTATATCAGATGCTTCCAAAAGGAGGGACTGTTTTTCTCCCCAAATACCTCCAGTGGAAGTTGGTTAACTCCTTACAGGCCACCACTTATTTAGGGGAGAAGGTTCTCCAAAGATTACGGGAAAGGTCCTTCAGAGGAATAGGCCTCCAAGCAACTATAAGGCAAGTGGTCTCCTTTTGTCCCACTTTCCAAAAGGAGCTCAAAGACTACAGCTGGCCCAACCCATCCAACAGTGTGGGACCTACAAGGGAGAGGACTGGCAGATGCACTTCACCCAGATGCCAGTTTCTCAAAGGTATAAGTACCTACTAGTCATGATAGATACATTCACAGGATAGATTGAAGGTTTTCCTACCCAGGTTGAGAAGGTCAAGGAAGTGGTAAACAAACCAACAACAAAAAAAAATACTGCATGAAATCATACCAAGATTCGTCTGCCTACGTCATTACAAAGTGATAATGGGATATCATTTACTTCTAAGGTCACCATGAGTTTGAGTAAACTCCGGGAGTTTGTGATGGACAGGGAGGCCTGGCGTGCTGTGATTCATCGGGTCACAAAGAGTTGGACACGACTGAGCAACTGAACTGAACTGAACTGAAGGTCACCCAAGGGGTTTCTGAAGCATTGGGCATTACTTATTACCTCCATTGTGCCTAGAGGTCTCAGTCTTCAAGAAAACTAGAAAGAGCTAATCAATTCTTAAAATAAGCAATGAAAAAGATAAGCCTGGAGACCTCCCTTGGATGAAACAAAGCTTTCCCAATAGCTCTCCTCTGCACCCAGATTGCCTCTAAGGAACAGGTTGGTTTTAGTCCTATGAGATGCTATATGGGAGACCTTTTGTTTATGTCAGTGACCTCATCCTAAATCCAGAAGCTCAGGTCCTCCAGTTTTATACCATGGCCAATGGGCAATTCAAACTAGACATACACTTGTGCGGTGTCAACCAGGATCCAAAAGATTCTAAAGAGCCTTCAATATATTCTCCAGGGTTTCAAATCCTAATTAAAGTCTGGAAAGATGGGTCCCCAAAAACTCAACTCCAGCCCACATGGAAGAACCCTACCCTCTAATACTTTCTAACACCACAGCAGTCAAGGTATCAGGGCACCACTCCTGAATTCACTACTCACGAATCAAGTCATTGAAGAAAACAGAATGGGACACTCAATACACCTGTGAGCCCCTGGGAGATCTCAGATACCTATTCAGGACTACAAATTAGTGCCATTCTAATGAACACCCCAAAAATTAATTTTTTGGGGATAAGATTTCTCAGGATAGCTCTAAAGAGGCAACACAGTTTGGCAGGGGTTGTACTCCAAAATAGACAGGAGATATATCTCCAGATCCCTGAACAAGGAAGGACTTGAACCATCTCAAATGAGACATGTTATTTCTGGGTAAATACCTCCATCCAAGGTAAAAAAAAAAAAAAAAAAAGTTTCACAGCCCTCAAGAAAAACATTCAGATCTGACTGAATCTCAAAGAACAAGCTAGAGAGTCCTCAGGGTAGCTACAATCTCTCTTTGAGGGAAGCTTCTCCTGGCGAGGGAGGATTTAGAGTTGGCTAATGTCCCTAGTAATCCCTGTTATCATCATATTGATGCTGCTTATGATCGCTCCATGTATTTTTAAGTGTCTAACCCATTTTTTCTCTGTACACGTCAATAACATGCAGTGGCAGTTCAGCAGGGATATATAAAACTATCGCCGACCACAGAAAATGTCACTCACCCTTAGCTGGACACCAGTATAATGACCCTGAGGCTTGAGACTAGCAAGAGGGAGAGGCCCAATGGTCCTCACCATCCCAGCTCAGCAGGAGGTAACCAGAGAGACCTTGATGCCCCTATTCTCAAAGAATTTTTCCTCCCATCTCTTGAGGGGGGAAAGTTAGGTAGCTAGAACAGGAAAAAAGAGTCCAATATGGCAGTGAATAAAAGACAAAGAAAGGGAAAAGCCTGAAAAAATGGAACAAAAACCCAGTGGACTTGCGTGAGAACTTCAGGTGGAGCAAACACACCCCCTTCTTGGCTAGCCCAATTTGCATAGAGCAGGCTCCATGGGGAAGAGACAAATGTGTAAAAGGAGGAAGCCAAGACAGATCAAGAGTTCTCCTTTTTGGATTGGCCTGCCCTCACATCTCAAGGGTGTACTACCCTTTGCTTTCCAAATAAAACTGAGCTGTTACTAAGCTGTAAATCTTTGCTGTGGTGAGACAGAACTAAGGAAATTACACACTCCTCCAACAGTCTCGTATTGTATCATATTACTTTATTTATACACTCCTTTTATATTTGTTAAAATGTTCAAGAAAGTACTGCCTATTTTTAGGAAAGGTGGTTATTACTGAAAAGTTGTTGCTGAGCCATGAAAAACACTGGGATTCTTAACCTCAGGAGGAGAGGAGTTCAATCCAGGGCCAGTGACGAGGTTTGATCATTCGGAGCTTTGGGGTAATAAAGTTTTATTAACTTGTAAAAAAGCTAGAGAAAGCTTCTGACATAGACTTCAGAAGATGGCAGATGGAGTGCCCCCCTGCTAGTCTTTAGTAGGAAGTTATATACCTACTAGTAGGCTGCAAATCAGAGAAAGGAAATGTCTCACAACTCAGGCACCAGGCCACTCATCCACAATATGCATTTTGAGGTAACATTGGCACAAAGTTAGTCATCCCAGGCTATAAAATGATTGACGTGAATCTTGAAGAAAGGCAGGTTCCCAAGCAAATACATAGTCTCATTAACATAACTTAAGAGAACATTTGCATGAGTAAAACATACTGGTTGGTCAAGTTGGTTCTGAGTCTTAGGCAGAAGGACTTGAAGAAAGACAGAATCTAAGGTAAATACATAGTTTGCTAGCATAGCTTAATAAAAACATTTACATTAAATAAATAAATAAATAAAAATAAATAAATAAATAAATAAATAAATTTATTTAAAAAAATAAATAAATAAATATAAATATAAATATAAATATAAATATAAATATAAATATATATATATAAATATATATATATATATATATATATTGGTTAGCTCAAGATTTGAGAATAGATAAGTTCAGGTGGAACCAGGTGTTGTCATGGAAACACAAAATTTTAAAATAAACCTCCTTTGAACTTTGTATAGAGAAGGGGAAAAAACCTAACACTTGTAGTTTGTTTCCTCCTGCCCCTTAAGAGAAAGATAAAAAACGTCTGACAATTGCAGCCTATTTTCTCCATTTGGAGACCCTTAGCCTTCCTACCTGTCACCCTCTCAGTGCTTTACTTTAAAAATCTTAGGAAGTAATGGTTATTAAATGGATATTGCAAGGTTTGACATTTAGCAACTTCTCAAAAATTTTGTCTTTTACGTTTATCACTATTATTGCAGATACATAATATATTTTCAAAATATATTAAAGATACATCATTAGGAGTTTAAATGCTTTAAAAATTCTACTTTTCTTTAGTCAGATTTTAAATAAGCCTCTCAAAAACAACATGTGTTTGTGCTTAGTCATCCAGTCATGTCCAACTCTTCGCAACCTATTCGACTATGGGTGGCCTGTCAGGTACCTCTTCCCATGGGAGTTTTCAGCAAGAATACTGAAGCGGTTGCCATTTCCTTCTCCAGGTAATCTTCCCAACCCAGGGATTGAACCTGCATCTCCTGTTTCTCCTGCATTGCAGGTGGATTCTTTAACTGCTAAGCCATCCCAGAAGTCCCCAGGATAATATGTATTTATGTAAATTTTAAATAGGTTTTTATTTCCATGTAATTTGATTTTCATTTAATTTGTAAGTAATTACTATCTTTAACATCCTTCTTATTTCTTTACCCTAAAAGAAATGAGTACTGTAATTAAATTGTTATGAAATATTCTTCATTAATTAAGGAAAAGTATCTCAACTTTTTCAATTGGTTTCATTAAACTAATATATATTTTATGGCTTTGTTTTGTCATTAATAAAATGTGTTAATTTAAAATCTTATGTAAAATTATATAAATATAGTTTATTTTTATTTCTTTTCCTCTAGGGTTATTCAAATGTCATGATTTTATTCAACATTTATTTTAAAAATATTTTATATTTGGTAAGGTCAGTGGTGGAAATTTCCTATCACAGAGGTCAGCAATATAAAAATAATTCACCAAAACATGAGCTTTTTCTCTTGAGTGGATACACAGAAATATAAAGTTAGCTTTTTCCCCTGAGAAGCAAGGGCATGGAATGTTCATATTAATGACATTAATAACATTTGAGCTAAAAAAAATGAATTCTGCATAGAAGCAATCATCCTCATGCTCAAGAGTAGCAAAAAGTGTTATTAAATTACATCATCATAATATTAACAAGGAAAAATACAAGATAAGCAAAATAAAAATCTATATATATATTTATATTTTTTTCCTTTTTAATTCCATAAATATTTAGTTAGTCTGTATCATATGACTGATATTCTAGACTGATATTCTTAGTATTTATGAACACAACAG
Source organism: Hydropotes inermis (assembly GCA_020226075.1). Lineage (NCBI taxonomy): Eukaryota > Metazoa > Chordata > Mammalia > Artiodactyla > Cervidae > Hydropotes > Hydropotes inermis. The sequence goes on along the minus strand of CM035290.1, from coordinate 57,457,957 downwards.
ACAAAATATTCCCACTTGAAATAAACTTGAAACTTGCCTGAAAATTAATTAGTATAGTGTTCATATAGACATATCATTTTATTGACAATAAAGGAACATAAAGTATTTATTGTTTGTAGGTCTCTTTGCATCAAATGTTAGGTATGTTATAGATCATGTAAGGAAACTCATTATTATATTTGTATAAAATGGTTCACCACACATTGAAGATTCATGGGATAAATAGCATTCAAATTTGATTCTTTATATTAAATGAGGAAAATAAAATTAAGGTACAAAACATACCTCAAAAAGTTGAATTCTCTAAGTCTAAATTATGAGCACCTATGAATTCATACTTTTTATTACAGTTATCACTAACTTTTTTCCCCATTTATGTTATTACCAGGTCTCTTTTGGAAATTCCATTGGTTTTATGAAATCCTTGACTGCTTGACTCTAAAATATTTTTTTTTTTGAGCAGGAATAATTTTAAGACACATACATGTGTAAGACATGTATATGTCTGTAGACACAAACAGGAATAGAACGATCACTAAAATAGAGCTTATGTCACATATTGATTCTGCATTTGTATAGACTGTGAAATAATTTATGGCTTAGCATAATTTACTGGGACTCAATTTGGTAATATACTAGGTGTGTTGGAAAGAATTCATTCAAAACACATTACTGGAGGTTTTTGTTTGTTTTGTTGCTTTTTTTTTTTTTTAACTAAGTTCAGAAATGGGTAGAAACTGATAAGAGATTTTATTGACTGGCCAACAGAAAGTTGCATTATGTTGTTCCCTTAGAGAAAAGACATAATTAATGATGTCTTATAAAGCAGAATTAGTTCTGAGTTTTGGCTTCATTATTTACCTAGACAAGTATCTAAGAAATAGAAGAAATGATTCATCTTAATTTGATAGATTCATTTTACTTGAGAAAAACTAGACTCCAAACTAGTTTGCTACTATATTCTGTCTTAGATGTGTTAAAGGTTCAAAATGCCTGATGATTTTACTTTGGGAGTGAAATATAGCATATTCTCTTAAAATTGCCAAACCTTGGAGTTAAGACCATTAATAAAAATGTCTTTAGAATGTGAGGTTAAATATTCACCCCTCTTTATGTGAAAATGCAAAGAGACCATGCAGTCACTCTTCTAAGATTCTAAGAATCTGACAGCACGGGTTCCCTTGGGAAGAGTGTAGGTGTTGCTTCTGCCCTTACTCTGCCTTCTTCTGTCTTCAAGTCACTCTTTCTCACTTCCTTTTAGAAAGGTAATTGTGATTATTAGATAGTCTAGGATAGCCACCTCCTCTTAAGATCTTTACTTTAAAAACTTATGAAGGGTCTTTGTTACCAAATAAAGTAGCTCACAGTTCCAGGTATTAGGTTCTGGGTCTTTTCAGTGGCCACTGTTCATCTGTCTATCCACTGGCATTCTACACACAAAGCTGGCTGTCTGTTTAGCAATTAAGGAAAAAAAAAGTTTTTAAATTAAATTTAATTACATTCTTATACTTCACTCTTAATTTATTAATTTATGCTTCTTTTTTCCTTAGATATTTTTTTCTAGTCAGTTACCACTACCATACATTGATATCAGTTATGGCATTTATATTATATCTAATATATGTCTCTGATCATGTTAATTTATACTTCACAACAGCCAGAGTAATATTTTTAAAAATCAAACACAACCATATTACTCAGTTCTAAATTAGAACTGTTTAGCTGCTACCACTCTTGGGAAAAAATCTAAAGTCTGTTTTAGAATAAATTGTTCTTCCCAGTCTGACACTGAAACTCCATTCTCTTTTAGCCTCTGTGCAACTTTCCATCTGGTATACCAGGCACTCCGACTACACAAAATTTTCACCATTGTAAATGTGCATTATAGAATTAGCTTCAAGTCTCTGCTTGGTAAACTCCTAGCATCCCTTACGAAGGGAATAAGCTTCAGGAAGTTTTTTGTTTGTTTGTTTGTTTGATTTTCCATTTTGCTATGCAAGAGCATGGTTGCTCCATGTTTGGGTCTCAGCACTCATTCACACCTCTTTTATAACACTTGTGTGGTATTAACTTTTTAAAATTATCACTCTATATCATCAATGTGAATTTGGATATGGATGAAGAACTGTATCCAAATCATCTCTGGATTCCCAGAGCTTGGCAGGAAACAGACACTCCATAGTGGGATTAGCTGAAGGAATGAGGGCTTCAAAGCACATAAGAAAATCTAGTGCCCCTGACTGCCTAATGATGTGCTCTTTCCTTCTCCTCAAGATACTACAAAGTTTTCAACTAGATCTCTCATGGAAATAGCCACTGAATATGAGAGTAACTTCTACTTATTTTTTTAAATATAGTTTTTTACTCCTTTTTTTCTCACAGAAACATTAAAAATATATACAAAATAACTGCTGAAACATACATGTGACCAAGATTCACTTGACAGGAATCTTTAAATAGCCCAAATGAGATAGGTGTTATGTAAATTTTCCATAGCCTTGCAAGTTGTGAAGATTTTATATTTTCAAAAACTGTTTTTCTAGGCGGTCCCAAGATGGTGGAGGAATAGGATGGGGAGACCACTTTCTCCCCCCAAAATTCATCAAAAGATAATTTGAATGTTGAACAACTTCCACAAAACAACTTCTGCAAGCTGCTGGAGGACACAAAGCTCCCAGAAAGGCAGCCTGATCTCTTCAAAAAGAGGTGGGATAAAATATAAAAGACAAAAACAGAGACAAAGGATTTAGGAGTGTCACAGCCTGAGATCAGCTCTTCAGAGGAGACATACAGCACACCTGGGAATGCGCTCTCATGGTGCACCAGGGAAACTGAGCTTCCAGGACTAGGGTGGTGAATAAGATTCACGGCTCACCTCGGACAGTGCACTCACCAAGCACTTGGTTTTCTGAGCTGCTCAAATCTGGGAAGGAAACAAAACACACAGCCCACCTGCATCTGTGCCCTTGTGGAGTACCTGAGAACCTGAGCAGCTTAGACCTGGAAAGTGTATGAAAAACAGGCCCCCTTGGGACAGTGCCCTTGAAGAGCACCCTGAGACCTGAGCAGTGTGGATCTGGAAAGTACACATCACTTTGGGCGATGCAAACCCACCGTGGTTCATCCACTGTGAGCACGCCCCACATATGCCAGTGGTATTTGTTTGCAGTGTCCCTCCATTCCCAAAACACAACTGAACAAATGAACCTAAATAACTGGTCACCTTTGCCTCCCTGTGTTGGGGGAAAATTAGACACTGAAGAGACTTGCAAACAGAGGAAGCCAAAATAAACAAAGTTAAGGGAACTGCTGTGGAAGTGGCAGGTGTAACACATTAAATCCCTGAAGTTAATACTGAGACTGTGCACTTGAGGGGCACCTATAGAGACCTTGAGAACAAGTACAAGCCAGAACAAGGGACTATCTGACTCTAAACTAACCTCACACTGCCACAACAGCTCCAGAGGAATTTCTAGATATATATTTTTACTATTACCACTTTTTAAGTTTTTTAAATTAGTTCTCTATTAATCATTTTTGTAGCCTACTATTATTTTTTATCGTCTACTATTAGACTTCCCTGGTGGCTCAGACAGTAAAGCATCTGCCTACAATGCGTGAGACCTGGGTTCAATCCCTGGGTTGTGAAGATCCCCTGGGCAAGGAAATGGAAACCCACTCCAGTACTCTTGCCTGGAAAATCCTATGTAAGAAGGAGCCTGGTAGGTTACAGTCTATGGGGTTGCAAAGAGTTGGACACGATTGAGCTACTTCACTTTTTTAACTTTCATTAAATTTGAAAGAAAAACCTATTTTTTAAACAAATTCTATACATATTTTTGAAATTTTTTTGATTGAGTTTGTTTTGTATTTGTATACTGCATTTTTAAGAGTTGAACCTCTTCTACATTTTTAATCTTTTCTTTTTGATATATATATATTGATATATATATTGATATTTTGATATATTGATATATATTTGATATATCAAATATTTGATATATCATATATATATATTTGATATATTGATAATATTGATATATATTGATATATATATTTATATATATCAATATATATCAATATATATATATCAATATATATATATATTTACCTCTGAGAACCTAATCTTCAGTATCAACTTTCACTATGGATTTGATTACTGACTTGATTGCTCTTTTCCTTTTTGACACACTCACTCTCTCTCTTTTTTTTTTTCCCCCCAGGCCACCTCTATGGCGTTCCTCCTGCTTCTCTTCTCTACATAAGTCTGTGAATCTCTCTGGGTGTTCTCGACTATGGAGAGCATTTAGGGATTTGATTACTGCTTAGATTGCTCTCTCCCCTTTTGGCACCCCTTTTTTTCTTCTGGTCACCTCTATCTCCCTCCTCCCTCTTCTCTTCTCTATGTGACTCTGCATCTCTCTGGATGTTCCAGAATGTGGAGAATTGTTTCTCCATTAATCTAGGGGTTTTATCTTCTGTGATGTATGGATGGAGAAGTCTTGAGGCTAATGTAAGAGAAAGACCAAAGCCAGAGACAGGAAGCTTAACTACAAAACTTTAGAACATCAGACAACTCCTTAGTTCATGGGACATTAATAGACAAGAACTCAGGAAAAGTCTCCATACTTACAATGAAACCAAGCTCCAACCAAAAGTCAACAAGAAACGCCAGGACAAGACACGCCATGATAATTCTCCAGCCAAACAGGAGCACAATTGAACAATAAAAGACAGACTGTCCAAAGACATGCCAAACCATAGACACTCCAAAATTCAGTATTGGACACTTCACTGCACTCCATAGAGAAGAGATCTAGCTCCACCCACTGGAACACAGAGGAAAACTCTCCCAACAAGAAAACCATGAAAAGCCACTAGTTCAACCCCACCCACAGGGAGCAAACTCCACAATTACGAAGAACCTTGAACTTCCAGCCTTCAGAAAGGACACTCCAAACACAATAATTTAAACAAAATGAAAAGGCAGAGAAATGTCCAGCAGGTGAAGGAACATGATAAATGCCCACTATGTGAAGCAAAAGAGGAGGATATAGGGAGTCTACCAGAAAAATAATTCAGAATAATGAGAGTAAAGATGACCCAAAATCTTGAAAGCAAAATGGTGTAACGGATAAATAGACTAGAGACAAGGACTGAGAAGATGCAAGAAATGTTTAACAAGGACCTAGAAGAAATAGCTAAGAGCCAATCAGTGATGAACAATAAATAACTGAGACTAAATCCACTCTGGAGAGAACCAACAGTAGAATAACTAAGGTAGAAGAGAATAAAAGTGATGTGGAATATAGAATGGTGGAAATAAATGAAGCGGAGAGGAAAAAAGTAAAATAAATTAAAAGAAATGAGGACAACTTCAGAAACCACTGGGCAATGTCAAAGATTCGAATCATAGTGTCCCAGAAGAAGACAAAAAGAAAGGGCATGAGAAAATATTTGAGGAGATAATGGTGGAAAATTTCCCTAAAATGTGGAAGGAAATAGCGACCCACGTTCAAGAAGCCCAGAGAGTCCAAAATAGGACAAACCAAAGGTGTAACACTACAAGACACATGTTAATCAAACTAATAAAGATCAAAGGCAAAGAGCAAATATTAAAAGCAACAAGAGAAAACCAATAAATAGCACACAAGAAGATCCCCATAAGGATAACAGCTGACCTTTCAATAGAAACTCTTCAGGCCAAAAGGGAATGGGAGGACATTCTTAAAGTGCTGAAAGAGAAACATCTACAACCATGATTACTCTATTCAGCAAGGATCTCATTCAGATATGAAAGAGAAATCAAAAGCTTTACAGACAAGCAAAAGCTGAGAGAATTCAGCACCAACAAACCAGCTCTTCAACAAATGCTAAAGGATCTTCTCTATATAGGAAACATAGAAAAGATTTATTAAAAAATTAACCCCAAACAACAAAGTAAATGGTAATGGGATCATACTTATCAATACTTACCTTAAATGTAAACAGGTTAAATGCTTTAAGCAAAAGACAAACCCTGGCTAAATGCATACAAAAGGAAGACCCCTGTATAATAATGTCCAGAAGAGATCCACCTCTACCCTAGGGACACATGCAGAATGAAAATGAAAGGCTGAAGAAAGTTATTTCATGGAAATGGAGACCAAAAGAAAATTGGAGTAGCAATGCTCCTATCAGATAAAATAGACTTTAAAGACCATGATAAGCAACAGAGAAGGGCACTATATAATGATCAAAGAATCAATCCAAGAAGATAAAACAATTACAAATATATATGCACCCAACATAGGAGCATGTAATGCAAATGTTAACACATGTAAAGGGGGAAACTAACAGTAACACAATAAAAATGGGAGACTTTAACACCTCACTCATACCTATGGATGAACAAAACAAAACAGAAAATTAGCAAGGAAGCACTAGCTTTAAATTGTACAATGGACCAGGTAGAGCTAATTGATATCTATAGAACATTTCACCAAAAAACAATGGATTTCACCTTTTACTCAAGTGCACATGTAACATTTTCCAGGATAGATCACATCATGGGTCACAAATCTAGCCTCGGTAAATTTAAAGAAATAATTTCAAGCATCTTTTCTGATCAATGTGTGGTACAATTAAATGTCAATTACAGGGAAAAAATATTAAATATACAAACATGTGCAGGTTAAACAACCTGCTTCTGAATAGCCAGCAGATCACAGAAGAAATAAAAAAGGAAATAAAAATATGCACAGAAACAAATGAAAATGAAAACACAACAACGCACATCCTATGGGATTCATTGAAAGCAGTTCTAAGATGGAGGTTCATAGCAGTACAAGCATACCTCAAGACACAAGACAGACATCAAATATACAGCATAACTTTGCACCTAGAACAACTAGAAAAAGAAAGAAAAAGAAGAAGAAGAAGAACCTCAAAGTTAGAAGGAAAGGAATCATAAAATTCAGAGCAGAAATAAATGAAAAATAAACAAAAGAGACTAAGGCAAAAGTCAACAAAACTAAAAGCTGGTTCTTTGAGAATATAAATAAAATAAACAAACCATAGCCAGACTCATAAAGAAATAAGAGAAAATAATTGAATCAATAAAATTAGAAATGAAAATGGAGAAATCAAAACAGACAACACAGAAATACAAAAGATCATGAGACTATATATATATATATATATATATATATATATATATATATATATATGCCAATAAAATGGAAAACTTGAAGAAATGGATAAATTCTTAGAAAAGTATAAGCTTCCAAAACTGAACCAAAAAGAAATAGAAAATAACAGACCTTCCACAATGCAGAAATCAAAACTGTAAGCAAAAGTCTTCCTACAAACAAAAGCCCAGGACCAGATGGCTTCACAGGTGAATTCTACCAAAAATTTAGAGGAGAGCTAACACCTGTCCTACTCAAACTCTTCAGAAAGATTGCAGAGGAAGGTAAACTCTAACTCCTTCTATGAGGCTACCATCATCTTAATATCAAAACCAGACAAAGAAGTCATTAAAAAAAAAAAAAACTACAGGCCAATAACATTGATGAGCACATATTACAGAAGTCCTCAACAAAATTCTAGCAAACAGAATTCTACATTTTTATTTTTATGTTTTAAGTTTTATTTATTTATTTTCTTTACAATATTGTATTGGTGTTGCCACACATTGACATGAATCTGCCATGGGTGTACATGTGTTGCCCATCCTGAACCCCCCTCTTCCCTCCTTCCCCATCTCATCTCTCTGGATCATCCCAGTGCACCCGCCCTGAGCACCCTGTATCATGCATCAAACCTGGACTGGTGATTCATTTCACATATGATAATTTACATGAAAAGATCATGCATCATGACCAAGTGGGCTTTATCCCAGGGATATAAGGATTCTTCAGTGGTTTTTAAATTAATCAATGTCATACACCATATTTGCAAATTGAAAGATAAAAGCCATATGATTATCTCAACATATGCAGATGAACCCCTGAACAAATTCAACACAAGTTCAAATTAAAACTCTCCAAAAAGAATGCATAGAAGGAACATACCTCAACATAATAAAAGCCATATGTGGCAACCACATAGCAAATATCATCTTCAATGGTGAAAAATTGAAAGCATTTCCTCTAAAACCAGTAACACGTCAGGGTATCTACTCTCACCACTACTACTCAACATAGTTTTGCAAATCCTAGCCACAACAATCAGAGAAGAAAAGCACATAAAAGGAATCCAGATAGGAAAAGTAAAACTCTCAGTGTTTGCAGATGATATCATCCTCTACCTAGAAAATCCTGAAAGCACAGCTGGAAAATTACTAGAGTTAATCTATGAATACAGTAAAGTTTCAGGATATAAAATTAGTACACAGAAGTTTCTTGCACTCCTATACATTAACAATGAGAAAACAGAAAGACCAACACACAAAGGTTGCTCATAATTTTCCTTTCAGGCAGTAAGCGTCTTTTAGTATCATGGCTACAATCACCATATGCAGTGATTTTGGAGTACCCCCCACAAAAAAAAGTCTGATACTGTTTCCCCATCTATTTGCCATGAAGTGATGGGACCAGATGCCATGATCTTAGTTTTCTGAATGTTGAACTTTAAGTCAACTTTTTCACTCTCCTCTTTCACTTTCATCAAGAAATTTTTTAGTTCCTCTTCACTTTCTGCCATAAGGGTGGTGTCATCTGCATATCTGGGCTTATTGATATTTCTCTCAGCAATCTTGATTCCAGCTTGTGCTTCTTCCAGCCCAGCGTTTCTCATAATGTATTCTGAATATAAATTAAATAAGCAGGGTGACAAAATACAGCCTTGATGTACTCCTTTTCCTATTTGGAACCAGTCTGTTGTTCCATGTCCAGTTCTAACTGTTGCTTCCTGACCTGCATACAGGTTTCTCAAGAGGCAGGTCAGGTGAGTTGACATTCCCACTTCTTTCAGAATTTTCCACAGTTTATTGTGTCCACACAGTCAAAGGCTTTGGCATAGTCAATAAGGCAGAAATAGATGTTTTTCTGGAACTCTCTTGCTTTTCTGATGATCCAGCAGATGTCTGCCTTTTCTGAAACCAGCTTGAGCATCTGGAAATTCACAGATCACGTATTGCTGAAACCTGGCTTGGAGAATTTTGAGCATTACTTTAGTAGTGTGTGAGATGCATGCAATTGTGCTGTAATAAAAGCATTCTTTGGCATTCCCTTTTTTGGGATTGGAATGAAGACTGACTTTTCCAGTCCTGTGGCCACTGCTGAGTTTTCCAAATTTGCTGGATATTGAGTGTAGTACTTTCACATTATCATCTTTCGGGACATGAAATAGATCAACTGAAATTCCATCACCTCCACTGGTTTAGTTCAAAGTGATGCTTTCTAAGGCCCACTTGACTTCACATTCCAGGATATATGTCTCTAGGTGAGTGATCACACCATCATGATTATCTACATCATGAAGATCTTTTTTGTACAGTTCTTCTGTGTATTCTTTACACGTCTTCTTAATATCTTCTACTTCTGTTAGGTCCATGCAGTTTTTGTCTTTATCAAACCCATCTTTGTATGAAATTTTTCCCTTGGGATCTCTAATTTTCTTGAAAAGATTTCTAGTCTTTCCCACTCTCTTGTTTTCCTCTTTTTTTTTTTTTTGCATTGATGACTGAGGAAGGCTTTCTTATCTCTCCTTGCCATTCTTTGGAACTCTGCATTCAAATGGGAATATCTTTCCTTTTCTCCTTTGCTTTTCATCTTTTCATAGCTATTTATAAGGCCTCCTTAGACATTTTGCCTTTTTGTATTTCTTTTCCATGGGGATGGTCTTGACCCCTGTCCCCTGTACAATGTCACAAACCTCCATCCATAATTCATCAGGCACTCTGTTTATCAGTTCTAGTCCCTTAAATCTATTTCTCACTTCCACTGTATAGTCATAAGGGCTTTGATTTAGGTCATACCTGAGTGTTCTAGTGGTTTTCCCTACTTTCTTCAATTTAAATCTGAATTTGGCAATAAGGAGTTCATGATCTGAGCGACAGTCAGCTCCCAATCTTGTTTATGCTGAGTGTATAGAGCTTCTCCATCTTTAGTGGCAAAGAATATAATCAATCTGATTTCAGTGTTGACCATCTGGTGATGTCCATGTGTAGTCTTCTCTTGTGTTGCTGGAAGAGGGTGTTTGCTACGACCAGTGTGTTCTCTTGCCAAAACTCTATTAGCCTTTGCCCTGATTCAATCCATACTCCAAGGCCAAATTTGCCTGTTACTCCAGGTGTTTCTTGAGTTCCTACTTTTGCATTCCAGTCTCCTATAATGAAAAGGAAATCCTTTTTGAGTGTTACTTCTAAATGGTCTTGTAGGTCTTCATAGAACCATTCAACTTCAGCTTCTTCAGCATTACTGGTTGGGGCATAGGCTTGGATTACCACGGTAATCAAACCATTCAAATGGTTTGCCTTGGAAATGAACAGAGATTATTCTGTCTTTTTTGAGTCTGCAGCCAAGAACTGCATTTCAGACTCTTTTGTTGACCATGATGGCTACTCCATTTTTTATAAGGGATTCCTGCCCACAGTAGTAGATATAATGATCATCTGAGTTAAATTCACCCATTCCAGTCCATTTTAGTTCACTGATTCCTAGACTGTCGATATTCACTCTTGCCATCTCCTGTTTGATCACTTCCAATTTGCCTTGATTCATGGATATAACATTCCAGGTTCCTATGCAATATTGCTCTTTACAGCATTGGACTTTGCCTCTGTCACTAGTCCCATCCACAACGGGGTATTCTTTTTGCTTTGGCTCCATCCTTTCATTCTTTCTGCAGCTATTTCTCAACTGATCTCCAGTAGCATATTGGGCACCTACCAACCTGGGGAGTTCCTCTTTCAGTATCCTATCATTTTGCCTTTTCATACTCTTCATATTAATGCATATATATGAAATTTTGAAAGATGGTACTGACAACCCTATATTCAAGATAGCAAAAGAGACACAGATGTAAATAACAGACTTTTGGACTATTGGGGAGAAGGTGAGGGTGGGGTGATTTGAGAGAATAGCATTGAAACATGTATATTACTATATGTAAAATAGATGACAAGTGTTATTTCAATGCATGAAGCAGGGTACTTCAAGCTGGTGCTCTGGGACAACCCAGAGGGATGGGGTGGTGAGGGAGGTGGGAAAGGGTTCAGGATGGGGGGCACACATGTATACATGTGGCTGATTTATGCCGATGTATGGCAAAAACCACCAGAGTATTGTAAAGTAATTAGCCTCCAACTTAAAAAAAAAAAAAAAAAAAAGAGGTAGGACTTCCCTCATGGTCCAGTGGTTAAGAGTCCTAACTTTCAGTGCAGGGGTATGGGTTTGATCCTTGATTAGGGAAGTTCTATATGATGCAGGGTATGGCCAAATTAATAAATAAATGTTCTTTGATATATTTTTTAAATAAAACAAAACAAACTGCTTTTCTTAAAAAAAGTAATTATGCTGTTACAAATTGTTTTTATTTCAAAACATAGTTATATAAATTTTCATTCACATATTACATAAAGGAATATGTTTTCAGACATTTGCTGACAAAGGTACATCTAGTTGAAGCAATGGTGTTTTCAGTAGTCACAGATGTGAGGGTTGGACCATAAAGAAAGCTGAACATCAAAGAATGATGTTTTTGAACTCTGGTGCTGGTCAAGATTCTTGAGAGTTCCTTGGACAGTAAAGAGATCAAACCAGTCAATCCTAAAGGAAATTAACCCTGAATATGCATTAGAAGTAGCGATTCTGAAGTTGAAGCTGCAGTAGTTTGGCCATCCGATGCAAAAATAACATTCACTGGAAAAGATCCTGATTCTGGGAAAGATTGAGGGCAGGAGGAGAAGGGGACAGCAGAGGATAAGATGGCTTGATGGCATCACTGACTCAATGGGCATGAGTTTGAGCAAACTCCAGGAGATAGTCAAGGACAGGCAAGCCTGGAATGCCACAGTCCATGGGGTCACCAAAAAATCAGACAGGATTGAGTGACTGAACACCAATGTGTCAAATCAATCCCAATCTCCCAATTTATCCCTTTCCCCCTTTCTATCATGGTAACCAAAAGTTTATTTTCTACATCTGTGACTCTATTTCTGTTTTGTAAGTAGGACCATTTGTATCATATTCCATATATATATAATCAATAACTAATAAGGAACTACTGTATAGCACAGAGAACTATACTCAGCAGTCTGTAATAACCTATGTGGGAAAATAATCTTTAAAAAAGAGTGGATATATGTATATGTATAAATGACTTACTTTTTCTCTTTTTTTGTAAAGCAGAACCTAACAGAACATTGTAAATCAACTATACACAAATTGTTTTTTAATTAATTTTAAAGGTCATCAGTCCATTTTTGTAAGAGAAAATAAAATGTATATAACAGACTAATTTTTAAACTTACTTTAACTCATATTTCCCCAAAGATTAAAAAGCAGAATCAATGATGTCTCTCATATATATTTAGTAAAATACTTCAAGTCCCTAAATCATTTTACTTCTCTAAAAATATATATATATATATATATATATATATATATATATATATATATCCAGACCCAATACTTCATGGCAAATAGATGGGGAAACAATGGAAATAGCCATGGACTTAATTTTGGGGGTCTCCAAAATCATTGAAGATGGTAACTGCAGCCATGAAATTAAAACACACTTGCTCCGTGGAGGAAAACATATGACAAAACTAGACAGGGCATAAAAAGCAGAGACATTCCTTTGCCAATTAAGGGCCTTCTAGCTATGGTGTTTCCAATAGTCATGTATGGAGGTGAGAGTTGGACTATAAAGAAAGCTGAGCACTGAAGAATTGATGCTTTTTAACTGTGGTGTTGGAGAAGACTCTTGAGAGTTCCTTGGACTGCAAGGAGATCCAGCCATTTCAATCCTAAAGAAAATCAGTGCTGAATATTCATTGGAAGGACTGATGCTGAAGCTGAAATTAGAGCACTTTGGCCACCTGATGCAAATAATTGATTCATTGGAATAGATGCTGATGCTGAGAAAGATTGAAGGCAGGAGGAGAAGAGGACAACAAAGGATGAGACCATTGGATCGCATTACCGACTCAACGGACATGAGTTTGAGCAGGCTCCAGGTGTTGGTAATGGACAGGGAAGCCTGCCGTGCTGGAGTTCATGGAGTCTCAAAAAGTCAGTTCAGTGACTGAACTGAACTGATAGTTTCAATAGATGCAGGGAAAGTCTTTGACAAAATTCAACACTCACTTATGACAAAAACTCTCCATAAAGTTGTCATAAAAGGAACATATCTCAACATAATCAAAGCCATGTGTGACAAACCCAGTGAACATTATCCTCAGTGGTTAAATATTGAAAGCATTTCCTCTAAACTCAGGAAAAAAGACAAGTGTACATACTCTCACCCCTATTATGTAACATATCTTTGGAAATCCTAGCCACAGCATTCAGAGAAGAAAATTAAATAAAAGGAATTCAATTTGGAAAAGAAGCAGTAAAACTCTCACTGTTTGCAGATAACATGATCTTCTACACAGAAAACCCTAAAGATGCCACCAAAACATTTACTAGAGCTAGTCAATGAATATAATAACGTCTCAGCACTTGAAATTAATACACAGGAAACCCTTGCATTCCTATACACTAACAATGAAAAATAAGAGAGATTAAGGAAAGAATCTCATTAACCATTGCAATGAAAAAAATAAAATACTTAGGAATACATTTACTTAAACAATATGCCTCTAAACAGAAAACTATTAAACACTGATAAAAAATCAAAGATGACACAAATAGATGAAGACATATACCATGTTCATGGATTGGAATAACCAATATAGTGAATATGAGTATACTAACCAAAGCAATCTATAGCTTCAATGCAATCCCTATCAAATTACCAATAGTACCTTTCACAGAACTAGGACAAATTATTTCACAATTTTTATGAAAACACAAAAGAACTTGAATAGCCAAAGCAATCTTGGGAAAGAAGAATGAAACTGGAGAAGTTAAGTGAACTTTTTTTTCTTTTCTTTTCCTTTTTCTTGTATTTAGTTCTCTGTGGCTGTGCCACACTGAATTCTAACCTAGTGGTCCTACTGATTTTACTTCCCCACACAAGCTTCTCAAGGGCCAGGGTCACCGATCTTTCATCTTTGAACTATTCTGGTTCTAAGCCTCAAGGAATGTTTGTCTTAACTTGCTTAAATGGACTATTTCCCAGGCATGTTTTAAAGGAATTGAAGACTGAAACTATCTCCCAACTATTATAGCCTTAGAGCTATTGAAAAGTCATTAGTTTTTAAAACTTTAAAATGCTTTCACCCATTCAGTTTGGCATTGATAATGATCTTGAGTCTACTTTTCCTCCTGATATTCTCATATTGTCTGGTTAATAAAGCTTAACAAAGCATATATCACATATGAACTTACATCACTCTTTAAATATAGTGACATTAAAATATGTACATTATTGTAGCTGCATAAAAACAATTATATTAGTTACTATCAGACATGTTTTGTTGTGAATTCAGCTACTAATTACTGAAATATGAATTTAATAAATTGTTTAATTGATAATGCACCATAAAAATATAGCATATAAAGAAACACATGATATATTTATTGTGGCACTGTGGAGAATTATCTTGAGGCTAAAGTATAATTTAAAAAGTCATCAGGGCTTGTGCACTGGGAAGACCCAGAGGGATGGGATGGGGAGGGAGGTAATGGGGGATTGGGATGGGGAACACATGCAAATCCATGACTGATTCATGTCAATTTATGGCAAAAACCACTACAATATTGTAAAGTAATTAGCCTCCAACTAATAAAAATAAAGGAAAAAATAAATGAATAAAATAAAATACTGTCATCTTTAACACACATTCTGAGGTATTTATGAAGCAACCATATATTTTATTCATGGCCTAGCTTTAACTTGGCTCCTCTGAAATTTTTTCTGCACTATTTTTAATGCCTTGAGAGAGTAGAGTGGGATTTAAACTAATGTTTCTCCATAGCCATTGCACACTATTTTAGCATGTTGAAATAATAATAAAACTTAACTTTGCCATATTTTATGTGGAGGGAAAGAATAAGCCTATAGTGTATTTTCTTCTATTGCCTATTTCCAGGGTGGAAAACCTATTAGTAGTTTTTTTTTTTTTTTCCTTCATTTTAACAATGGAAGCAAAAACTGTAATTTATTTTACTTGACATTATATATGATGTTTTGCTTAATATTACATATGATCACCTGGGGCCATATGGTTTCGTGGTGCCCCAAGGATGTGGCCCTTAAATGGTGGCATCTCAAGAAATGGCCAGAGTATTGCTGACTTCATCTTATATGGACAATAATTTGCTGTGATATAAGAATGGTAGCTTCAGGGAATTTTCAAAATTTTAATACATGTTTATTAATTAGTCTAGGTAATGGTATACCTTTGAAAATTTTCTTTATTATTCAAGTAACTTAAATAATATTAAACATTTTAAATATACTTTAAAATTTAGAAGTTAAAAATACATTTAAAATATTAAAATATGCTTAAACATATTTGCATTGAATAACTAAAGGAATCCTTCATTTTGATTATATATATATATATATATATATACATACAAGCATATATATATATATTAATGACAACTATTTTGCTCAACCTGTTGATCTTGGCCTTGGTCCTCTTGGATTATTTATTTTTCTTTATCCTTAGCATATGTTATTTACTCCATAATTGTTGTAACTGAGAAACCAAAACCTGTCAACAATTGATCTTTGTTTTTTCTCCTCCCTTTTAACTTATGGATAGAAGTTTACAGGGTCCATGCCCTGATTTGGTTGCCTCTAGAAACTTGGAAAGCCTCTCAGCTGAAAGCAATGCCCATCTTTAAGCTCCTTCTAAGTAATCTGTTTCACATCTTAGCTTTCTTTGCTTCTGTCTCCAAAACTTGGTGGTGTTTTTTTTTTTTTTTTAATTGTTGCTGTTTTTTTTGTTTTGTTTTGTTTTGTTTCTGATAGTGTGCATGCCTGTGCATGCTCAGTCATGTCTGGCTCTTTGCAACCTCACAGACTGTAGCCCACCAGACTACTCTGTCCATGGAATTTTCCAGGCAGGAATACTGGGATGAATTTCCATTTCTTACTTAAGGGTATCTTCTGGACCCAGGGATCAAACCCATGTCTTTGTCTCCTTCATAGGTAGCACAGGAAGCACTTTTAGCACTTGCACCACCTGGAAAGCCTCTGGTGGGGCATCTACCTCATCTGTGGAAGATATACCACGTTTATTTTTATTTCTATTCCTTTTCTAATGATAAGATCTTAAGATTCTACAAGGAAAAATGCATTCCCTTCACCAAGAAATGCAAATTATCAGGCCTCATCTCACACATATTCAATCAGAAACTCTATAGTGAGACCCAAAAACCTTCACAAACTTCTACAAAATTCTGATCTCAATGAAGTTTGAAAAGAATAGCCTTAAAGCTTCTGTATTATCTAGGGTTTTGAAGTTCTTCAAATGACACTGGATTTGGTCTTGATTTTTTACCTTTTTGTATGTCCTGATTCAAACTTGTTTCCCTGCTTCTGTGTTGTGCTCTCACCTGGGACACCACAGTAGGGGAAGCCTGGATTTTTTCTTACCAAATATTATCCATAATGATCTCTCTTAATCGTTCTATATGTTTTATATTAAGTGCTTTGCTAGGACCTGCTATTAACTCTAATCAGATAGATTCATCTCAGATTTTGCCAGGAAAAGCACAGAGAAACATCCCTTATTTATGAACTCTCCTTTTAAATTCTTAGCACCAGAAAACAAAAGTAGTAAAAAGTGTATTTCCCAGTTAGTATTACACTATTAGATGTTAATTGTGATTTCTCATTTTTTCAATGGGAAATAGTCATCTAACTTTCCCTAAACCATATTGCCAAGCTTAACATTACTTGAGCACTTGTAATATTAATAATATACTAATATAGCTTTATTTGCCTATTTGGGGAAATTTATTTTCATCTATTTTTAATTTCACATTGGCTGTTTTATAAAATTATTGAAACATTTGTGGCAGAATCATAGCTCTCTTTTGTCTCTATATGAATAGAGATGGATTTCATCATATGTAATAAATAGTAGCTGATAAAGATGGTTATATTAAAATAGAATTTTGCATTATAATACAGGCTAATATTATAAATTTACAAATCCTTCCAATTTGAGCATGTATCATTTTATATTCAACACATATTGATTTTTAAATTCCTAGCAAGAAATATTCCACCCAAAGCAGCTGTAAAATAAAATTGAACATGCCTAATTTGACAGCTTTTTTCAACATCACCTGCATTTCAGCAATAATTATTAGTATTCTCAGTTCATTTCCTTTTCATTTAAAAATGCAACTGTTTTGCAATAATCAATTCATTTAATAATAAATATTAAATATAAGATAGTCAAGCAGTATTTTCACTTTAAATACTTTACTAAAAAAAGTTATTCAAATTTAATATATTTCTTTTCTTTAAAATTTATTTATTTATTTTAATTGAAAGCTAATTACTTTACAAAATTGTGGTGGTT
Source organism: Hydropotes inermis (assembly GCA_020226075.1). Lineage (NCBI taxonomy): Eukaryota > Metazoa > Chordata > Mammalia > Artiodactyla > Cervidae > Hydropotes > Hydropotes inermis. Next base: position 57,440,316 of record CM035290.1, on the reverse strand, counting down.
TTTGCCATTCATTGACATGATTCAGCCATGGGTTTTATTAATACTTAAAATATAGCTTAAAATGCTTTATCAAATACATTTTTAAAGGTTATAATAACATATAAATATCCTCCAAATTGTAATACTATATAAAGTTCCAATTCAGTGGTATTTCCTTAACATAAAATCTGTTGTCAATGTAAGTATTTCTGATTGATCATGCTTCACTAAACAAAGGAAAAATATGTGAAGTAGGAAAAAATAAAAGAGAGAGAGACGGGTAAGAGCTTACAGAAGATAAAGAAATTTATTGTGAGAGACTCTGATCCTAATGGCCATTTATATTTATGCAGCATCCACTATAGCTAAAGTGTTGTTTTGTTTGTTCTTTTTTTTTTGTAATAAATGACCATTTTTAACATTCAATTCTTCTTCAGGGGTTTATTATTTTTTAAAGGACACATTTATGGGAAGTGATGTATATGGAGAAGCTGGTATTACAATAGCAAAAGAAAAAACATCTTAAAACAAGAATATCCTAAGAGATATCTCCATCTCACATGTTATAGACACATAAAATTTCCAACTATCCAGAGGTCTTTCCTCCTGGGAAATGCTTCTTAAGGTATTGCATAGAGGAGGTGAATTGTTGCTTTGGGTCTTGAATTATACATTATTTATAATCATATACTCATTTACAAGGAAAGCTGAATATATATATATATATATGTATTATATACATATAATCTTTCTATTTGTTAATATAGTGTGTCACATTTATTGATTTGCAAATTTTGAAGAATCCTTGCATCCCTGTAATAAAGCCCACTTGATCAAGGTGTATGATTTTTTAAATACGTTGTTGGATTCTGTCTGCTTGAATTCTGTTGAAGATTTTTGCACCAATGTCCATCAGTGATATTGACATAAAGCTTTTTTTGGTTTCTTTTTTGGAATCTTTGTTTGGTGTTAGTGTCAGGGTGATCATGGCTTTGTAGAATGAGTTTGGGAGTTTTCCCTCTTCTGCAATTTTCTGGAAGTGTTTGAAGAAAGTTGTTAGCTCTTCTCTATTTTTTTGGTAAATTCACTTGTGAAGTCGACTCATCCTGGGCTTTTGTTCATTGGATGGTTTCTTATTACAGTTTCGATTTTGTGGCTTGTGATGGGGCTGTTCAAAATTTCTATTTCTTCCTGGTTCAGTGTTGAAAGGTTAAACTTTTATAAGAATTTTCCCTTTGCATCCAAGTTGTCCATTTTTGGGGGGATATAGCTGCTTATAGTTGTCTCTTATGATCGTTTTTACTTCTGTGTTGTCTGCTGTAATTTCTCCATTTTCAGTTCTACTTTTATTGATTTGAGTCTTCTCCTATGTTTTCTAGATGAATCTGGACAACAGTTTGCCAATTTCATTTATTTTCTCAAAAAATAGATTTTAGTTTAATTGATCTTTGCTATTGTCTCCTTCATTCTTTCTCCTTTATTTCTGCTATTATTTTTATGGTTTATTTCCTTCTACTAACTTTGGGGTATTTTATTCTTTTTCTAGTTGTTCTCAGTTCAGTTCAGTCACTCAGTCATTTATGGCTCTTTGCAGATCAATGGACTTCAGCACATCAAGCTTTCCTGTTCATCAGAGAGTCATGGAGCTTGCTCAAACTCATGTCCATCAAGTTGGTGATGCCATCCAGACTTCTCATCTTGATGCCGCCTTCTCCTGCTTTTAATCTTCCCTAGGATCAAGGGTTTTTTTTTTTCTTTCCCTAAGGAGTCAGTTCTTTGCATCAGGTGTCCAAAGTATTGGAGTTTCAGCTTCAGCATCAGTCCTTTCAATGAATATTCAAGACCAATTTCCTTTACGAACTCCCTGTAGTCCAAGGGCATCTCAAGAGTGTTTGCCAACAACAGAGTTCAAAAGCATCAGTTCTTTGGTGCTCAGCTTTCTTTATAGTCCAACTTTCACACCCATACATGACTACTGGAAATACCATGGCTTTGGTAGACCTTTGTGGGCAAAGTAATGTCCCTGCTTTTTATAATGCTGTCTAGATTGTCATAGCTGTTGGTCAAAGGAGCAAGTGTTTTTTTTTTGTTTTTTTTTTTTTTGTTTTTTAATTTCATGGATGCAGTCACCATCTACAATGATTTTGGAGCCCAAGAAAATACAATCTGTCACTTTTTTCATTGTTCCCTGTCAATTTACCATGAAGTTATGGGTCTGAATGCCATGATATTCATTTTTTGAATGTTTAGCTTTAAGCCAGCTTTTTCACTCTCTTCAAGAGGTTCTTTAGTTCTTAATTTTCTGCTATAAGGGTGGTGTCATCTGCATATTTGAGATTATTGGTGTTTCTCCTGGCAAACTTCATTCCAGTTTGTGTGTCATTCAGCCCAGTATTTCACATGATGTTTTCCTTCCAATCCCCCAAAAAAGCAATGGCAAAAAAATGTTCAAACTACTGCACAATTGCCCTAACCTCAAACACTAGCAAAATAATGCTCAAAATTCTCTAAGCCAGGCTTCAATAGTTTGTGAACTTCTATATGTTCTATATGTTCAAGCTAGATTTAGAAAAGACAGAGGAACCAGAGAAAAATTGCCATCAAAAAAGCAAGAAGATACAAGAAAAACATCTGCTTCTATTTTATTGATTACACTAAAGCATGTGTAGATATACTGTGTAGATTTAAAACAAACAAAAAACCTGTGGAAAATTCTTCAAGAGATAGGAATATCAGACCACCTTACCTGCTTCCTGACAAATCTGTGTTCAGGTCAAGAAGCAACAGTTAGAACCAGATATGAAATGACAGACTGGTTCTAGATTGGGAAGGAGTACATCAAGGCTGCATATTGTCACCCTGTTTATTTAATATATATGGTGATTTCAGTTCAGTTGCTCAGTCGTGTTTGACTCTTTGAGACCCCATGGACTGCAGCACGCCAGACTTCCCTGTCCATCACCAACCCCTGGAGCTTGTTGAAACTCATTTCCATTGAGTTGGTGATGCCATCCAACCGTCTCATCCTCTGTCATCCCCTTCTCTTCCTGCCTTCAGTCTTTTCCAGCATCAGGATCTTTTCTAATGACTCAGTTCTTTGTTGAAGCTCTTCACCTTCAGCATTAGTCCTTCCAATGAATATTCAGGACTGATTTCCTTTAGGATTGACTGTTTGGATCTCCTTGCAGTCCAAGGAACTCTCAGTAGTCTTCTCCAACACCACAGTTCAAAAGCATCCAAAGAAAAAAAAGTAAAGAAAGGAAAAATTCTCTTGCTGAGAATTTTCCCCTTGGGGAAACAAGGGAAAATTTCTCTTACTGAGAATTTTCCCCATGGGGAAACAAGGGAAACAGTAGGTATTTTATTTTATTTTATAATATTATTAAATAATAAGATGTTTGGATGGCATCACCAATGTGAGTTTGATTAAACTCTGTGATAGGGAAGCCTGGTGTGCTCCAGTCCATGGGGTCACACAGAGTCAAACATGACTCAGTGACTGAACTGAATTGAGCAATACTTGTTACACTCTTTTTGGTCTGCATTTGAATGCAATATTTTTTCCAGCCCCTCACTTTCAGGTGGTATATGTCTATAAGTTTGAGGTTGATTTCTTGTAAACAGCATATGTAGGGGTCTTGTTCTTGTATGCATTTGGCCAGTCTTTGTCTTTTGGTTGGAACATTTAATCTGTTTACTTTTAAGGTAGTAATTTAGACATATAATCCCATTACCATTTACTTTATTATTTTGGGTTCATTTCTATAAACCTCTTCTATGTTTCCTGTCTAGAGAAGATCCATTAGCATTTGTTGAAGAACTGATTTGATGGTGCTGAATGCTCTCAGCTTTTGCTTTTCTTTAAAGTTTTTCACTTCTCCTTCAAAGCTGAATGAGATTCCTGCTGGGTAGAGTAATGATGGTTGTACGTTTTTTTCTTTTATCATCTTAAGTATATCTTGACATTCCCATCTGACCTGCAGAGTTTCCTTTGAAAGATCAGCTGTTATCCTTATGGGGATCCATTTGTATTTTGTTTGTTGCTTTTCCCTTGCTGCTTTTAACATTTGCTCTTTATTTTTAATTTTTTCTACTTTGATTAATATGTGTCTTGTGGTATTTCATCTTGTATTTATAGTGTATGGAACTCTTTGGGCTTCTTGAATTTGGGTGGATATTTCCTTCCCCATTTTAGGGAATATTTTGACTATTGTCTCCTTAAATATTTTCTCATTCCCTTTCCTTTGGTCTCCTTCTGGGATACCTATGGTTTGAATGTTTGGTGCTTATCACTGTCCCAGCTGTCTCTAAAGCTCATGTGCTCATTTATGTCATTTATTTTTATTATTTTTTTCTTTCTGTTTTGCTTCATTTATTTCCATCATTCTATCTTCCAGATCACTTATTACTTCTTCTGTCTCAGTTACTCTACTGTTGGTCCCCTCCAGAGTGTTTTAATACCAAATATTGCATTGTTCACTACTGATTGACTATTTTTTATCTCTAGGTTCTTGTTAAACATTTCTTGCATCTTCTCAATATGTGTCTCTAGTTTATTTATCTGTATCTCCATTTTGTTTTTAAGAGTTTAGATCATCTTTACTATCATTATTCTGAATTGTTTTTCAGGTTGATTTCCTATCTCCCCCTCTTTTGTTTGATTTGGTGGGTTGTTCTCATGTTCCTTCACCTGCTGGATATTTCTTTGCCTTTTCATTTTGTTTAGTTTGCTGTGTTTGGGTCTCCTTCTGCAGGCTGGATGGTCTCAGTTCCTCTTAATTTTGGAGTATGCTCCCCAAGGGTGGTGTTGACCAGTGGCTTATGAAGGTTTCCTGGTTGGGGGAACTTGTGTCTCTGTTCTGGTTGATATCTCATTATTTCAAGTTAATGATAGATGTCTTAGCAAATATATAAATACAATTTATAGAAACAATTTCAAATAACTTTGTTGGGTTGGATTTATACTTGATAAATTAGAACTTTTTAGCAACACTGCCTAATGAAATTATTAATAATGCATAATCTTTAAAAGGATATATAATAATTAATATTAATATAATGAATTATTATAATATGTTTATATGTGATTTATATAGAAACTGTTTTTCAGCTGTTTGGTGACAAGATATAAATATATATGTTTAAAAGTATCTTTTTACTGCTTGTCAGTACTAGAAAAATAAATGTCAAGCAAAATCTATTAAACAGTCATCATGGACTAAATGGTTCGTATTTTATACCATTATGAACTTCATGCCAGATATATTTTTTCTTCACATTGACATTATGTATCCTTAAAGGATAAATTATTCATACTACACTTCATATTTTGATTTGCTTGCAGAATATAACTGAATTTGAGTTTGTGTGGGTGTGTTCTGTGTGTGCTTGGTCATGTCTGATTCTTTGTGAACCTGTGGACTGTAGGCCACCAGACTCCTCTGTCCATTGGATTTTCCAGGCAAGAATACTGGAATGAGTTGTCATTTCCTACTCCAGAGGATCTTCATGACCCAGGAATCAAACCCATATCTCTTGTGTCTCCAGCACTGGCAAATAGATTATTTACCACTATAACATCTAGGAAGCCCATAATGGAATTTAGTTCTAAAAGGGTTCATCTGTGTCAAAAATAAGCAAGAGTGTTCGCTGCCTACATAGAATAATGTACATATAAAGTAAGTAAAACATATCAAACTGAAGCTGTCTCAGTGGAACACACTCCTTCTCTAATGAAAACATAAAAAACGTACATCATTGCATTATGTCAATTCTGTTCAGTTCAGTCACTCAGTCGTGTCTGATTCTTTGCAACCCTATGAACCGCAGCACGCCAGGCCTCCCTGTCCATCACCAACTCCTGGAGTCTACTCAAACTCATGCCCATTGAGTCGGTGATGCCATCCAGCCATCTCATCCTCTGTCATCCCCTTCTCCTCCTGTCCCCAATCCATCCCATCATCAGGGTCTTTTCCAATGAGCCAACTCTTCGCATGAGGTGGCCAAAGTATTGGAGTTTCAGCTTCAATATCAGTCCTTCCAATGAACACCCAAGACTGATCTCCTTCAGGACTGGTTGGATCTGCTTGCAGTCCAAGGAACTCACAAGAGTCTTCTCCAACACCATAGTTCAAAAGCATCAATTTTTCAGCCCTTAGCTTTCTTCATAGCCCAACTCTCACATCCATACATGACCACTGGAAAAACTATAGCCTTGACCAGACAGACTTTTGTTGGCAAAGTAATGTCTCTGCCTTTTAATGTGCTATGTAGGTTGGTCATAACTTTCCATCCAAGAAGTAAATGTCTTTTAATTTTATGGCTGCAGTCAGCATCTGCAGTGATTTTGGAGTCCAAAAAAATAGTCTGACACTGTTTCCATGGTCTCCCCATCTATTCCCATGAGGTGATGGGACCAGATGCCATTATCTTAGTTTTCTGAATGTTAAGCTTTAAGCCAACTTTTTCACTCTCCTCTTTCACTTTCATCAAGAGGCTTTTTAGTTGCTCTTCACTCTGCCATAAGGGTGGTGTCATCTGCATATCTGAAGTTATTGATATTTCTCCTGGCAATCTTGATTTCAGCTTGTGTTTCTTCCAGCCCAGCGTTTCTCATGGTGTACTCTGCATATAAGTTAAATAAGCAGGGTGACAATATACAGCCTTGATGTACTCCTTTTCCTATTTGGAACCAGTCTGTTGTTCCATGTCCAGTTCTAACTGTTGCTTCCTGACCTGCATATAGGTTTCTCAAGAGGCAGGTCAGGTGGTTTGGCATTCCCATCTCTTTCAGAATTTTCCACAGTTTATCATGATCCACACAGTCGAAGGCTTTGGCATAGTCAATAGAGCAGAAATAGATGTTTTTCTGAAACTCTCTTGCTTTTTTGATGATCCAGTGGATATTGGCAATTTTATCTCTGGCTCCTCTGCCTTTTCTAAATCCAGCTTGAACTTCTGGAAGTTCACAGTTCACGTATTGCTGAAATCTGGCTTGGGGAATTTTGAGCATTACTTTACTAGCGTGTGAGATGAGTACAACTGTGTGGTAGTTTGAGCATTCTTTGGGATTGCCTTTCTTAGGGATTGGAATGAAAACTGACCTTTTCCAGTCCTGTGGCCACTGCTGAGTTTAAAAATTTTGCTGGTATATTGAGTGTAGCGCTTTCACAGCATCATCTTTCAGGATTTGAAATAGCTCCACTGGAGTTCCATCACAGCCACTAATTTCGTTCATAGTGATGCTTCCTAAGGCCCACTTGACTTCACATTCCAGGATGTCTGGCTCTAGGTGAGTGATCACACCATTGTGATTATCTGGGTCATGAGAAACTTTTTTGTACAGTTCTTCTGTGTATTCTTGCCACCTCTTCTTAGTATCTTCTGCTTCTGTTAGATCCATACCATTTCTGTCCTTTATCATCCCATCTTTGTATGAAATATTTCCTTGATATCTCTAATTTTCTTGAAGAGATCTATAGTCTTTCTCATTCTGTTGTTTTCCTCTACTTCTTTGCATTGATCACTGAGGAAGGCTTTCTTATCTCTCCTGGCTATTCTTTGGATCTCTGCATTCAAATGGGAATATATTTACTTTTCTCCTTTGCTTTTCACTTCTATTCTTTTCACAGCTATTTGTAAGGCCTCCTCAGACAACCATTTTGACTTTTTGCATTTCTTTTCCATGGGGATGGTCTTGATTCCTGTCTCCTGTACAATGTCACATACCTCCATCCATAGTTCATCATGCTCTCTGTCTATCAAATCTTGTCCCTTAAATCTACTTCTCACTTCCACTCTGTAGTCATAAGGGATTTGATTTAGGTCATAACTTAATGGTCTAGTGGTTTTCCCTACTTTCTTCAGTGTAAGTCTGAATTTGGCAATAAGGAGTTCATGATCTGAGCCACAGTCAGCTCCTGGTCTTGTTTTTGCTGACTGTATGGAGCTTTTCCATCTTTGGCTGCAAAGAATATAATCAATCTGATTTCAGTGTGGACCATCTGGTGATGTCCATATGAGAGTCTTCTCTTGTGTTGTTGGAAGAGGGTGTTTGCTATGACCAGTGGGTTTTCTTGACAAAAGTATATTAGCCTTTTCCCTGTTTTATTCTGTACTCCATGGCTAAATTTGCCTGTTCTCCAGGTGTTTCTTGACTTCCTACTTTTGCATTCCAGTACCCTATAATGAAAAGGACATCTTTTTTGGGGTGTTAGTTCTAAAAGTTCTTGTAGGTCTTCATAGAATTGTTCAACTTCAGCTTATTTAGCATTACTGGTTGTGGCAAAGGCTTGGATTACTGTGCTATTGAATGGTTTGCCTTGGAAACGAACAGAGATCATTATGTAAAGTAATCTCATATTTCAGTGTGAATATAAGAAATGAGGAAGTGTATGAGCTATTTGTGTCAGGATAAATAGATAGATAAGAAATATATACACACTAATTTGAGGCTACTCCAATGCTGACATTCACACACTATGCACAAAGACTGTACTAAAGGAAATCAGTCCTGGATGTTCACTGGAGGGACTGATGTTGAAACTGAAACTCCAATACTTGACCACCTGATGTGGAGAGCTGACTCATTTGAAAAGACCTTGATGCTGGGAAAGACTGAGGGCAGGAGGTGAAGGAGATGTCAGAGGATGATATGGTTAGATTGCATCACAGACTCAATGGACATGGGTTTTGGTAGACTCCAGGAGTTCATGATGGACAGGGAGGCCTGGAGTACTGTGGTTCTTGGGTTTGCAAAGAGTCAGACAGGACTGAACAACTGAACTGAACTGAACTAAGTTACATTAAAATAACAACATAAAAAATATACTTTCCAAAATCTTAAATCATTATTTAAAAGACATTCAATGCTATGATGAAACCAGTTTAAGCATCCTGCCCCTTTTTCTTTCTCCTGTATTTATATTAATGTGGTTCCTGTAAAATGGACATAGCTATTTCCCACCAGGTCAAGAACATTTCCTTTTCTTTTTTCTTAAGTTTTTTATTTATGCAGGGGTAATTTCCAATGTTTGGGCTTTGGTGGAAGAATTCTCTTTAAATGGAGAGTTCTTGAAACCTTGGAACAGAAAGAAACAATCTTGGGACAAGATTTCACTGTGTTGTAGCATTTAAACACCAGCACAGTTGACATCTGGTGGAGACCATTAATTGCTGATGAACCAAGGAAGCAACAAGGAGAGCTCTGTCTAAGCCCAGGCAAGCCTTGTTCTTACCAACTCCAGAAAAACTTTCTACCTTATAGCTTGGTCTACACTTACCTAGTATTTTGGTTATTAAAAGAAGATGAACATCCTGATTAGTGTATGACATTTTCCTGATATTAAATTTGGAAATTAATTCAAATATAAACCATCACAAAACAACTACCATGACCCTAACTTTTTGGACAAGATTAATTCCCTGGGCCTTCACATAAACTGCATTCATTCTTACTCTTCCAATGACAGAGAAGATATAACTCCATATATTCAGTGGGACTGATTATCCCACTGAATGACATCTTTTAAAGGAACAGATAAGTTATTGAATGATAAATTGAAAACTAAATTTATGAGACTGTACTTTCCACATCGTGTTCTGAAGCAGTTTTCTGATTATGGTTATTTTGGTATTAAAAGTTGAAATAACTTAAAAAAAATTAGCTCTTTTTTTCCCTATTTTTTCTAAACTATTTACCAAAGAATGTGCAATTATTTTGAAATTGTGTTTTAATATTATTAAATAGTTATAATAAAGATTTAAAATGCATTTCTTCACTCAATATAGTGATCAATCTTAACGTGCAAGAAAAATTTGACAGGTGAATTTTTTGAAAAAACAAAAATAATTAAATAGTACAGATTATCATCAGATGAGACATGATTTAAATTGGAAATAAATATACTTTCTTATAAACTTATTTACAAAGGATTCTTAATATATATTTGCACAATAAGGAAATCAGAATAACCTTTGCATTTTACAGTGAAGCCCAATACCTATATTTTCCTGGTAGACTTCTCTCTCTGATGTAATCCAGGTTTTAGTCTCATCACATGTGCCAAGTCATTCAGTCCTGTCTGACTCTTTATGACACTAAGGACTGTAGCCCGCTAGCCTCCTCTATCCATGGGGTTCTTCAAGCAAGAATTCTAGAGTAGATTGCCATTTCCTCCTCCAGAGGATCTTCCTAACCCACCCAAGGATTGAACCTGGGTCTCGGTTTGGGTTTAACAATTCTGCTCGAATTGTTGCAGGTGGATTCTTTACCCTCTGAGTCACCAGTGATGTGTGTATCTGACCTCTCCCCTCAATCCACCCCTACCAACACCACTAGCATTTTAGCAAAACAAATTTCTGATAGCAGAAATAAGTTTCTTTCTCAGCTTCTGGAAATTTCAGGTTTTCCAGATTTTTTTCAGGTTCTATCTCCCTTTAACAAAAAAATGATAAACTATTTTTAAAATTTTTAAATTCATGGATAATTCTTGATCAAGATCAGAAATATGGATATATATTGGGTCCTCCACTGATGTCACATTTATCAATTTTCTGGTGTAGCTTTTGTGTGTATGTGACAAGATTTGTCTTCTGTTTTATGAAGACACAGTTACGGAGCAGGTCAATAGGTGACAAGTGAACTGATACAATCAGAGGTCATAACTGAAAGCAACTGCAGACAGGCAATACAGAGGGTTTTTGTCACAAAATTGCCAGAAGCCTGTGAAAAAGTCTTAACCTGTATAAATGCTATAACTTTGCTTACAGGTAGACTTTCTCCTCTTCAATTTACGTGTTAACTTGCACAAACAACTTGAAGTAACAAATGACTTTTAGTGCCACTTGTTTGGTTCGGTCACTGGTCTAAAGATGGGAGAAATGTCCTCCTTGTTTCATTCCTATCCCTTATGGTTCTTTACTCCCATCCACAATCTAAGCAGTTCTAGGATAATTTACTTGAAACAATTCTGTCTTCTTTTAGCTAAATGAAGTCAGACTTTTTTTTATTTAAGGAAGACACCTTAAAAATAAACTTAAAAAAATAAATAAACATTTTTTAACTACAGGAGCATTACAATAGGCATACATGATATATGATGATACATAACTTACTTATGTGTGTGTGTGTGTGCTTAGTCGCTCAGTTGTGTCTGATTGGGCTGTAGCCTGCCAGGCTCCTCTGTTCATAGGATTTTAAGACAAAAAGTACTGGAGTGGGTTGCAAGTTCTTTCTCCAGGCCATCTTCCTTACCCAGGGGTCAAACCTGTGTCCTCTGCATTGGAAGCAGATTCTTTTACCCACTGAGTCATTAGGGAAGTTCTTTACTTGCCTATACATAACATAAATCATAACAAACTTAGATTCTGATTTTGAATGTGAGTTATTCACTCAATTGTTTCTCATTAGGGATAATAGTAATTACACTCAGATATGTAACAAATTAAAATTTATTTTCTAAATTGTATTCTTTTGGACTTTTGTAGTATCAAGTTTAAACATTGCTGTAGGTTTAGCTAATATTTACTTATTTTACAGGTAAGTTTATTTGTCTTAAGATACCAAAATACACTTAAAAATCAGAACAAAGATTTAGCGTAATTGTGGATATATTTATTCTAATTTACCACACACAAAATTTAAGAAACAATTTTGAGGAGATAGATGGCATAAATCCATTGTTTTATTATTATAATATATATAGTATATATTACATTAAAATGAATAAATTATTATTAGTTATATATTATTGTTATATATATTATAACTAATCTAGCTAATATTATATTATATTATTAGTTAGGTTAGTTATATTGGTTATATTGGCAAATTTCAAGAAAAAATAATGTTTTTCTCTCTCTGTCCACTAGAACACAATAACTCTGTGTTGGCTTAAGAGCAGTAGGTAGTACTACCAGGGAGATATAAGCAGCGGCTCATGTCCAGAGAAAAATGTTTCAAAACTTTGAGTTTTTTGATGTTTTATGGTCAGTATATTATTCCAGTCAATAATGAAAAGAGCCAGGGGCCAGTTACTTTTAGGAACGTTTCTTATGAAATTGAGGAATTCTAGATTTAAAATTAATTTACTTTGGTAAATATAAAGTTTACTACAGTATATTTAGAACTGGATTAAAATATAATACAATATAATATATATATTATAATAAAATCTTTTCCCATCATAAAAAGAATTCACTCACGTATACACAGTACATTTAATAAAATATCTTAAAATCCAAATTTTAAGAAATTTTATTTTTTCAAAATGGAAATTTAACTCATTTAGTGAAAACACATCTTCACTAAATACCTGTAGTGTTTAAGCTTTCATTTATATAAATACATCCTTGTACTCTTCACATTGGATCATTTCTGAATTGAGGTCATTCACCTGACATACTCCCAGTCATCTGAAGGATGATCTAACATCTCTGGCAAGGCAATAAATACCTGCTTTAAGAGATAAGGACAGCGGTGTCTTACTAAATATTTCCTCATGACATTATTACCAACTCTCACTTTTCTCTTAGTTTCTATTGCTAGAATCCTCCTTAGTTTTACACACCATTCTATGTGTGCTTTTTATGCTCTGTGACCTGGGTGTTTTTGATTCAGCTGATCTCTCAAGTACCAAATATAAAATATCATACCAAGTTTTACAATACATTGGACAACAACTACAAGGCTATATAGCTCATTCCAGGTCTATAGCCATTAAATGGGTTTGCCAGGCAGCTTATCCTACCAAAGAGAAAAGCTATTGATTTTTATAAGATTGCAAATGCTTTCCCCATACTATATTTCTAGTTCAAAAGTAAATCCTACTCCAATAACCTGCATGTAAGCCTATGGAATGGCATTCCTGTGTTTCATTGCATCTTTTAGATCCAGTGCAATTGTATTCAGGAACTGTAAGTTTGTATTTTTGTGTTTACTGATGGAATGACTACATCCTTCCTGACTGATATTCCCTCTACAGCTCTGGCTCTCTGCCTAGCAAGACCAATGAACAGTTGTTCTCAGTCTTTGCCAAGCTGCTTGTAGCATTAAAGGTCCAGTTTGTTTTGCATAGAATTTGCATCTGAAGCTACCATCTAAATCTTGGAGGAAAATCTCAGTAGGATAGCAAGAGGCTACCATCACACTCTCAAACTCCAAGTATCTTGCAAGTATCAAACCATAATTTAGTAGGATGTATGTACAGCCATCCCTTGGTATTCATATGGGATTGGTTCTAGGACTTACATGGATACTAAAATCTATGGATACTCAAGTCCCTTACATAAAAGGGCATAGTATTTGCATATAGTTTATTGCATAAAATATTTGCATATAGCTCACACACATTCTCCTGTATATTTTAAATTATATGTAGATTACTTATAATACCTAATACAATGGAAATCTATGTAAATAGTTGTAAATACTAAATTTTGTGAATAGCTGCCATCGTGAGGCAAATTCAAGTTTTGCTCTCTGGAAATGTCTGGATTTTTCTTTCTGAATATTTTCAATTCAAAGTTGCTTGATCCCACCAGTGCAGAACCCATGGACACAGGGCAACTCAGTATATCCTGAGCAAAAATATCTGGAAGTTAGTCATAAGCAATGCCTCTTAAGTGGTCAAACTTCTCCTTCCAAACTTGGCTATTAGAGGACTAATAGGCACTCCTTTGATGATGAGAGCTTCCTCTGGACTTGCTTGTCAAAACCAGCTAAGGAGATCACTTTTTCCATAGAAAGTTCACACTTGAGAGAGAAAGCAATGATTAGCATTCTGTCTTTATTTTAATCCTCAGTTTACTTATAATTCTAGCTCTACATTCTCCTCAATTCCAGTTAATCTGTAGATAAGAAACTGACACCAACTATAGTCTCTTTAGCTGCATCCCATCATCTGTTCACAGCCCATTCCCTGAAAAGACATGCCCTCTGGATGCAGACTTCCACCAGGTGAGCACTGCCTGGATGCTAAGGGCTGTATGGGAAAAGCAGCCCAGTGAGAACACACATCCTTTATTTATGCACTGTGACTCGGCTTGTGAACCTTCTGTGATGTCCTTTAAAAGCACAAAGGCTCAGACTGCATTCCTATTTACTACATTAGATTTCCTAGGAAGTGAGCCCTGATAAGCATGCATTTTCAGAAAGGGTACACGTGGTGGTGGTATGTTATGGAGTCTCTGAAATACTAGTTGATCTCAGGATTCTCATCCTTTTTAGTTCTGTGAATTCTGTGGACAACTGAGCTCAAGTTCTGCTACCTGCAGAGGCTCAGTCAGTTCTAGGGCAGAAGGAGAATATGAGAGGAGCTTGCAATGGCAGAGCTGTTCTGGCACAGCTTACCTCACTGTATGATCTGAAGAAACTGGTTTGTTTCTACAAGCCTCGTTCTTTTCTTTGTAAAATACATCTTCTATGATGCACTATAATGCAACTGTAAAATGAGTCCTGCAAGGCACACCACACAACAGAAAATAGTGGGATTTACACTTTCTATGCACACATGTACGTGCTCGGCTGGGCTGGGCTTAGTCGCTCAGTCATGTCTGACTCTGTGACCCCATGGACGGTAGCTCACCAAGGTCCTCTGCCCAGAATTCTCCAGGCAAGAATACCGGAGTGGATTGTCATACCCTCCTCCAGGGGACCTTCCCAAACCAGGGGTCAAACCCAGGTCTCCCACATTGCGTGTGTGTGTCTTTTTGCTCCGTCGTGTCCAACTCTTTTCGACCCCATGGACTGTGACCCGCCAGGCTCCTCTGTCCACAGGATTCTCTAGGCAAGAATACTGGAGTGGATTATCATTTCCTGATCCAGGGGATCTTCCCCACCCAGAGACTGAGCCCAGGTCTCTTGCATTGCAGATGGATGCTTTATCATCTGAGCTACTAGGGAAGACCAATAATATTGGAGTGGGTAGACTATCCATCTTCAGGGGATCTTCCCAGGCCAGGAATCAAACTGGGGTCTGAGCTATCAGGGTAGGCCCTCCATGCCCCACCTATATATATATGTATAGTCAGTATTTATGTTCGTATATTCATTCACACTTAATTTATATCAATCACATGGGACTCTCTTAAGAGTTTGCTTCCTACTTTTTTTTTTTTTTTAAGTGTAGAGGATGGATTTTTCATCTTAGTCTTTTAAGTGCAGCACTCAGATGACAGATTTTCTTGCTTTGAGAGGGCAGAGAAGGCAAAAACTATAATCAGGGGAACTGAACAGGAAGACTTTGATACTAAGATTCAGGTTGAATTAGCTAGATTAAAGTCTTAATGTACATAAAGAGACAGATCTGGTGGATCAGGTGGATCACATTCATGTATATGTTTTTTTTTTTTTTTTCACAAATACATATATCCACTTCTTAATTAAAAATTTCCTGTACTCTTCATGATTGGTAAATTTCTTGTAGACAAATAGCAAATGGGATGACACAGAGTTAGAACATAGTGGATCTCTTTATGATGCAGATGAAGGACTTAGGATCCTTTGGTCACTGCTCCTGTCAGTTAATATATATTGTTCTGTCAACCTGTTTTTCTGAAGGAAGACATGTATTTTTTTCTCTCATTATTGTCTTAAAAACAGTATTTGAACACAGCATGAAAGCTGTCTGAAAACAGTCTTATATGGACTCAACCACTTAAAAATAGCATCCGTGTAAGGGATTTTTTTTTTTTTAGGAAAAAATAAATTACTGGGACCTTTTCATTTAATTCTCAGAAATAAATTTTGAAGACTCGATTTGAGTCCTAGTTATAGTGACATAAGTACAGCAAACAATAAAATAACAGTATAATGCTGGTATTAAAATACTTTTAAGCTTAATCTGTCTCATAATGTTTTAAAGGAAAATCCATTTTTTTGATGTATTCACCTAATGTTGGCAATGAAAATTGTATTCAACCATTTCTAAATCATTTTTTTAAGCTGAACTATATCTAGGAACTATCTACTTTTACTAGAGACTCTGAAAATGGAAATTTTCTCTCTGATTAGCTACATTTTCAGATAATATTTATGAAATTCAGTGCTGCTCTACAGATTTCTAAACCTCAAAATTCAACCATCTGTAAACCCCACTTGTCTGTAATAAATCTTGGAATAAGAAAGAAAAAAAAATATATATGTCTGATTTTCCAAACTAGATTTCATAAGTCCAATGCATTAAAGCTCGTACATTTTTTGACTCAGGTAGGTCAGCATAAGTTTCCAGGTTCTGTTTGCTTTGGCTTTGCATAATAATCTAAAAATTTTAGTTATGTATTTCAGTGCCATGACAGACTCAAAACAACAGGTTAGGAGGTGAAGAAACAAGTGCTTCAGAGTGAAATCTGTTGATAAGAATTGAGAACTGAGGGGGACTATATTGAAAGACTTATACTAGTCATCAGATGAATGAACTAAAATTTTATGCTCCCCATGGATTATACAAGTAAAATAATTATATAATCTACTGTGTTAGAGAAAGGAAATAAAAAATTACACCCATTTCATGGAACCACTTTAATAAATGTAATGTTAAATTATTCTCAATAAATTATTAGAGTAAAAATCCATGTAATGAAAATTAGAGATATGGGTAATAAATGTTTTAAGCAGATTTTATTCTACATAAAAAATAGGCTGTTTAGAATAGACATGATCAAAGGACTTTAATTGGTATCAACAAATAACAATTTTAGCCATGAACTTGACTGTTAGCTAATGCATCACGATTTAGATTGAACTTTTTGCTAGGTATTCACTACTGAAGATGTTGTAACTAATCAATTTATTCAAAAGACTTAGTTGAAATTTGGGATGGTATTATAATCAATTAGCTATTGATTCTTTTCTAATACTCTTGACATTATTTGAATCATTATATATAGCCTTTATGCAAAGGTATAATTTCACACAAAATTTTCTGTTTAGCAAATGCCAACATTTTGTTGCTCTTCAGTCACTAAGTCACATTAGACTCTGTGACCCCATGGATTGCAGCATGCCAGGCTTCCCTAACACTTTACTAAATTATTACAAGGAGCAGAAGCAATGTATTATTATGTCTGTGAGAAAAGAATTGGGATTAGAACGTTACATTTACATCCTTTGTGTTAAAAGGAAAAGCACTGAAACACATGGAAAAATGCAAAAGAGAATCATATGTTTAAATAGAAGATGCAATGAAATAAACTGTCAAAATCATTGGGATAAATCTCTTGATTTTTAAGGTCATCTTTTATTTCTCATACAAGGTGCTAAACTGAGTTATCACTACACATGAAATGGTAAACACAGTTGTTATTGTTCAGTTGCTCACTTGTGTCTGACTCTTTGCAACCCCATGGACTACAACACACCAGGTTCCTCTGTACTTCCCTATCTCCCACAGTTTGCTCAAATTCTTTTCCACTGAGTCAGTGATACTATTTAACCATCCCATCTTCTGGTAGCCCCTTCTCCCTGTGACTTCACTCTTTCCCAAACATTAGGGTCTTTTTCAATGGCTCTTCACATCAGGTGGCTAAAGTTTGGGCTTTATCTTCAGCATCCATCCTTCTAGTGAATGTTCAGGATTGATTTCCTTTAGAATTGACTGGTTTGAGCTCCTTTCTCTCCAAGGGACTCTCAAGAGTCTTCTCAAACGTCTTCTCGACAGTTTGAAAGCATTACTTTTTCAGTGTTCAGACTTCCTAATGGGACAACTCTCACATCCATACATGACTACTGGAAAAACCATAGCTTTGACAACAGGGACATTTTGATTTATCCTAACAAAATAACATCCATGATTTTTTAATATGCTGTTTAGATTTGTCACAGATTTCCTTTCAAAGAGCAACTGACTTTTAATTTCATGTCTGCAGTCACTGTCCACAGTGATTGTGGAGATGAAGAAAATAAAATCTGTCACTGCTTCCAAATTTTCCCCTATTTGCCATGAAATAATGGGACTGGATGCCATCATCTTAGTCTTTTGAAGGTTGAGTTTTAAGCCACCTTTTTCATTCTCCTGTTTCAGTTTCATCAAGAGGCTCTTTAGTTCTTTTTCACTTTCTGTCATAAGGGTGGTGCCATCTGAGTATCTAAGGTTGTTAATATTTCTCCTTTCAATCTTGACTCCAGCTTGTGATTCATCCAGCTTTGCATTTCACATGCTGTACTCTGCATATAAATTAAACAAGCAGAATGACAATATACAGCCTTGTCATACTTATTTCCCAATTTTGAATCAGTCAGTTGTTCCATGTCCAGTTCTACTTGCTGCTTCTTGACCACATGCAAGTTTCTCTGGAGACAGGTAAGGTAGTCTGACATCACCATCTCCTTAAGAATTTCCTACAGTTTGTTGTGATCCACACAGTCAAAAGCTTTTGCCTCATCAATAAAGCAGAAGTACATGTTTTACTGGAATTCCCTTGCTTTCTTTCTGACCATGAATGTGGGCAATTTGATTTCTGGTTCCTCTTCATTTTCTAAAACCAGCTTGTATATCTGGAAGTTCTCAGTTCACATACTGCTGAAGACTCGCTTGGAAGATTTTGAGAATAACCTTGCTGGCATGTGAAATGAGTACAACTGTATGAACATTTGTTGGCATTGCTCTTTTTGGATGTTGCAATGAAAACTGACCTTTTCTTGTCCTGTGACTACTTCTGACATATTGAGTGCAGCATTTTAACAGCATCAGCTTTTAGGATTTTAGAAAGCTCAACTGGATATCCATTACCTCCACTAGCTAAGGCCCATCTGATTTCACATTCCAGCATGTCTGACCCTAGGTGACTGACTACACCATCGTTGTTATCCAGGTCATTAAGACTTTTTTCATACAGTTCTCTGCGTATTCTTGTCACTTCTTGATGTCTTCTGCTTCTTTTTTGTCCTTACCATTTCTGTCCTTTATCATGTCCATTCTTGCATGAAATACTTCTTGATGGCTCCAGTTTCCTTGAAGAAATATCTAGTCTTTACCATTCCATTATTTTCTTCTCTTTGCTATTCTCTGAATCTCTACATTCAGATGGGTATCTCTTTCTTTTTCTCCTTTTCCTTTCACTTCTCTTCTTTCCTCAGCTATTAGTAGTCTCCTCAGACAAACATTTTGTCTTCTTACATCTGTTGCTTCTTTCCGTGAGGAAGGATTTGGTCACTGCCTCATCTACAATGTTATGAACCTGTGTCCATAGTTCTTCAACCACTCTGTCTACCAGATCTAATCTCTTTCATCTATTTGTTACCTCCACTTTATATAAGCATAATGGTTTTGATTTTGGTCATAACTGAATGGTTCAGTGGTTTTCCCAACTTTCTTCAATCTAAGCATGATGTTTGCAATAAGAAGATACTGATCTGAATTGCAGTCAGCTCCATGCCTTATTTTTACTGACTATATGGAGCTTCACCATCTTCAGCTGCAAAGAATATAATCAATCTTATTTCAGTATTAACCATCTGGTGATGTTCCTGTGTAGAGTTGTCATCTGGGCTGTTGCAAAAGGATATTTTCTATCACCAGAGTGTTCTCTTAACAATCTTTGACATAAAATCTTTGCCCTCCTTCATTTTGTATCAGGGTCAAACTTACTTGTTCCTTGAGGTATCTCTTGACAGCCTCCTTTTATATTCCCATTTCCTATGGTGAAAAGTACATCTTTTCATCAAACTTCTGTGTTCTACTCCAAATAGTAATGCAATTTACTGCTAGAAAGTGCCATCTAGATACCTAGTCTAGCAATTCTCAGGTGCAAGTACACATCAAAGTCACAAGGAATTCAACTTATCCCCGTGCCTGGATTCAGCTACTGAATCAGAATTTTAACCAAGTATCCTTTTGAAGGCAAGCTCCTGGTTTAGAACAACTGAGTCCAATTCTTCCATTTGATGAAAAACAGTAATAACCCAAATAAAAAGGCCAATATTGGATACTTGCTAGTGAATATTCTGATACTTAAATAAAATAGAGAGTTATATTGTCTTTACATTAATATAATAATTTCACATATTGTGAATTTGAGTGAATAACTTTCTCCATTTTATAATTCTAAGTTAGATCATAGAACAAATCCATTTCATCTTGAAACTTTCTCTTTAGTCTTTTACCAAAAATGTATGATGTTTAACCTAATCATGTTTAAAAATGAATAAGAAAGAACTCATTATTTGGAAGTTTAACAGTTTAGGTGGTATTTTATTGGTTCTATGACTTAAATGCAGTATTAATATGCATAACAGCAATAGTAAACATGGTGTAAGAGAGCTAAGGGTTTGACATTTAACAAATTTTGTCATATTCCTATAACAGCAACTTTGAGAATGGAATGTGTTTCTGTCTTCTTTTGCTACAAAATTCGAAGGAATATTTAGGCAGTTGTTTTTGATTTGACTGTTCTTGAGTTCTTAGCTTTACTGAGTCAGAGTTTTGGTGTTAATTTCCATCAAGTGAGATTAAGTAAATCCTCCTGAAAAGAGAGAATAGGAAAGAATTGAAGGTTTTTCTATCTGGACAGAGAGCATTTAGACTTATTCCACTTTAATGGAAGGTTTGTAATCTTTGAAAGATAGCAGAACCCAGCATTTACGTGATTCCAATGCATTTTCTGAAGCAGCGATTGGGACCTGGCCACTAATTTCTAAACATCCTGCACTTCAGGGGTACAGACAGGGTGCCAGGGGCCAGATTTGTTAGGAAAGGATTAGAGTCATTTGGCAGATTTGTCTTTGAAAAAGAACATGGGGATGACACAATAGGGATATTAGTGGCAGCCAAGATGAATTGCAGAGTGGGCCTCTACCTCTTAATCCTGGATCAACCACAAGCATTACTGACCCTGAAATCCAAAAGTGAGCACATGGCAACTCTCACATGACTGACATGGATTTTTCATCCATATGGTGGGGAAGGCAGAAACTATTTATTTATTTATTATTTATTTTTCACTAGAAAACACATAAATTCAGACTGCTTTTTGATCTGTCTGAGAGAAAATTTATATCTGTAGTATACCAGTATATACTATTATATATAATATATATATAAGATTTAAAATAGTTTCATATGAACAAAATCTTTGTTTTCTTCTACATATTTCTTCACTGCACTATTGTTGTCTTTCTGCTGTTATCAAAATTAAGCATTAATTATTCATTTAGGATACAAAAGAAATTAAAAGTAAAATGAGAGGGAAATACTAGAATAATTTTATTATACATATTTAAGTAAGCATAAAAAATAGTCTTTCTCAAATATACCTAAGAAAGTTACATGAAGGATTAACTTTTGCTCTATCCAAACAGTATTTTATCTTATCATGTGCCATATATTCAAAGTTTTCTCTTTTTTCTCCTTCAACTTTCTTTTTCTTTCTTTCTTTTTGATTGTTTGCCTTGTTTTTAGGCTTATTGAACCATAAAGAAAGGGAAATAAGAAAATGGTCTTGTTGTTATAAAGTGCTTCTCATCTTTGTTTCAAAGCCTTCTAATTTTCTGCTTTTCTCTAAACTCATATTTGTGATACTGCATACAATACTATGTAAATGCTCCAATTTTGAAACTGCTCATGTTACCACATATATATGGATTTGGAAAAACAGTGCTGATGATCCTATATGCAGGGCAGCAAAGGAGACACAGATATATAGAACAGACTTTTGGACTAGTGGGAGAAGGTGAGGGTGGGATGATTTGAGAGAATAGAATTGAATCATATATATTATCATATGTGAAATAGATCACCAGCGCAAGTTTGATGCATGAAGCAAGGTACCCAAAGTCGGTGCTGTGGGACAATTCTATCAAGGGGATAGAGTGGGGAGGGAGGTGGGAGAGTGTTCAGGATTGGGGGTACTGTCTTCAATGAAGGAGACTTAAGTTTGATACCTGGGTTAAGATCCCCTGGAGAAAGAAATGGCATCCCACTCCGGTATTTGTGATGGACAGAGGAGACTACTGGGCTACAGTTTGTGGGGTCCCAAGAGTCAGATACAACTTAGCAACTAAACCACCAACCACCACCAAACTTTGAGGCCCACACACAATATCTAAAATCCATAAAATGGTTTGAACATTCTTCCTTTTTTTTTTTTAAACCATCTGTTATCTCTGTAACATCTTCTCTTGGAAGAATATCACCAATATAATGGTATTTCTCTTCTTATGTATGTGTGCTAAGTCACTCAGTTGTGTCTGACTCTTTGTGACCCCATGGGCTGTAGCCTGCCAGGCTCCTCTGTCCATGGGGATTCTCCAGGCAAGAACACTGGAATGGGTTGCCATGTCCTCCTCCAAGCTATCTTCCCCAACCAGGGATTGAACCCAGGTCTCCCACATTAAAGAAAGATTCTATATTTTCTCAGCCACAGGGAAACCCAAGTATACTGGAACAGGTAACCTATCCCTTTTCCAAGGAATCTTCCTGGCCCAGGAATCAAACTAGGGTCTCTTGCATTGCTGGTAGATTCTTTACCAGCGGAGCTGCCTCGGAAGCCCTTCTCATTTTATAATTAATATATAAATTATAGTTGCTCTGCTGTGCTCAGTCGTGCCCAACTCTCTGCAACTCCGTGGACTGTAGCCCTGCCTGGCTTCTCTGTTCATGGGTTTTTCCAGACAAGAACAATGGAGTGGGTGGCCCTTTCCTTCTCCAAAATCATAGTTAGGAATTAGGTAATTTCAATGATCTCCTAGCATAATATAAAACATTTAAATTAGCTAATAAGATACTATAATATAGTTAGTGAATTACAGGTTGAGAATTTTATTACCTTTTCTGCTTTCTGCTTTTTATTTTTAACTTATTCTTCACCTTCAGGTTTTATTGAAGTATAACTGACAAATAAAGTGTGATCATTTGACATATGCATACACTGTGAAATTAATCAGCACGTTGATCACCTTACATAGCTACATTTTTGTTTGTAATAAGAATGTTTAGGATTCACTCTCAGTGAATATCAAGTATACACCCCAGTATTATTAGTCACAGTCATTAGTAGGTTATAGTCACATTGTTGTTATTTAGTCATTAAGTCATGTCCAACTCTTTTGTGACCCCCTGGACTAGAGCCACCAGGCTCCTCTGTCCATAAGATTTCTCAGGCAAGAATATTGGAGTATGTTGTTGTTTCCTTCTCCAGGGGATCTTTCCAACCCAGAGATCAAACCCATGTCTCCAGCACTGGGAGGTGTACTCTTTCCACTGAGCTACCTGGGAAGTCCAACAGATACATTAGATCCATATAACTTATTCAGTTTATAACTGAAGACTTGTATTTTTTGTTGAAGACTTTTTTTTTTTGTCTATAATCTCCAAATTTCCACCAATTTTTGATAGCTACCATTTTATTCTCCATTTTTGCAAGTTCCACTTTTTTTTTAATTCTTATTTTTCCTTATTCTAACAACTTCTGGAAATATAAGTCAAGATTCTAAGCTAATGCTAGTCTAAAGTTAGTATGAATAACATCTTACTGGCAATTTATAAAATGAAAATGTGAAAGAATACTATACTTAGAAATTCTGATATTTGATATATGATATAGCTCTTAAAGTTGCAGTATCTGACTTGCCAAATGACAGTCTTAGTGTCATGCACATAATTTGTTGGAAGGTCAGGTCTACAAATGGAATCTTATGATTATGGGTATGAAGCACTTTCTACTATAATAAACTCCTATTATTGCTGAGGTTATGGCTGAAATTGTAGACTAAAATAAAGTTCAATCACATTATGGAAATTAGATAATTTACCTGCAAGCCAAGGAAACTCTGAATCAAGCTATACTTAAAAATAGACCATAAATAATCTCACATAATTAGATTTTAGGAATAGGCAAGAAGCTGGGGGTTCAATAAGGAGATCAACAGTGATTTCCTGTCTCTGCTCCTGTCTTCAAGGTCATTCATCACTAGACAGCACCCAGTCCTCTCCATAGGGTCTGAAAATACAACAACTACATGTATAAAACCCAGATGTTAGAAGGTCTGGAAGAAGTCATTCCCTTTTACATACATCCTATATGCAGGTAAGGACAATTTTCCCTGGAAAGAATTCCACCCTTACTTCAGACACCAGCATACAGTGACACACTCAGGGCTATAAGAACCCCACCCTTAAAATGGGATGGGATTGACTTACTTAGACAAAACATCTGTGATGAGTAAAATCAAAACAACTGGCTCATACACACACCCAATAGTGACTAGATAACCGCTGGTCATCAGTGCTTCTGGTCACAGCTGCCCAAACCTTAGTTATAATTCTCCATTTAGGTGTCTGCTTTCCTTGTGTAAAAAAACAACTGCCTTCCTTGCTGTGTACAGGCTTTCTGTAGTTGTGGTTCATGATGGCTACTCTCTAGTTGCAGTGCTTGGGCTTCTCATTGCATTACTTGGGACTTTTTTGTTGCAGAACACAGGCTCTAGGGCACACAGCCTTCAGTAGTTGTGACTCACAAGCATAGTTGCTCCACAGCATGAAGGATCTTCCCCAAGCAGGGATTGAACCTGTATCTCTTGCATTAGCAGCCAGAGTCTTTACCACTGGACAACCGGGAAATCCACAAATTATAATTTTATTGTGAAGCAGTGTTAGTACACTTTAGTCAAAATGTGTTGATGAGAATAGGTCTGTTTTTCAAAGCATTTTTTTTCCCTAACTTCATCTAGTATAGTCCTTTCGTGAAAGTTAGCACTGCTGCTATGACCAGTTCTGAGCCTATACCAGTGTCAGAGCACTAACCTTTGTTGTGTTTTATATATTTTCTGAAGCCAGTCACTGAATTCATCGAGTGGATATTTTTTTTTAAAATGTCAGGCTTCTTAAAAAATGAGGAGCCAGAAGGGGTCCTATTGATTTATCAACTGTGCCAAAGTTCATTTAAGGTAGAATGGCACGTGCTGTGACAAAGGAAATGACAAATGAATATGTGCTGAAGGAACAGCACAGTGTAGATGAGTGAAGAAAGTGACAGAGGTACAGGAACTGACCAAAATAAGATAAATGCAACATTATAAATGACAATGAAATATATAGCATGTGTGTGTATAATACCTTGAGTTAGGTGAAAGTGATGCTAATGGATTTTTGGAATAATTTCTGAAATTTTACACAAATTCAATATCATCAAGTGTTTTGAAACCAAAGAGTAAATCACTCATTTTATAATATTTACATCCACTTATATATAGTGGTGGAGAGAGCATGTTTTTCTGACTAGGTTGAGAAAATATTGCTTTTCTGTTTTCCAATCTAAATAAGAGTGCATATGTATATATACAGATAGCAACATGCTGCAAAACTAAATAATAACCATATAAGGTTAATTTTTGCTAGCCTACACTCAGATATGATAATAACATTTATGAATACTAATGGGATGCAGATCTTCACAGGTAGAATTTTTCTCATGAGCATTCAGGATGCAGTCCTCAAAGTCCTCTTCACATTTCAGATCAGCAGAGCCCAGACTACACAAACAAGAGAAATCATCAATGACTGTAAGCAACAGAAAGGGGAACTCTACACATTCTTTTAATCATGGTGTAGGTAAGTTTAATTCTCTAAAGAATGGTGTATTCATCTAAATCCATTTCACTTTTAACTAAAAAGAGTGATGAGTTTTTATATTTTGTATTCAATTACAAAATCATTTGCAACATTTTCTAAGTAACTATGTTGTTCAGTTTTATTAACACAAAAACTTGAATTATTTGAGATAAGAACAATCACAATGAACATGTGGTAACAATTTGCAAAACAGCAATAAGAAATATTCAGTTTTCTTTCTCTACATTTCTTTTGCTTTGTGAGTAAACAGTATCTATGATAAATAGGTCACTTTTGTATCAACTACATTTTTCCAGATTGCTTTAACAAACAAGAAGTTAACTGGTTTACAAAGCCTTTGTGTGACAGGATACATTAAAGTGCATGGTCATCTGAAAGTTGACATAGAACTACTAAGTCTTAGTTAAAGGAGTTTTTACATTTCACCATAGTCTTTTAAAAGTAATGATCAAAATACATCCTTTGTTTTACCATTAATGATGGGAAAAATAGGCTCTGAAGTATCTCAAGGACAATGAAGACACCTTTGTCAAGGTTGGAGCAGGCTGAATTGAAACTCGTCTCTATCCGTGAGACCCACCACGTGGTCTCACTGACTCTGTGGCTGTACCTGATCCAACAATCATTAACCATGTAGGTCTTAGGTGGAAGCAGCTTTGTCAATGCATTGTGGATCTTTATATCATGTATATAATATATTTAATATCCACAATGTATTTAAGGGGTGTCTAGTATATATGTTCTCTTTTTTTCCCCCTTGAAGCAAATAGCTAGAGAATTTTAGGACAAGTGCACATGGCAGTTGCTCAGTTGTGTCCGACTCTTTGTGACATCATGTACTATAGCCCACCAGGCTCATCTGTCCATGGAAGTCTCCAGGCAAGAATACTGGAGTGGCTTGTCATTACCTACTCCAGTGTATCTTCCTGATCTAGGTAATGAACCCAGGCCCCTGATTGCAGGCAGGTTATTTACCCTTTGAGCCTATAAATCATATATATGGAATTAGATATATTAAAAAATTAAAACCAAATGCAACACAATGTGTAATTAAGACATTGGGATATCATTAATTATACTGATATTTTAAAAAATGTTCACGATTACAAGTCATGTTGAATACTGATGCAAATTGGCAAGTAACAAAAAGCTAGAGTCAAACTAATGTCAGTATCGCTGAAGATGTTCACTGTGTAGATAAATGATAAGTCATTTTAAGGAAAAATTGCATCAAATGATAAACTGGAATTAACAGAAGTTCTGAAAAACAGAATTTGCTCTCTGAATGTTGACTAGAAATGAGCTATAGGCCCAGTGAGAACCTGGAGAATTAAATTGGATACTATGGGGAAAATAAACAGACATAATTTGCATGAGACAAGTGTTCAGGCCTGGTGCACTGGGAAGACCCAGAGGAATCGGGTGGAGAGGGAAGTGGGAAGGGGTATCGGGATGGGGAATACATGTAACTCCATGGCTGATTCATATCAATGTATGACAAAACCCACCCACAATGTTGTGAAGTAATTAGTCTCCTACTAATAAAAATAAAAGAAAAAAAAAAGAAAAAAAACATATATAATTTAAAACAAAGAAACAATTTTTTAAATCATATCTAATTTGTTAACTATGACATATACATATGATAACTAATCACTATTTTATCAGAAAATACTTTTTAAATATACTATCTTATTTTGTTGCTGCTATTTTTACCAGAAAATACAGTCACTGTATTTGCATGTCTTTTTTATAAATATCTATACTACTATTTTGAATTGAAAATGTTGTCAGATGAGTTTTCTATTAATTTGTATATATTATTCATTTCATACTTAAATAAACATGAAATATTATACTTTAGTTATGCTGCATCAAAGTTTCCGATTATATAAAATGTTGTGATTAAAATCCATAATTGACTGACTAAGTAACATATTACCAATGTGGTGAATACCCACACAATATTTGAAAGTTAAAAATTCACATATACATTTCACATTACACATGCTAAGAATAGTTTTGTACATATAGTCATATAATACATACTACTAAAGTGAATTAAAAAATTTGGCTTCTCAATCTATTTTATTTTTGAGAAAATACTAAGAATACAATGTCATTGTTATGCTGCTGTCAATTTACATGTACAATCTAATTTTAAAAAATGTTTTAGTCCTCCAGAAGTTAAGTCTTTCTGGATAAAGTCCAAAATATATGGATAATTTTGTTGCAAAACATATCAGTATATCAGGTATCCAAAATTTATATTACATACATTTACATTTCTCCAAACATTTAATAGCTAGCATTACATTGTAAGTAGTATATTCTGACATTGTATTTTATTATAGTACAAAAGTTAAAAATTAAAAATTTAAAGAGACCATATAAAATTTTATATATATTTATGCCATCAGATGAACTGTACAAAAAATATCTTCACAACCCAGTTAAACATGATGGTGTGATCACTCACCTAGAGCCAGACATCCTAGAATGTGAAGTCAAGTGGGCCTTAGGAAGCATCACTATGAACAAAGCTAGCAGAGGTGATGGAATTTCAGTTGAGCTATTTCAAATGCTGAAAGATGATGCTGTGAAAGTGCTGCACACAATATGCCAGCAAATTTTGAAAACTCAGCAGTGGCCACAGGAATGCAAAAGGTCAGTTTTCAGTCCAATCCCAAAGAAAAGCAATGCCAAAGAATGCTCAAACTATGGCACAATTGCACTCATCTCACATGCTAGTAAAGTAATGTTTAAAATTCTCCAAGCCAGGCTTCAGTAATATGTCAACCATGAATTTCCAGATGTTCAAGCTGGTTTTAGAAAAGGCAATGGAATCAGAGTTCAAAGTGCCAAAATCAGCTGGATCATTGAAGAAGTAAGAGAGCTCCAGAAAAAACATCTATTTCTGCTTTATTGACTATGCCAAAGTCTTTGACTTTGTGGATCACAATAAACTGGAAAATTCTGAAAGAGATGGGCATACAGACCATCTGACTTGCCTCTTGAGAAACCTGTATGCAGGTCAGGAAGCAACAGTTAGAACTGGACATAGAACAACAGACTGGTTCCAAATAGGAAAAGGGGCACATCAAGGCTGTATATTGTCACCCTGTTTATTTAGCTTATATGCAGAGTACATCATGAGAAACACTGGGTAGGGGGAAGCACAAGCTGGAATCAAGATTGCCAGGAGAAATACCAATAAACTCACATATGCAGACACCACCGCACTTATTGCAGAAATGAAGAAGAACTAAATAACTTCTTGATGAAAGTGAAAGAGGAGAGTGAAAAAGTTGGCTTAAAGCTTAACATTCAGAAAACTAAGATCATGGCATCTGGTCCCATCACTTCATGGCAGATAGATGGGGAAACAGTGGATAACTATATTTTGGGGGGCTCCAAAATCACTGCACATGGTGATTGCAGCCATGAAATTAAAAGGCATGTACTCCTTGGAAGGAAAATTATTACCAACCTTGACAGAATATTAAAAAGCAAAGACATTACTTCGCCAACAATGGTCCATCTAGTCAAGGCTCTGGTTTTTCCAGTGGTCATGTATGGATGTGAGAGTTGGACTGTGAAGAAAGCTGAGTGCTGAAGAATTGATGCTTTTGAACTGTGGTGTTGGAGAAGACTCTTGAGAATCCCTTGGACTGCATGGAGATCCAACCAGTCCATCCTAAAGGAGATCAGTCCTGGGTGTTCACTGAAAGGACTGATTTTGAAGCTGAAACTCCAGTACTTTGGTCACCTGACCAAAGAGCTGACTTATTAGAAAAATCCCTGATGCTGGGAAAGATTGAGGGCAGGAGAAGAAGGGGATGACAGAGGATGAGATGGTTCGATGGCATCACCGACTCAGTTGACATGGGTTTGGGTGGACTCCGGGAGTTGATGATGGACAGGGAGGCCTGGTGTGATGCAGTTCATGGGGTCACACAAATTCGAACATGACTGAGTGACTGAACTGAACTGAACTGAATGCCATCAGAACAAACACATGGTCATATGTAACCATATATTGCTCTGATACTCGGGTTACCTAGATCTAAAAAGTCTGCCGGTCTACCTCTCAGGCATACAATCTGTATCTTCCTTGTTCCTGGTGAACCCCACAAATTTGAAAGCCACTCCTAATATCTCCAAATACCTTTGGATATGAACTCAGAAATAAGATAACTGTAACTTATTCAAGGATATTTGAGAATTTCATATATTTTAAAACACAGTCTTTTAAGTACCAAAGTCTGAAAAACAAAAAAAGAAAAAGAGAGATAATAATGTCAGTTTATTTTTTATTTTATTATTTATTTATTTATTTATTTTTTTGAGTGGACTGACTCTAATTTTGAGGGAGATCTACTGTGGGTAATATATGCTATCCAACGGCACTGCATGCTACAGAGAAGTTGTTTGTGAAAGGGAGTCAATGAATGTGGCAAACTTCATTGTTGTCTTATTTTAAGAAACTGTTGTAGCCATGGCAGCCTTCAGCCATCACCACTCTGATCACTCAGCAATGTTGATGGCTGCTAAATAATGTCAGGTTAAATCAGAAGCAGTAGACATAAATCACAGCAGGATCCTCTATGACCCACCTCCCAGAACATTGGAAATAAAAGTAAAAATAAACAAATGGGAGCTAATGAAACTTAAAAGCTTTTGCACAACAAAGGAAACTATAAGTAAGGTGAAAAGACAGCCCTCAGATTGGGAGAAAATAATAGCAAATGAAACAACACACGAAGGATTAATATAAAAAGTATAAAAGCAACTCCTACAGCTCAATTCCAGAAAAATAAATGACCCAATCAAAAAATGGGCCAAAGAAATAAACAGACATTCCTCCAAAGAAGACATACAGATGGCTAACAAACACATGAAAAGTTGCTCAACATCCCTCATTATCAGAGAAATCAAATCAAAACCACAATGAGGTACCATTACACGCCAGTCAGGGTGGCTGCTATCCAAAAGTTTACAAGCAATAAATGCTGGAGAGGGTCTGGAGAAAAGGGGACCCTCTTACACTGTTGGTGGGAATGCATACTAGTACAGCCACTATGGAGAACAGTGTGGAGATTTCTTAAAAAACTGGAAATAGAATTGCCATATGACCCAGCAATCCCACTTCTGGGCATACACACCAAGGAAACCAGATCTGAAAGAGACATGTGCACATGTCATCACAGCACTATTTATATAATAGCCAGGACATGGAAGCAAGCTAGATGCCCATCAGCAGATGAATGGATAAGGAAGCCATGGTACATATACACCATGGAATATTGCTCAGCCATTAAAAAGATTTCATTTGAATCAGTTCCAATGAGATGGATGAAACTGGAGCCCATTATACAGAGTGAAGTAAGCCAGAAAGACAAAGAGCATTACAGTATACTAACACATATATATGGAATTTGAAAGATGGTAATGATAACCCTATATGCAAAACAGAATAAGAGACACAGATGTACAGAACAGACTTTTGGACTCTGTGGGAGAAGGTGAGGGTGGGATGTTTCGAGAGAACAGCATTGAAACAGGTATATTATCAAACGTGAAACAGATCACCAGCCCAGGCTGGATGCATGAGACAAGTGCTCCGGCCTGGTGCACTGGGAAGACCCAGAGGGATCGGGTAGAGAGGGAGGTGGAGGGGGGATCTGGATGAGGAATACATGGAAATCCATGGCTGATTCATATCAATGTATGACAAAAACCACTACAATATTGTAAAGTAATTAGCCTCCAACTAATAAAAATAAACGGAAAAAAATTTTAAAAAGAAAATTAAATAAATAAACAAATCAGAGGCAGTAAAGAGGTGGCGCATAGCCCCAAATATGCTTGTATAGATGAGACAACATTGGAACAACTAATTCCATGTTAATATCTATGTAGATACTCCAGTTTGCTAGGGCCCCATGACTACCTGTTATTTTAAAACCAGGCTGCCCTACTCAGTTTAAAGAAAAATGCACTTCTTATGGACATGCATTTGTAGATATTTGGCTTAAAAATTATAACTTCAGTTAAATAATACCATTCCAAAACAAAGTAATTTTCTCTCAAAATGTATTTTCACACATTACATTTTTTAACCATCTATTCATTTACTGAGGGATCGTATAAAAATTGTAAAAATATATTTTAAAGGAGGTAAAATAAGGCAAAATAAGGTGGAGCTTTTTTCCCCCAACTCTTTCTAACTCACTCTCTTTTCTTATTTTCCTCTTTCATGGCTTTTAGCCATATCCCTGGTCACAGGGCTATTTCATGCCCTAATTTTTGTGTATCTTAACAAACATTATCCATTTTAGGCATGCTCTTCCACAGAAAATTTCATAGTCTGATAGTTAATATTTATCTCTTTTTTTCCCCTTTCTTTCTGTCTACTTTTGCTCCTTGAATCCTGACTCCTTCTTTTTACTCTTTAATTTTACATTCTTTCAGTAATACATATTTCAGTAGTATGAACTATCTGTGTGTACTTAATAAGTTAGCTAAAATAATTTAAAAATAATTTTAAGTAGAGTGCTTTCCAATGTCAACAAATAAATACTTTTCTCCAAAAAAAAAAAAAAAATACATTCAGATGACTAAAAACACACAAAAAGATGCTCAACATCACTCATTGTTAAAGAAATGCAAATGAAAACCACAATGAGGTATTATCTCACACCAGTTAGAATGGCCATCATAAAAATGTCTACAAATTATAAATGCTGGAGAAGGTGTTGAGAAAGGGAACCCTCTTAAACTGTTGTTAGGAATATAAATTGATATAGCCATGATGGAGAACAATATAGAGGTTCCTTAAAAAATCAGGAATAAAAATATCATAAGACTCAGCAATCCCACTACTAGGGATATACTCTAAGGAAGCTATATTTGAAAAAAAAAAAAAAAAACACATGCACCCAAATGTTTGTTACAACACTATTTACAATACCTAGGACACAGAAGCAACCTAGATGGCCATCGACAGATAAGTGGATAAGGAAGTTGTGGTACATATAAACAGTGGAATACTACAGCTCTAAAAAGGAATATTTTGAGTCAGTTTTAATGAGTTGGATGAACCTAGAGTTTATTATACAGAATGAAATGTCAGAAAGTGAAAGACAAATATTTTATATTAGCTCATATATATGAATCTAGAAAGATAGTACCAATGATCCTACTTGCAGGGCAGCAAAGGAGACATAGATATAAAGAATAGATTTTTGAACACAGTAGGGGAAGTAGACTCTGAGATGATTTGAGACAATAGCATTGAAACATATACATTACCATATGTAAAACAGATAACCAATGGGAGTTTGATGAATGACTCAGAGCCCCCAAAGCCTGTGCTCTGTGACAACCTAGAGGGGTGGGATGGGGAGATGGGTCGGGGGTGGTGGTTCAAGAGTTCGGGGACATATGCATACTTATGGCCAATTCATGTTGATGCATGACAGAAGCCATCCATTATTATAAAATAATTATCCTCTAATTAAATTTTTAATAAAAATTTTTTTAACTCTGACACTGGAACATAGAAGTTATGTTTTGTTAAATTTTATCATTTGCTACTATTATGAGTCACAAAAATATAGATTCATTTACCAGAATCAGTGTGTTTTATGAAAATCATTGCCTCTGCTTTTGATATTGAAGGCAGGGTTAGTCACTAGATAACTAGGGTTGCACCCTGATCTGTTCCATTCCTCCATCAGACCTTAAGCTACTGCATTACAAGAATCTCTGTGGCTGAATGAGCACAAGGTGATAGTCAGGTCCATGCAGGCGGGACTGACAGTGATCTCACAGCAGGACCTGAGAAGACCTGCCACACTGTCACTGGCACCCAAGGGAAAGTGATCCCAGATCCACTTTACCTCTACAAACAGCTCCATTCTCACAAGGATTACTAGCCTCACAAGGTCCAAATTTACAGTGTGAACTTCAAAAGAAAGAATCAGAGTGTCAGTGTTTATTCAGGGAACAAATCTCCCCAAAACTGCTGTCATTTACTGGTATATTTCTGCATAAACACATTCAATTTAGTCTCTAGGCAATGACTTATATCTCTCTTCCCCATTATCACTGTGATTCTCTCTCTCTCTACATTACAATTTAAGAAAGAAATGCTATTTATGATTCCTATGCTTCATCTAACAAAGTACCAACAGGCAGCAATCTTAAATGATAGTATTTTAAAAAATACTATTTTTCCCCATACTTCTCACCTCTTGTTCAATGATGTTCTCTGAAGACACTGCAATTAAGAGACTACATTATCAATGCTCTGATGCTTCCTTATGTTTTTTTTTTTGGGGGGGGGTACCCTAGAGGTTGCAATCATGATAAGCTTTGTTTGATAGATTTCTTGCAATTATCAAAACAAATAAATGATGACAAATATTATTGAAATAAGCCTTCAATTTTAAGAGTAACACCTCATTCTTGAAGCTAAATTTTAATTTTTACTCATAAAATACAGTAAATAAATGGTTGTGATTGGGTGAAATGCACACAACTATTTGGAGATAAGAAATAAGTTGACTTAACCCAAGGGAATCCATAAGAAACAAAAGTGAGGCAAAACATCATGAAAACTAAATCATTTTCAAGTGTCAGTTTTCCAATCATAGTTGAAATATGTGGATATTAGCTACTTGGAAAGTATTTAACTAATAACATATATTTAAATGATGCATTTATATCTACATTATATCTATCTAAATGCATTTATATCTATGCATTTACATATATTCTAAAAATGCCTTGCTGAACACCTTAGAGAAGAGAATGTTCAATAATCACTATGTCCTTTAACTTCTCAGGTTTTATCAGTTATTTCACAACTATAGGGATCAGGCATAACAAAAAATTAGAATATGGGATACTGTTTCCAAATTTTGAAAGTACAGTGGCACTTAGAAAAACTTTAAAACTTCAGAATCCCTATAGTAGTCCCAAAGGGCCCTAGAAATTACTGAGGACAATAATCTACATACAGTGAAAGACCCCAAATGATAGTTAATGTCCAAAAAATAAGAGCAATAGAAACTGTATCAAGTTGAACAGAAGTATTTCAAGCTTCCATGGACATTAAAAAAAAAAAGTTAAAAATACAACACTACTTCCACATACCATAGAAATAAATATTTCCTTCAAAAAAATCCATTAAGTGGATATTGTTTGCAAGATCTATGGTAAGTAATATGGTTAATCCAATTACAAACAAGACCTTTTCTTTGTCTTTAAGCCATTGTGAAATTCAAGTGCCTTGTAAATTGTACATTTCTGGACACTATTTTATAATAATGAAAGTATTTTAGTATTTTTCCTTATAAAATAGGATAAATGGTTTTGAATGAACATCTGCCAGAAACACATGAAAAAAATGAATTATCCCTAACAAGTTTTCATGCATACTTTTTTTTTCTCCTAATTATATAGTTTGCACCCCAATGGATTGTGGCCTTCAAGGCTCCTCTGTCCATTTAATTTTACAGGCCAGAATACTGGAGCAGGTTGCCATTTCCTACTCCAGGGGATCTTCCCAACCCAGGGATCAAACCCTTGTCTCCTGCATCTCCTGCATTGGCAGGTGGATTCATTACTACTCTACCACCTGGAAAGTCCTTTGCAGAGGTAAACAATTTTTCTAAATACTACTTCTAAATATTTAATTGTGAGGACAGGTGTTTTGCTTTGCTAGTAGAAAGTTAACTTAGCCTGTCTCTTTCATAAATAATTTCATGCATATAATCCATTAGGTTGCTGAACAGTAATTCTTATTCATATTTGAGAAAAAGACCACTACAAGAATCTCTTTTATAGGATATGCATGAGTTCACTGCACCCTTAATGCCATGCTGACTTGTATATTACTTATACAGATACTAAATGAGTACTTGCCCATGGTAGGTATTGAAGTTATAAACAATGAGTGGTTTAAATAGGGAGTAAATCAGTGCAGCGCCACAACAGGACCCATGGTCAGTTTCTCATGCTGAAGAGTCACATGGTGACTTCCATTCTGTGGTGGTAGAATCTTAGTGAGCACCCTGAGATCCCCACCCTTAGCTTACTTGTCTTGTTTGCTGAATCATCTCCCATTAAGTGTGAGTGAGATTTGCCAGTGTGATAGAGCATCACTCCCATGATTATACTGGATTAAATTGGGTATAGGATTTGTGGATATAACCACAGTCGCCTAATCAGATGACTTGGAGTTAATTAAGAGAGAAATTACTTTGGGTGAATGTTACCAAATCAGGGAAGACTTTAAAAGAAATCAAAGGCATTCTGCTTGCTGGAAGGAGCAAAATGAAGGCTTTAGCTTAGAGAGCACCATGTGGCAGGGAAGGGAAGTGACTCCTAGGACCTGAGATCCTCCAGGTAGACATCCAGTCAGAAAGTGAGACCAGAGCACTAAATCCACAAGAACCTAATTTCTATCAATAACCAGAGAGTTCAGGGGAGTAACCTGTACCTCCGGTCAGCTGACAGCCTTGACAGACAGTTGGCTCCAGCCCTGTGGGACCAGGGGCAGAAAACTGTGAAGTCACAACCAGATTTCTGACCTGCAGACATCATATGACAAATGTGAGTTCTAACTGCTAAGTTTATGAAAACTTGTTATACACATAGAAAACAAATGCAATCAAGTAAAAGGGTGGCTAAAGCATCATAACTGGAAATAGAAAGCTTCCTGAAGAGAAATATTGGATGGACCTAAAGATTATCATACTGATTGAATTAAATCAGACAGATAAAGAAAATATCATATATCTTTTTTCATATATCTTTTATATGTTAAATCTAAAAAAAAGTAAAGATAAACTTATCTGTAACACAGAGATAGAGCTAAAACGTAGAAAAGAAACCTATGGTTACCACGGGGCATAGGGAGGAGACATAAATTGGGAGATTGGGACTTACACACACACATACACTACTATGTATAAAATAGATAACTAACAAGGTAATAAGAACCTACTGTATAGCACAAAGAACTCTATTCAACACTCTGTAATGACCTATGTGAGAAAGGAATCTAAAGAATGGATACATGTTTGTGAATAGCTGATTCACTTTGCTGTACACCTGAAATTCACACAACATTCTAAATCAGCTATATTCTAATCATTTTTTTTAAGTCTTAAAAAAGTGACATACATTATCAAGACAAGTCTTGTGAAACAGAGGAATGGGAAGGGAATTATATAGGAGACGAAGATTAGAAGAGGAGAAGTCCAGAAAATTGAAATCCAATAGGTCTCAGGCAAAACAAATCAAGAAATAAATGCTTTACCATATTTCATTAATTATAAGAGGCCACTTATTTTATCGTAAGAAACTTTAAGGGTAGTGTAATAAGCTGAATAATGTCTCCTCACAAAGGGATCTGGAACTTAATTCTTGGAGTCTGTGAATACTATCTTATCTGATAAACATTGATATGCAGGCGTGGTTAAAATAAGCTCTTGATATGTTGAAATTATACTGATTTACCAGGTAGGTCCTGAAAGTAATGACAAGCCTTATCCAAAAGAGGGCCAAGATATTCAGTTCATTTCAATTCAGTCGCTCAGTTATGTCCAACTTCTTGTGACCCCATGGACTGCAGCATGAGGCCTACTTATTCATCACCAACTTCTGGAGTTTACTTAAACTCATGTCCATTGAGTCAGTAATTCCATCCAACCATCTCATTCTCTGTATCTCCTTCTTCTGCCTCAATATTTCCCAGCATCAGGGTCTTTTCAAAAGAGTCAGTTCTTTGCACCAGGTGGCCAAAATTTTAGCTTCAGCATCAGTCTTTCCAAAGAACACTCAGGACTGATCTCTTTAGGATGGACTGGTTGAATCTCCTTGCAGTCCAAGGGACTCTCAAGAGTCTTCTCCAACACCACAGTTCAAAATCATCAATTCTTTGGCACTCAGCTTTCTTTATAGTCCATATACACACATCCATACATGTCTACTCTCACATCCATACATGTCTACTGGAAAAAACATAGCCTTGAATAGATGGATCTTTGTTGGCAAGGTAACATCTCTGCTTTTTAATATGCTGTCTAGGTTGGTCATAAATTTTCTTCCAATGAGTAAGCATCTTTTAATTTCATGGCTGAAGTCACCATCCGCAGTGATTTTGGAGCACTAAAAAATAAAATCTGTCACTGTTTCCACTGTTTTCACATCTATTTGCCATGAAGTGATGGAGCCAGATGCCATGATCTTAGTTTTCTGAATGTTGAGCATGAAGCCAACTTTTTCACTCTCCTCTTTCACTTTCACCAAGAGGCTCTTTAGTTCTTCTTTGGCTTTCTGCCATAAGGGTGGTGTCATATGTATATCTGAGGTTACTGATATTTCTCCCGGCAATCTTGACTCCAGCTTGTGCTTCCTCCAGCTGAGAGTTTCTCTTGATGTACTCTTCATATAAACTAAATAAGCAGGGTGACAATATATAACCTTGATATACTCCTTTTCTGTTTTGGAACCAGTCTGTTTTTCCATGTCCAGTTCTAACTGTTGCTTCCTGGCCTGCATACAGAGAGCAAGATATTGGAAGAAGAATGAAGTTGATGAAAGCAAGAGGTTGGGCTGATACCAGGAAGGTATCTCCACCAAGTTTAGGGGGCATCCAATGCCTAAGAGAGCAATAAAAGAAAGGCTTCAAAGGAGCATAGCCCTTTCAAAAACTTTGTTGTAAACTTCTGGTCACTAGTACAAAGCAGGACATTTGTACTGTCTTAATTTTGTGACAATTCATTATAGCACCTTAAGGAAACTAATACAAATGTGCAAAGGAGCAAAGATTGCCAGTTAAATTCTGACAAAATGATTAATATATCTTTAGCATAAAAATGCACTTCAGGATCAAATTTGTTATTGTTCAGTTCAGTTCAGTCGATCAGTGGTGTCCGACTCTTTGAAACCCCATGAACTGAGGCATGCCAGGCCTACCTGTCCATCACCAAATCCTGGAGTTCACCAAAACCCATGTCCACTGAGTCAGTGATGCCATCCAACAATCTCATCCTCTGTTGTCCCATTCTCTCCTTGCCCTCAATCTTTCCCAGCAACAGGGTCTTTTCCAAATGAGTCAGGTCTTCCCGTCAGGAGGCCAAAGCATTGGAGCATCAACTTCAACATAAGTTCTACCAATAAACACCCAGGACTTATTCCTTTTGGATGGACTGGTTGGATCTCCATGCAGTCCAAGGGACTCTCGAGTGTTCTCCAACACCACAGTTCAAAAGCATCAATTCTTCGGGGCTCAACTTTCTTCACAGTTCAGCTCGCACATCCATACATGACCATTGGAAAAACCATAGCATTGACCAGATGGACATTTGTTGAAAAAGTAATGTCTCTGCTTTTTAATACACTGTCTAGGTAGGTCACAACTTTCTTTCCAAGGATAAGCATCTTTTAATTTCAAGGCTGCAGTGATTTTGGAGCCCAAAAAAATAAAGTCAGCCTTCCACTCTTTCCCCACCTATTTGACATGAAGTGATAGGACTGGATCTTAGTTTTCTGAATGTTTGCTTTAAGCCAACTTTTTCACGCTCCTCTTTCACTTTCATCAAGAGGCTCTTTAGTTCTTCTTCAGCTTTCTGCCATAAGGTGGTGTCATCTGCACATCTAAGGTTATTGATATTTCTCCCATAAATCTTGAATCCAGCTTGTGCTTCCTCCAGCCCCGCGCTTCTCATGATGTACACTGCATATAAGTTAAATAAGCTGGGTGACAAAATACAGCCTTGATATACTCCTTTTCCCATTTGGAACCAGTCTGTCGTTCCATATCCAGTTCTAACTTTTGCTTCCTGATTTGCATACAGGTTTCTCAAGAAGCAGACCAGGTGATCTGGTATTCTGATCTATTTCAGAATTTTCCACAGTTTATTGTGATCCACACAGTCAAAGGCTTTGGCATAGTCAATAAAACAGATATATATATATATATATATATATATATATATATATATATATTTTTTTTTTTTTTTTTTTCCTGGAACTCTCTTCTTTTTTGGTGATCCAGTGGACGTTGGCACTTTGATCTCTGGTTCCGCTGCCTTTTCTAAAGCCAGCTTTAACATTTGGAAGTCCATGGTTCACGTATTACTGAACCTTGGTTTGTAGAATTTTAAGCATTACTTTACAAGCGTGTAAGGTGAGCCCAATTATGCGGTAGTTTGAGCATTCTTTAGCAATAACTTTCTTTGTGATTGAAATGAAAACTGACCTTTTTCACTCCTGTGGCCACTGCTGAGTTTAATAAATTTCCTGGCATATTGAGTGCAGCACTTTCACAGCGTCATCTTTCAGGATTTGAAATAGCTCAACTGGAATTCCATTACCTCCACTAGCTTTGTTTGTAGTGAAACTTCCTAAGGCCCACTTGACTTCATATTCCAGGATATCTGGCTCTAGATGTGTGATCACATCATCATGTTTATCTAGGTCATGAGGATTTTTTTGTACAGTTCTTCTGTGTATTCTTGCCACCTCTTCTTAATATCTTTTGCTTCTGTTAGGTCCCTACCATTTCTGCCATTTATTGAGACCATTTTTGCATGAAATGTTCCCTTGGTATCTATAATTTTCTTGAAGAGATCTCTAGTCTTTCCCATTCTGTTGTTTTCCTTTATTTCTTTGCATTGATCACTAAGGAAAGCTTTCTTTTCTCTCCTTGCTATTCTTAGGAACTCTGCATTCAAAAGGGAATATCTTTCTTTTTCTCCTTTAGTTTTCAATTCTCTTCTTTTACAGCTATTTGTAAGGCCTCCTTAGACAGCCATTTTGATTTTTTGCATTTCTTTTCCATAGGGATAGTCTTGATTCCTGTCTCCTGTACAACGTCATGAGCCTCCAACCATAGTTCATCAAGCACTCTGTCTACCAGATCTAGTCCTTTAAATCTATTTCTCACTTCTACTCTATAATCATAAGGGATTTTATTTATATCATACCTGAATGGTCTAGTGGTTTTCCCTACTTTCCTCAATTTAAGTCTGAATACGGCTATAAGATTTAAAAAAAAAAAAAAATGGTTTTAGAAAAGGCAGAGGAACCAGAGATCAAATTGCCGTCTGTTGGATCATCGAAAAAGCTAGAGAGTTCCAGGAAAACATCTATTTATGCTTTATTGACTATGCCAAAGCCTTTGACTGTGTGGATCACAATAAATTGTGGAAAATTCTGAAAGAGATGGGCATACCAACCACCTGACTTGCCTCTTGAGAAATCTATATGCAGGTCAGGAAGCAACAGTTAGAACTGGACGTGGAACAACAGACTGGTTACAAATAAGAAAAGGAGTACCTTAAGGCTGTATATTGTCACCCTGTTTATTTAACTTATATGAAGAGTACATCATGAGAAACGCTGGACTGGAGGAAGCGCAAGCTGAAATCAAGATTTCTGGGAGAAGTATCAATAATCTTAGATAAACAGATGACACCACCCTTATGGCAGAAAGTGAAGAGGAACTAAAAAGCTTCCTGATAAAAGTGAAAAAGGAGAGTGAAAAAGTTGGTTTAAAGCTCAACATTCAGAAAACTAAGATCGTGGCATCTGGTCCCATCACTTCCTGCCACATAGATGGAGAAACAGTGGAAACAGTGTCAGACTTAATTTTGGGAGGCTCCAAAATCATTGCAGATGATGATTTCAGCCATGAAATTAAAATACACTTACTTCTTGGAAGGAAAGTTCTGACCAACCTAGATAGTATATTAAAAAGCAGAGACATTATTTTGCCAACAAAGTGCCGTCTAGTCAAGGCTATGGTTTTTCCAGTAGTTATGTATGGATGTGAGAGTTGGACTGTGAAGAAAGCTGAGCACCAAAGAATTGATGGTTTTGAACTGTGGTTTTGGAGAAGCCTCTTGAGAGTCCCTTGGACTGCATGGAGATCCAACCAGTCCATCCTAAAGGAGATCAGTCCTGGGTGTTCACTGAAAGGACTGATGCTGAAACTCCAATACTTTGGCCACCTCATGTGAAGAGTTGACTCATTGCAAAAAAAAAAAAAAAAAAAAAAAAAACCCTGATGCTGGGAGGGATTGGGGGCAAGAGGAGAAGGGGACGAGAGAGGGTGAGATGGCTTGATGACATCACTGACTCGATGGAAATGAGTTTGGGTAAACTCTGGGAGTTAGTGATGAACAAGATGGTCTGGTGTCCTGTGATTCAAGGGGTCTCAAAGAGTCGGACGCAACTGAGTGACTGAACTGAACGTCCTTTTGTCTTTTGATTTTTACTTCCCTTCTTTTCACAGCTATTTATAAGCCTTCCTCATACAGCCATTTTGCTTTTTTGCATTTTTTTTTCTTGGGTTGATCTTTATTTCTGTTTCCTATACAATGTCATAAACCTGTGTCTGTAGTTCATCAGGCACTCTCTGTCTCAGATCTAATCCCTTAAATCTATTGCTCACTTTCAGAGTATATTCATAAGGGGTTTGATTTAGTTGATACCTGAATAGCCTAGTGGTTTTCTCCATTTTATTCAATTTCAGTCTGAATTTGGCAATAAGAAGTTCGTGATCCAAGCCACAGTCAGCTCCCGGTCTTTTTTTTTTTTTGTGCTGACTGTATAGAGTTTCTACATCTTTGGCTGCAAAGTATGTAATCAGTTCAATTTCGGTGTAGACCATCTGATGATGTCCACATATACAATCTTCTCTTGTGTTGTTGGAAGAGTATAATCGTTATGACCAGTGCATTCTCTTGGAAGAACTCTATTAGCCTTTGTCCTGCTTAATTCTTTATTCCAAGGCTAAATTTGCCTGTTATTCCAGGTGTTCCTTGACTTCCTACTTTTGCTTTCCAGTCCCCTATAATAAAAAGGATGTCTTTTTTGGGTGTTAGTTCTATAAGGTTTTGTAGGTCTTCATAGAACTTTCAACTTCAGCTTCTTTAGCGTTACTGGTCAGGGTATAGACTTGTATTATCACGATAATGAATGGCTTCATTGGAAATGAATAGAGATTATTCTGTCATTTTTGAGATTGCATCCAAGTAGTGCATTTTGGACTCTTTTGTTGACCATGATGGCTACTCCATTACTTCTAAGGGATTCCTTCCCACAATAGTAAATATAATGATCATCTGAGTTAAATTCACCCATTCCAGTCCATCTTAGTTCCCTGCTTCCTAGAATGTCGATATTCACTCTTGTCATCTCCTGTTTGACCACTTCCAATTTGCCTAGACTCATGGACCTAATATTCCAGGTTCCTATGCAATATTGCTCTTTACAACATCAAACCTTGCTTCTATCACCAGGCACATCTACAACTGGGTGTTGTTTTTGCTTTGGCTCATCCCTTCATTCTTTCTGGAGTTATTTCTCCACTGATCTCCAATAGCTTATTAGGCACCTACCAACCTGGGGAGCTCATCTTTCAGTGTCCTATGTTTTTGCCTTTTCATACTGTTCATGTGGTTCTCAAGGCAAGAATACCGAAGTGATAGTGTTATTGTTATTATGTGACAATGTTAGCTAATATGTGATAAAATGAGAATGTGTTAAATAAGCATCACTAATTTGAAGTAAAATTTCTGTTATTTGAGGGATCAATAAATATTTATGATGCACAGGACTTGAATCTGTACACATTGAAAACACTGTTAAAACCTTAAAATGCTCCTTAAAAAGTGGTGATGAAGTATACTTGGCCTTTTCATACTTAGAATCACATTGTTTTTATGTTATATTTTTAACATATATTCTCTTTATTTTTCCCTGAGGTTTTATTATCTGGAAAGTCCTTTTGACATTATTTACAATTGAGGAACCAAGATAGTATACATTTTATTTGTGTACA
Organism: Hydropotes inermis; assembly: GCA_020226075.1. NCBI lineage: Eukaryota > Metazoa > Chordata > Mammalia > Artiodactyla > Cervidae > Hydropotes > Hydropotes inermis. The sequence continues at coordinate 57,396,906 of CM035290.1, read as the reverse complement.
TCATTGGTATGAAAAATTAAAAACCTATTTCCATGAGTTTTCTTTTTATAACTATGCCTACAGTTTGAAAAATCACAAATAATGAACTTTCCACTGAAATTGTATTGCTAGTAGAAATATGCATGTTACTGACTGTTTTATCTCTAGCTGAAATTTGCAATAATCAAATAAGTCTGTTACCTTTGAGTTTATGCATCACTTTCAGGATCAAGTTCTTTAGACACTGGTAAACTTCTTAAAGGGTAATGCTGCTTTTAAAAGGTCTAAGTGGATGTATTAATAGATGTTTATAAATATAGAACAGCCTTTTAGACTCTGTGGGAGAAGGCGAGGGTGGGATGTTTCCAGAGAACAGCATCGAAACATGTATATTATCTAGGGTGAAACAGATCACCAGCTCAGGTTGGATGCAAGAGACAAGCGCTCGGACCTGGTGCACTGGGAAGACCTAGAGGGATCGGGTGGAGAGGGAGGTGGAAGGGGGGATCGGGATGGGGAACACATGTAAACCCATGGCTGTTTCATTTCAATGTATGACAAAATCCACCACAATAAAAAAAAAAATGTGAATAAGCTAAAGATAAGTCTTATGAGCCTAGTGATTGCATTTTAATTGATGGTGATTTATATAAACTTAAAGGGAACTGATGTTTAAAGTTTTAAAGTGATAGCAGAATTCAGATATTTATAGAAATGTAACAATGTTATAAGTTAGTAAAAAACAGGTTAAGGGCTATCTTTCTGTCATATAGACGTCATATAGAAGACGTAAGTGACAGTAATAAAGGCACAGTGTAAAGATAGGCACACTATAAAGATCAATGATATGGAAATCAACTGATTCAAAGTTTGAAATCTGCAAAAGTAGGATTTCCTCCTCTTAAGGTTAAATATTTTTCACATATAAGCTATAATTTACTTATCTATTCATCATTCCACAGACACTTAAATTATTTCCATGATTTGGCTATTGTGAATAATGCTGCAATGAACATGGTAGTACAAATATATCTCAAATGTACTGATTTTATTTCCATTATATACCCAGAAGAGAATTGTTGGATTATATGATAGTTACATTTTTAGTCTTTTAAGAATCACCACTCTGCTTTCCTTCATGGAAATATGCCAATTTACATTCCCACCACCAGTGCATAAGTATATATTTCATTTTCTCCATATTCTTGCCAATGCTTGTTATCTTTTATTATTTTTGATAATTTCTATCTTAACAGGTGTGAGGTGCTATGTCATGGTTTTATTTGCGTTTCTCTGATGATGTGTAATGTTGAACACGTTTTTATGTGTTCCTAATGACCATTTGTATGTCTTCTCTCTGCTTTCCACTTGCAAAACTTATATGCAGAGTACATCACACAAAGTGCCAGGCTGGATGAATTACAACCTGGAAGAGAAATATTAACAACCTAAGATATTCAGATGATACAACTCTAAGTGAAGAAAGTGAAGAGGAACTAAAGAGCCTCTTGATGAAGGTCAAACAGGAAAGTGAAAAAAGTTGGGCTGAAACTTGACACGCAAAAAAAAAGGAAATCATGGTATCTGGCTCCATTCATCACTTCATGACAAATAGAAGGAGAAAAAGTGGAAGCAGTAACAGATTTTATTTTCTGGGACTCCAAAATCACTGTGGACTGTGACTGTAGGCATGAAATTAAAAGTTGCCCGCTCCTTGGAAGGAAAACAATGACAAACCTAGACAGCATATTAAAAAACAAAGATTCATTTAATTGGCAAAAGTTCATAAAGTCAAAACTATGGTTTTTCCAGTAGTCATGTATAGATATGAGTGTGTTAGTTTCTCAGTCTTGTCTGGCTCTCTGCGACCCCATAGTCTGTAACCTGCCAGGCTCCTCTATCCATGGGATTTTCCAGGTAAGAATACAGGAATGGATAGTTGTTTCCCTCTCCAGGGGATCCTCCCGACCCAGGAATGGAACCCAGGCATGCTGCACTGTAGAAGATTCTTTACCATCTGAGCCACAGGAAAACCCTGGGATGGATGTGAGAGTTAGACCATAAAGAAGGCTTAGCATCAAAGAATAGATGTTTTTGAACTGTGGTTTTAGAGAAGATTCTTGATAATTCCTTGGACTATGAGGAGATCAAACCAGTCAATAGTAAGGGAAATCAACCCTGAGTGATCATTGGAAGGACTGATGTTGAAGTTGAAGCTCCAATACTTTGGTCATCTGATGCACAGAGTTGATTAATTGGAAAAGACCTTGATGCTTGCAAAACTGAAGGCAAGAAGGCAAAAGAAGGAGCATCAGAAGATGAGAGGGTTAGCACCACTGACTCAAAGGACTTGAATTTGAGCAAACAATGGGGACAGTGGAGCACAGACAAGCCTGGTGTGCTTCACCCCTTGGGATCACATTCAGACACAACCTAGCAACAGAAAAACAACTGTCTTCATTGCAAGGTGTCTGTCCCATTTCCTATTTTTAATTGATTGTTTCTTTTTTTTTTTTTTTGGTACTGAATGCATGTATTCCTTTTAAATGTTGGATGCTAAGCTTTTCTGATACATGGTTAACAAAATATTTTCTCCTAATCTATAGCTTGCCTTTTCATTTTATTGTATGTTTTCTTTGTTGTGTGAAAGCTCTTTAGTTTGAGTTAGTCCACTTTATTTTTTTCTTTTGTTGCCTGTGGTTTTTCATTTTATTTTTTACTTAACAAAATAGGCTGCTGCTTCAGCCTGAATCCAAGCATATCAATTCAATTACCTTCAGCTTAATTTTTTAATTGACTCTCTTCAGTTTTCATTATTCTTTAAAATAATGAAACACACCTTAACTATATCTTCAAGTAGCGATGAATTTATTAAAATCCATGTTTAGATACAGTCTTTCAACTTTATATTATATATGTAACAAAATTGTTTTATCAACTATAAATATTAATAAAACATTTTTTGAGTTATAAAAGGAAGAGAGAACAAAGCTGCCCTTGCCTGGGACTGACTTACTGAACTGACTGTACATTATCACTGTGTTATTCTCCTGCTTAAGTAACTCATTTCCAGAAACACTGTTATCAGACAGTGTTTCTCTATGTCTATGAGATAAAAATTAGATCCCTCCAAGCTCACGTCTGTCCATTCACAAAAGAAGAACATTGTTCAACTACAAAATTGCTAAACACTACCTGAATATTCATTGGAAGGGCTGATGCTGATGTGAATAACTGACTCACTGGGAAAAACAAGCAAACAAACAAACAAACAAACACCTGATGCTGGTAAAGACTGAAGGCAGGAGGAGAAGGGGGTGACAAAGGATGAGATGGTTGGATGGCATCACCGACTCAATGGACATGAGTTTGAGCAAGCTCTGGGAGTTGGTGATGGACAGGGAGGCCTGGCCTGCTGCAGTCCATGGGGTCATAAAGAGTCGGACACTAATGAGGGACTAAACTGAACTGAACTCCATCTCCTGCCTTTTCTGCCACATCTTGGAAATTATAGCTTTAGCTTAATCTGTTCTTCCAAGTTTCATGTTACATATTTTAAAATTACTCCCCTTTGGTAACAACACTCATTGTAGAGTAAAACCCAGAATCCCTGGAACTATATCCAAATTTACTAAATGGAAATCCAAATACCATAATAAACCGTTGCACCAAAATGACACCAAACGGTCCACAGTGTTGTTTCCTTACTGTGTGGAGCCAAGAACCTCAATTCTGTTCACCAGTGTTGAATTTCTCATGGTCTTGGCTATAAGGGCCTCAATAAAAGAGCTTACTTAAAAGTAGAAGTAAGAACCAGGAACAAGACAAGGGTGTCCACTTTCAACACTATCATTCAACATAGTTCTATAAATCCTAGCTACAGCAATCACACAAGAAAGAGCAATAAAAGGAATCCATGTCAGAAAAGAAGTAGATCTCTCACTGTTTACAGATGACATGATGCTGTACATAGGAAACTGTAAAGACAGTATCAGAAGATTACTAGAGCTAACCAGTGAATTTAACAAAGTTGCAAGGTACAAAATTAATACACAGAAATCACTTGCATTTCTATATACTAACAATGAAAAATCAGAAAGATAAACTAAGGAATAAATCCCATTCACTATTACAAAAACAGAATTAAATATCTAGTAATAAACTAACTGGAGACAAAAGAACTGTACACAGAAAAGTATAAGACACTAATGAAAGAAGTCAAAGATTGCATAAACATATGGAGAAATATCCCATATTCCTGAGTAGGAAGAATCAATATTGTGAAAATGAATATACCAAACACAATCTACAGATCCAATGCAATACCTGTCAAATTACAATGGCATTTTTTCACAGAACTAGAACAAAAATTTTCATAATTCATATGGAAACACGAAAGACCCCAAAGAGCCAAAGCAATCTTGAAAAAGAAAAATGGAGCTGGAGGAATTAAGCTTCCTGCCTTCAGGTTACACTGCAAAGCTACAGTCATCAAGACGGTATGGTACTGGCACAAAACAGAAATATAGACCAATGGAACAAGAGAGAAAGCCCAGAAGTAAACCCATGCACTTATGGGTACCTTATTTTTAACAAAGGGGGCAAGAATATGCACTGGTGGCAAAGACAGCCTTTTCAATAAACAATTATGTGATAATTCAATAGTTACATGTAAAAGAATGAAATTAGAACACTTCCTAACACTATACACAAAAATAAACTCAAAATAAATCAAAGACCCAAATGTAAGACCAGAAACTATAAACTCTTAGAGGAAAACATAGCCTCAACACTCAATGACATAAATAAAAGCAAGATACTATGACCCACCTCCTAGAGTAATGGAAATAAAAACACAAGTAAACAAGTGGGACCTGTTTAAAATTTAAAGTTTTTGCACAGCAAAGGAAACTATAAGCAAGGTGAAAAGACACCCTCAGAATAGGAGAAAAAGGTAGTAAATGAAACAACTGACAAAAGATTAATTTTCAACCCACACAACTCAATGCCAGGAAAACAAACAACCCAATCAAAAAGTGGTGAAAAGACCTAAACAGACATTTCTTCAAAAAAAGACATACAGATGGCTAACAAACATATGCAAAGATGCTCAACATCATTCATTATTAGAGAAATGAAAATCAAAACTAGAATGAGATATCACCTCACACCAGTCAGAATGGCCCTCATTAAAAAGTCAACAGACAACAAAGACTGGAGAAGGTGTGGAGAAAAGGGAATTTTCTTGTATGGTTGGTGGGAAGGTAAATTGATACAGCCACTATGGAAGATGGCATGGAGAATCCTTAAAAAACTAGGAAGAAAATCGCCATATGACCCAGCAATCCCACTCCTAGGTGTATACCCTGAGGAAACTAAAATTGAAAACCACGTATCCCATTGTTCATTGAAGCACTATTTACAATAGTTAGAACATGGAAGCAACCTAGATGTCCATCAACAAATGAATGGATAAAGAATTAGTGGTACATATACTCAATGGAATATTACTCAGCCATCAAAATGAACTTAGTTCTAATGAACCTAGAACCTATTATACAGAGTGAGGTAAGTCAGAAAGAGAAACATAAATATCATATTCTAAAACATATATACAAAATATAGAAAAAAATGGTACTGAAGAATTTATTTGTAGGGCAGCAACAAGAAACAGACAAACAGACATAGAGAATAGACTTATGGACTTAGGGAGAGGGGAGGAGTGTGAGATGTATGGAAATTGTAACATGGAAACTTACATATGGTAAATATGTAAAATAGATAGCCAATGGAAATTTGTGGTATAGCTCAAGAAACTCAAACAGATACAGAATACTCAAACTCTGTATCAACCTAGAGGGGTGGGATGGGGATATATGTATACTTATGGCTTATTCATGTTGAGGTTTGACAGAAAAGAACAAAATTCTGTAAAGCAGTTATCCTTCAATAAAAAATAAATAAATAAATTTTAAAAATAAGTAAAGGAACATTAACAAAGTACTAGAATAAAAACTGGGTGGCCTAAACAGCAGAAAGTTATTGTCTTACATTTCTGTAGGTAAGAAGTGCAAGATCAAGGTGTGACAGTGTTGGTTCCTCCTGAGGTTGTGAGAGAAAATTTGTTCCAGGTCTCCCCTAGCTTTGGTGGTCTGCTGGCCATCTTTTTTCAGTGGCTCACAGAAGCAACACTTGATCTTTTCCTTCATCTTCACATGCCTTCTGAGCATGTGTCCAAATTTCCTATTTTTATAAGCATATCAGTAATATTGGAATAGGGCCTTCCTTACTCCAGTAACTATAGAAGGAAATGGCAACTCACTCCAGTGTTCTTGCCTGAAAAATTCTATGGATGGAGGAGCCTGGTAGGCTACAGTTCATGGGGTTGCAGAGAGTTGGACACTACTGAGTGACTTCACTTCACTTTACTCCAGTAAAACCTCAGAATATCTTGACTAACTGTATCAGCACTAACTCTATTTCCAAATCAGGTCATATCCTAAGTTACTAAGGGGTTAGGATGTTAGTATATGAATTCTGAGAGAATAAAATCCACCAGTAACAATGTGCTATGACCGTGTTCTGGTCCTTCACAGAAACTGCCCAACTGAGAATGTATTTGTCCTAAACTCATCTTTAATGGGCTTCCCTTGTGGCTCAGCTGGTAAAGAATTTGCCTGCAATGTGAGAGACCGAGTTTGATAAACAGATAACAAACATATGCATGCACGGCGAAGCAAAATGTTTTTGACTGGATTCGAGTAACCAAAGCAGACCTGAATGAAAATTACCAGATAGATGAAAGTGAAACCGAAAATTGCTCAGTCGTGTCTGACATTTTGCGACCCCATGGACTATACAATCCATGAAATTCTCTGGACCAGAATGCCGAAGTGGGTACCCATTCCCTTCTCCAGGGGATTTTCCCAACCCAGGGATCAAACCCAAGTGTCCCACATTACAGGCGGGTTCTTTACCAGCTGAGCCACCAGTGAAGGCCAATAAGTAGAGCAGAGTCCAAAAGTCTACCTAACACTTTGGAAATACTGTCAGACACCAAGCACTTGTTCAGATATCTCTGACTAATCAATTACCACAGGGTTTATTCTTTCTCACTTATTTCTTTACAATGCTTCTCTTTGACAGTGAGCAACTTGATTCCTACTAACTACAATTCATTAACTTACTTGTTCAACCCCAGTAATTTAATCAAATCACTAACACACTTGTCATATTCTAGTAAAGTACATGATAAATATATACATGTAGGGTATAAGGTGGAAGTCAATGCCAATTTTACCACAGAAATATTTATTTATTTCATTGGGATCCGCTGAAAAGATGTTAATTTGCCTGTTGAATTGCTTCAGATTCTTTATTGAAAATGAATTGCATAACTGTGATTCTATTTCTGGAATCTCACTTAACTTCCATTGATCAATGTTCCTCCCTTCCTCCCTCCTTCCCTTCTTTTCTTCCTTCCTTTCCAGTAAAATATTCTCATGATAGTAAGATATTACAACTGCCAAAGGACTTGTTTTATTCAGTAGAATTTTTTGGTCACTGTAAGTTCATACAATTTTCCCATTTAAAGTCAAACTGTCAATTAAAAAAAATAACACTTGTAGTATAACACAGATTGCATTGAACTTATAGATATATTCTTCTAAAGTTACATTTTTTTTCCATCTGTATAAATCCTCTTTAATTTTACAATATTTTATAGTTTTCTGCATAGGCATATTAAATTTTAATTTAACCCTAAGCTTTTATGTTTTTGCAGCTCTTGGTAAGGGCTGAAAATTTTATAAATTTTTATTTCCTAATGTCTACATAACCCTGATGCTACGCTGGAAGAAGACTTGGAGCAGAGTGTGGATTCTGCATGTAGATGGTATGTATATACTTTTAGACTGCATGCAGACTGAGCAGGGAAGGACTGTGCTCTCTCCTAAAACTGGATGAGCTCTGGAAATGGTCTGTTCTATGTAAGTGATACTATATTAATTTTGCATCATAGATCTTAAGAAACTGGCAGTTTCTTATACCTTTCCTCAAATATTTTGTCTAAGAAAAAGTTTGCTTTGTATCAGCAGTACTGAAATTTCCACCAAATCCTTATTTGTTGTTGCTTGTTATAAGGTATTTTCAGTATCCTTTTCCCCCCACCTGTATAGTTTGCTAAGGGTTCACCAGCAAGATTGGGGGACTTACATGGCAAAAATTTATTATCTCAAAGTTTTGCAGGGGCAAGAAATCCAAGATCATGATGTTGACAAAGTAGATTCTTTCTGAGGATTTTGAAATTTAATCTGTTCCATGCTTCTCTCCAATTCAGTCTCTACACTGCTAACAGTTATTGGTGTTTCATGGTTTGTAGAAGCATCAGTCTGATCTCTGTCTTCATCTTCACCTGGTGACTGTCTTTAGTGTTGGTCTATGTTTAAATTTTCCCTGTTGAGAAGGACGATGCTCATTTGGATTAGGGTCTTCCCTACACCAATGTGACCACATCTTAACTACATATGTCTGAGAAGACCCTATTTCTAAATAATGCTGCATTCAGAGGTATGAGGGGTTAGAACTTCAACATATAAATTTGGAGAGGACACAATTCTACTGATATCATAACCATTAGATATTACTCATCCTTCCAGAACTGAAAAACAAAATACCTCTAGGTTTTTCCAAAAGCTCCCTGGGGGGACAAATCATCTCTATTTGAGAATCACTTTTGTAAAATAATCAGATTTTTAAAAATCTGATTACCTTTGAACTGTCATGGTGTAAGAAAGCCTGAGCTAGTTAAATTGAAGGCCACAAGATAGAAGGGTGGTCAGTCAGCACTAGTTGACTATAGAGGGTAACCCGCAGCAATTGTAAGTCTGATTTCTGATCACTATAACACATTCTTGATGTGAAAGACATATTCTCATTCACAAATACTTTGTCTCATTGGACTTAGTTTGAAATCTAAGTTGTCATTTAAATTAAGCTGGATGTAGAAGAATCTACTTGACTATATTTTCTCTGTTCTAGTGTTTGCATTTGGCTTGTCCTAATTTAAAGATATGCTGATTAAAAATATAATTTATCTGCTTGCCCACACTGTCAATATGCAAGCAATGGATTCTCATTCAAGGAGAGAGGAGAGGAGAAAGATACAGAGTAAAGCCTGATGCACAGTGCTTCTGTGAGTCCTGCTCTGCAAACAGTAGGAAATAGTTTTCTCAGATTGCTTCCTGCCAGATCCATCTGCTTCTTTGCATTATTTCCTGTCTACCCTAGAGTGAAAGTTAGGTGTTGTCTAAAACGTGTTTAGAAGTAACTTGTTTTTGTTTTTTGTCTAGCTAAAGAGATCTATATGCCTTTGTCTTAACTTATTCTACAGTCTTAACAGCAGTTTAAAAGACATACACCCTTCATCTTGCCCACGAAGCTCAATTTTACTGGCAATATCCTAGATTTGATCATTATTCTGAGTACAATTTGAAAATCTTTGTCAGATGGAGAGTCTGGAAATAACTATCATGTTTATTTTCAGCATAGCAGTCCTGGATTAAATTTTTTTTTTCTAAAATCTGGTTAAAACATCATTAGCTCATCTTCTTCCTCATCTAGATGTTCAAAGGTCATTCAACTAAACTATTGGGCAATTTCAACATTTTGCCACAGAATATTCTTTGCCAAGTCTATGATATTTCTATGCACATCTTCTACCTGTCATTTTAACATGTGACATGGAAAGTATCTCCAACTTGTGGTCCCACATGACATCATCCTCCTTGGCCAGCATCTATAGGTTTCTCACTGCTCTTGTAGATGACATTATAATTGTATCCATGTCCTTACATCCTGTTCCTAAAATCAACCCAATGCCACATGTATTTGGTTTTAGTTATGAGAGCACTTCCAGATACTAATTTCTACTTCAATTATCTTTACCTATGGAACAGACAACAATCCTCATAGAGACTTGCAACAAGCACGTGTATTATTTCACAAAAATATATGTGTTGACAGATGGTCTTGCCACTCTGCATTGTTGCTTGCTGGAGTCACTGATGAATAAATCTTTCATTATTATTATATTCAAATTCTACTGCTGTTCCTGAATGCATTTTTTCCCCTAAGATGAATATTAAATGAAGCAGGACCCTGTGGTCCTTGCCCCCATATTCTCACCCTGTCTTTTGTTTGTGGAAAAAATTTAGTTAAAGAATAAGCTTAATGAAAGTAGCGAGAACATGCAAAAGCAAAGGAAAATAGTCCAGCAAGACCAAATGATCAGAGTATAAACATTAAGCAAAGCTAAGGACCTTTAGTTCCATATCAAGGGCTATAGATAATTTGAATCATACCCTTTGAGCTGTTTTGCAGAAAATCCTCACCAGTAGAAGGAGTTATACAATCTGGTAGTACGACCAGATTGCAGTCATGACATGTGCTGCCACAATTCTGAGAGCTCACCTCAAAGAATTGGGAACAAATTGACCCTGGAATTAAAGACTAATTGTACTTAAAACAATCAAGATGACTCTGATCAGACCACTGATGACCAATTCCAAGATGACTGTCAGAGCTGACTGTGCTCTTTCTGCATGTAGCCCCCTCCTGCCATCTATAAAAGCTCTTATCCACTGTCAGAGGTTGGGGGAGTCAGTCTCTGGACAAGAGTCCCCTAGTTGTTGGCATCCAAAATAAAGCAAATTTTCCTTTCTACCTGTCTTGACCCTTTTGTTGGCTTTTGCACAATAGGCAGTCAGTTACTTTCAGTTAACAAATATAGATTCATTAGTTGTTCATGCTTTTTAAAAATAGTGTAGGTTTATCTTCTTAACTTATGTCTTTATATTTATATGCATTTCCTGAGACTGAATAAAGTCTAAATAAATTGGACAATGTGAATCTCAATTGGATATTTTTTAGCTCATTGACTTTAAATATAATTATGCTATGAGAACTTTTGTTTATTGGCTTTTCTTTTCCATTTTTTTCTGTTGTTTGTTTTTGTTTGTTTCATTTTCATTATACTATACATTTTCTTGTTTTCATTTTTGTCAAATAACATTATTTAAGTAGATTTATTGGTTTTAATCATGTCCATAGATATCTGTATTTTTTTTAATTTTTGCTGATTGTATAGTCTGCTAGAGTTAATTTGTGCTACTTCACATAAAATATAAGAATATCACATCTATATAGTTCCATCTACCCTATTTGCTATACTATTATTGTCATATCTATTATGCATATTTATGTTGTAAATGCCACAAGTCAATGTTGTAAATTTTTCTTGAAACAGTTGCATAATATAATAAATTGTCAACTAAAGATGAGAAACCTATATATTTTAATATATTTGCTTAGATATTTCCCATTTTGAAAGCCTTCCTGTCCACTTATAAATAAGTTTCATTTGCCATTATCTCCCTTCAGCCTAAAGAACTTCCTTCAAAGTGTTTTATAGCGAAGGTATTCTAAGAATGAAATCTCTGTAGTAATATTTGATTCTCCGCATTGTGATACTTTGTGTTGTTCTTGGTTTCTGTTTTCTTCTTTATATAATGATACTATTAATTATGGTAGAATGTTAGCATGGTTGAAATAAAACTCCAAATTCAGTTTCACTGGTTTGGAGACAGCTGAACTGCTTAGCTCTTCATATTTTGATTGGTTGCTTTCATTGGGAACCTTGGAATTCCCCTATATGTGTACTGTTCAGGAATTAACCAAATATTTGTGATTTCAGTATAAAATCTGTGTGTTTCTCCATATCTTCTTCACTCCATTCCTGGGCCACTTTTGTGCTCTTTTGGAAGCCTCAAACTGTTTTCTGACTCTTTACATCTGAAAGTTTGTACCTACTGCTTCCACTGCCCATACAAACTGGACTGAAGTTGCCCTCAGGTGGGAAACCATGTAAGCACAGATTTAACCCAGTCAGAGTTTCTTTCATTTGTGAGTTGACTCCTTTCCAGTGTCTTCCTACTTCTGGTCACTGTTTAATATTTTCAAATATTCATGTTTTTGTTGTTGTTGTTGTTCTTGTTGTTGTTGCTTTGTTTTTTATTGTAATATGTTCAATGTTTACATTTGTCTCTATATTATCACACTGTTACCAGAAGTTTCTAGGATAAATTTTGCCCTCTTTTGGTATGCTTTCTTAAGCCTAGTTTTTCTCAGATCTCTGTAAGCTCTGATAATTGCCAAAATAAAATAGTTACTGTGCATTTTTTCTAATCCCTTTATTCCACATTGTGCTTCATTCATGAATCAATCATCCAATGCTATTGTATGTTCAACCTTGTTATGCATTCCTTTTATAATTAACAAGCTTCCTGTGTATTTATTAAGAAGAGTCCTTACTTTTTGCACTAAAACCTTCTCCACTGTAGTTATACCATATTGCATGCAGCCTTCTTCAAAGAAGCAGTTTTTTCTATACCACTGAAATTTCAAGGTCAAGGAGTGGAGCTGAACTTTTATCATTCAGTTCAGTTCAGTTCAGTTGCTCAGATATACGCAACTCTTTGCAACCCCATGAACTGCAGCAGACAGGCCTCCCTGTCCATCACCAACTCCTGGGGTCCACACAAACCCATGTTCATTGAGTCAGTGATGCCATCCAATCATCTCATCCTCTGTCTTCACTTTCTCTTCCTAAGCCCAATCCCTCCCAGCATCAGGGTCTTTTCAAATGAGTCAGCTCTTCGCATCAGGTGGCCAAAGTATTGGAGTTTCAGCTTCAACATCAGTCCTTCTAATGAACACCCAGGACTGATCTCCTTTAAAATGGACTGGTTGGATCTCCTTGCAGCCCAAGAGACTATCAAGAGTCTTCTCCAACACCACAGTTCAAAAGTGTCTATATTCTGGTGTCAGCTTTCTTTATAGTACAAATCTCACAAGCCTATGTGACCACTGGAAAAACCATAGCCTTGACTAGATAGACATTTTTTGGCAAAGTAATGTACCTGCTTTTTATGTACTGTCTAGGTTAGTCATAACTTTCCTTCTAAGGAGTAAACGTCTTTTAATTACATGGCTGCAATCACCATCTGCATTTCCGCTGTTTCCCATCTATTTGCCAAGAAGTGATGGGACCAGATGCCATGATATTAATTTTCAGAATGGTGAGTTTTAAGTCAACTTTTTCACTCTCCTCTTCCACTTTCATCAAGAGGCTCTTTAGCTCTTCTTCACTTTCTGCCATAAGGGTGGTGCCTTCTACATATCTGAGGTTATTGATATTTCTCCCAGCAACTTTGATTCCAACTTGTGCTTCCCCTGGCCCAGCGTTTCTCATGATCCACTCTGCATAGAAGTTAAATAAGCAGGGTGACAATATACAGCCTTGACGTACTCCTTTTCCTATGTGGAACCTATTGGAATAACGTAGTCTGTTATTCCATGTCAAGTTCTAACTGTTGCTTCCTGACCTGCATATAGGTTTCTCAAGAGGGAGGTCAGGTGGTCTGGCATGCCCACCTCTTTAAGAATTTTTCACAGTTTATTATGATCCACACAATCAAAGGCTTCGGCATAGTCAATAAAGCAGAAATAGACGTTTTTCTGGAACTTTCTTGCTTTTTCGATGATCCAGCAGATGTTGGCACTTTGATCTCTGGCTCCTGTGCCTTTTCTAAAACCTGCTTGAACATCTGGAAGTTCACTGTTCATGTATTGCTGAAGCCTGGCTTGTGGAATTTTGAGAATTACTTTATTAGCATGTGAGATGAGTGCAATTTTGTGTGGTAGTTTGGTCATTCTTTGGTATTGCCTTTCTTCGGGATCAGAATGAAAACTGGTCTTTTCCAGTCCTGTGGCTACTGCTGAGTTTTCCAAATTTGTTTGCATAATGAGTGCAGCACTTTCACAGTGTCATCTTTCAAGGTATGAAGTAGCTCAACTGGAATTCCACACCTCCGCTAGCTTTGTTCATAGTGATGCCTCCTAAGACCCACTTGACTTCACATTCCAGGATGTCTAGCTCTAGATGAGTGATCACACCATCGTGATTATCTAGGTAATGAAGATGTTTTTTGTATAGTTCTTCTGTGTATTCTTGCCATCTTTTCTTAATATCTTCTGCTTCTGTTGCTGCTTCTTCTGCTTCTACTGCTGCTAAGTCACTTCAGTCGTGTCTGACTCTGTGCAACCCCATAGACGGCAGCCCACCAAGCTACCCCATCCCTGGGATTCTCCAGGCAAGACCACGGAAGTGGGTTGCCATTTCCTTCTCCAATGCATGAAAATGAAAAAGGTCATTAGGTCTCTACAATTTATGTCATTTATTGAGCCCATATTTGCATGAAATCTTCCCTTGGTATCTCTAATTTTCTTGAAGAGATCTCTAGTCTGTCCCATTCTTTCATTTTCCTTTATTTCTTTCCATTGATTGCTGACAAATGTTTTCTTATCTATCCTTGCTATTCTTTGGAACTCTGCATTCAAATGGTTATATCTTTCCTTTTCTCCTTTGCTTTTTGCTTCTCTTTTTTCACAGCTATTTGTAAAGCCTCCTCAAACAACCATTTGGCTTTTTTGCATTTCTTTTTCTTGGGGACGGTCTTGATTCCTGTCTCCTGTACAATGTCACATACCTCCATCCATAGTTCATGAGGCACTCTGTCTATCAGATCTAGTCCCTTTAATCTATTTCACACTTCCACTGTATATTCATAGGGGATTTGATTTAGGTCATACCTGAATGGTCTAGTGGTTTTCTCCACTTTCTTCAATTTCAGTCTGAATTTGGCAATAAGAATTTCACGATATGAGCCACAGTCAGCTACCAATCTTGTTTTTGCTGACTGTATAGAGCTTTTCCATCTTTGGCTGCAAAGAATGTAATCAATAAGATTTTGGTGTTGACCATCTGGTGATGTCCATGTGTAGAGTCTTCTCTTGTGTTGTTAGAAGAGGGTGTTTGCTATGACCAGTGCATTCTCTTAGCAGAACTCTATCAGCCTTTACCCTGCTTAATTCTGCACTCCAAGGCCAAATTTGCCTATTACTACAGGTGTTTCTTGACTTCCTACTTTTGCATTCCAGTCCCCTATAGTGAAAAGGACATCCTTTTTTTCTGTGTTAGTCCTATAAGGTCTTGTAGGTCTTCATAGAACTGTTCAACTTCAGCTTCTTCAGCTACACTGGTTGGAGCATAGATTTGGATTACCATTATATTGAATGGTTTGCCTTTGAAAGGAACAGAGATCATTCTGTTGTTTTTGAGACTGCATCCAAGTACTGCATTTTTGGACTGTTTTGTTGACTGTAATGGCTATTCCATTTCTGCTAAAGGATTCCTGTCCACAGTTGTAGATATAATGGTCATCTGAGTTATATTCACCGATTCTATTCCATCTTAGTTCACAGATTCCTAGAATGTCAATGTTCACTCTTCTCATCTCCTGTTTGACCACTTCCAATTTGCCTTGATTCATGGACCTAACATTCCAAGTTCATGCAATATTGCTCTTTATAGCATCGAACCCAGCTTCCATCACTAGTCCTATTCACAACTGGGTGTCATTTTTGCTTTGGCTCCATCCCTTCATTCTTTCTGGAGTTATTTCTCAACTGATCTCCAGTAGCATACTGGGCACCTACCAACCTGGGAATTCATCTTTCAATTTCCTATCTTTTTGCCTTTTCATACTGTTCATGGGGTTCTCAAGGCAAGAATACTGAAGTGGTTTGCCATTCCCTTCTCCAGTGGACCAAATTCTGTCAGACCTGTCCACCACAACCTGACTGTCCAGGGTGGCCCCACAGGTCATGGCTTAGTTTCATTGAGTTATAGAAGGCTGTGGTCTGTGTGGTCAGATTTGCTAGTTTTCTGTGATTGTAGTTTCAGTCTGTCTTCCCTCTTATCCCCTTTCTCAGTGCCTACCATCTTGGATCTCCTTCAAAAGTTGCTAGTGCAGGAACTGCATCCCTCAGTGCTCCCAACCCTGTAGTAGGCCACCGCCGACCCATGCCTCCACGAGAAACTTTAACACTCACATTCTTATCATTCACTGGTACACACAAAAAAATTTTAAAAAATGTATTTTCCCCTGAATTCCCCTCAGTTCCTATTTAATCCAATTATTTTTTTCTCGCTACTTTAGCCCCTCAACACTGCTGGAGGAAGACCTTACAAATATGAAGACAGAGTCCACTATAAATATATGATCTCTACTTTTGGCTGAACTTTAATACTACCTAATTTTGTTTAATCTGAAGCTATATATAGGAGACAGAACCCAGTAAGATCAGCACTAGTAGAGTGATAAATTTATTTGTGTAAACAGTAAACTTGGGAGTGGGAACAATGCCATTAGCCCAGATTCATTAAGGAAGGGAACTCTGCCACATTTGGTCATGTCTCTCTTTAGTTCTTTTGGATATCTTTCTGCTTCTCCCCTTCAAAATTTTATCTGAAATTAAACTTTTCCCACACAGTTGAGCAAATATTTTGCCAATAGTTGTGGACTGTGTTTTACATTTCCAACATCAAACCCAGTCTGAGCATCATTTTCTCAAATTCCTCAATCTAAATCCCAAGAATGGTCCCTGATTCTGGTTTAGGGAATATGCAAACTCAAATTAAAGTAACAGCTCCTACAGAAAAATGTAGCTGCAAGGATTATTTTTCAATTAAATTCAATGTGCAACATACAGGAAAATACTCAATTAAATATGAAATATTTTTTCACTCTCCTTGTATTCTCAAATATATTACTGCTCCCATCACTCACAGAAAATAACTAAACTTCTGAATTCCATAGAAAATAGATGTCATCAGATGATAACTCCCCAAAATTCGCACCAAAATCTCTACTCTGACCGATATGCATCTTTTCTCTCCATTTGTTTAATTTTCGGCTTAACGAAAGATCTGTTTCTCTTCCAGCTAAAGATAATGTTGCCATGGGATTTCTAGACCTCTGTCTTACCATATCACCCTCTCTCTTTTGATAATTTTCTGTTTCCTGTAGATTTCTCCTCTCTGTATTAAGAACACCCCATGCATACACAAAGATTAATAAGCAAGATTGGATCCTGGCAGGAATGAGAAGTCCCATTGAAAACAATAAATTTGAGGATATTTTAGTAGAATACTATTTACAAATGGAGGCAGGTGTACTAAAATCTGAAAGATAGGGTTGGAACTTTTCTGTTGGTCAATCAGAGGGGTTGACTGGACATACTTGAGCCCAACCCAGGGAGGCTCTGTGGAGACTGAGGCTTGGGAGTAATGTGAAGCAATGATCAGAGATGGGGGACAGCATCCTGTGGGAACCCACAAAGGGAGAAACCAATATCTGTGTCCTCCTCCTTTCTTCTTACAGAGGATCTCACTTTACCAATTTAAATCTAAAGCAAGGTATCCTCCTGGATATAGAGAAGATCTGGAAAACAAACAGGCGCTATCCATATACTCCATGAGACACTTAAATTTTCAGAGAAAATCAAACGTTCTCTTCTTTCACACTTTCTCCATTAGACTTATACCTCCTTCACCCCTGATCTGCCAAATATTCTCAGGCAGTAATCTATCTTGCTTCCTCCACTTTCTTGTTTCATCTCTCTCTCCCCTCCCCATTCAACATTATGAGCAATACTAAGTACCACTGAAACTGTTTTTAATGAAGGTCTTCAGTATTTCTTTAACAGTATTTTTTTCTGGACAGTTTTCACACCAAATTGTACTGGACTGTCCCACAATATTTGACAATTTCTTACCATCTTTTCTTATCTCACACAGTCTCTTCTCTTCCTTTTCCTTCTGATTCTAATGGTGTAACCCTTTGTCTATCCACCCTCACTTTCTGGTTTCCCTCAGTGCCTGTGTTTCCTCTGGCTTTCTTTCCTTTCTCACTTCCTAATTGATGTTTAAGAAATTGCAGGCCCTCCAGGACTTTCCCCTCTGCTTCAATGAACAGATTAGGGTTGTTCAGGGAAGACTTCTACTATAATAGCTACAGTCTTGCACACACGGTGTGTCTGAAGTTCTGCGGCTTTGTGGCTCCATTGAACACACTGCTTCTCCTCCTCTGACCCCAGAGCAATTACTCACTTAGCTATTCTGGGGATCTGAGCATGTTTTTTTTTCTTTTTCTCTTCTTTGCTTTACATTTTTGAACACCATACAAGTCTAACCTGTTAGATTGTCAACTAAAAAATATCATCTGAAATCATCCAGTTACCTCAAGTCTTGTTTTCGTATCTATACTTTAGACAACTGCTTAATTGTTGTGAGCATTTGACATTTTTCTCTCCTTCATATGTAACCCTTCTATAAAAGAAAAGGAAGAAGTCAAATTCTATTTTATGATTAGAATGACCTCTGAAACTGTACATTTGATTAAATTTATCAGATTAACAGCTCCCCATTGTCCTAAATATTCCTGATATGGTGTTTCTGATTTTTATTGTACTTAATACACCAACCTCATTGCTCTCAGAGTAATTTTTGTCTACACTGAACATCTTTGAGTTCTTTGAATTCACATGCTTTCTTTCTCTACTCACCTATGTTATTTTATTTGAAATTTATTCCTGTAACATTCATGGTATTAAGATATGCATGACAGTTTATAAATCATCAGCAGATAGTTCTTTCAATCTGAAGAGAAAATTTCATTTTCTACATGATGGGAATAAGTTTATCAACTCATGTGAATAGGTTTGGTCAACTTGAAAAGCATACATAGAGAAAACCATTTACTTTTTTGGGGTTCCATTGTTTTGGTTTAATGACATAAATGTTTTACAAAGCTGTAAGAATAGTGTGAAATGTTACACTTTTTTAAAAAACTTAAAATTATATCAAAGTTTATTAAAGTTTTAAAGTATCCAAAATAATCTTGAAGTAAATTTTAGTCATTTAATATTCTGCTGAAATGATAAACTGAAATGATAAATTTATCAAACTACACATATTATTGATTTTGATTATTGGTGAATTTGATGGTATAGCAATGACCATCTTGTTGATCCAATTTTTATTCCTCTGTTGAAATTTGGGCACACATTTATTTTTATCATGCTTGATATGTTTCTTTAACTTTTTTGGAGAGAAGGAACACCAACTTTTTTTTTTAATTGGATTTTTATTATGAACTCAGTACTTTCTAGTTCAGCTCATTTATTTGGCCCACTCAAAATAACACATATTATTATTTTCATTAAAAGAATTAAAGAAAATTGACTTTTTGTTAGTATACTCAAGTGATCTGTAGTTGAATTTGATAAATTTTCAGAAAATGAGAGATGAGCTTGTGTAACCCTGCTGAAATATGTTGCCTTCTGGGAATGTTAATCTAGCTGTGGATTGGCTGCTCTGGAGCAATAAATCACGGCATATCTAGTTCCACAATGACTCAGCATAAAAGTGATTGTGATATGGCCTGTGGAAGCTCAAATTAATTTACCATTGTCTATATTCTACTCTTTTTCTCTTTACAAACACTTAAAAATATGTACTTAAATCTACCTTCTAATTACAAGTTCTCATCATAAAAAAATCCTATCCATAGAACAGTATTCAGATTTTTAACAGTGTATTTTTAAGCATTTTGTTGTGCTTTCTTTGTTGTTGCTTTTGTTTACTTTCCTTTGCCAACATGTTTAATGGCCAGTCATCATTTCTTCTTCTTCTTTTCTTTTTTTAATTTCATTTGTTACACATTTAGAGATGTGTTGCTTAAATAATATTTCAATTCCACTTGCTCATACTTAGTCTTGTTAAAATGATGTCCTTTGCTTAACCGCTTATTACTGGAGAGTCAGACACAATTTAGCAACTGAACAACAAAAACATAACTGAGTAACTTTGCTATACAGCAGAAATTTAATACTACATTTTAAATCAGCTATATTTCAATAAAATTAAAAGAAAAAAGGGAGTGAACGATTTATAGGACAATTTATGGATGAAACTGAAAGATAAAAATATCCATTTTCTATTGGTCAGATCTCATTCACAGTCTCATATGCAGGATAATTAAGATTGTGCCAGAAAAGAAATAATAAGAGCCAACCAAATAGCTTCTACTACAAGTTTTTGAGCTGACAGATATATAAAAATACAAAATAATTTATAAATTATAAAGATTATGCTTTTATATAGTATTTTGTATGTAGTATTTCTAGTATAAATGTTACTACATCACATGGTCATCAGAAAATATTATATGCCTTATTGAAAGTAAAAGTGAAGTCGCTCAGACTCTTTGAGACCCCATGGATTGTAGCCCACCAGGCTCCTCCGCCCATGGGATTATCCAGCCAAGAATACTGGAGTGGGTTGCCATTTCCTTCTCCAGGCGATCTTTCTGACCCAGGGATCAAACACAGGTCTCCTACACTGCAACAAACGCTTTAACCTCTGAACCACCAGGGAAGCCAGGCTCATTCAACTTTGTTTAATGTTGTTTTTGCTTTTATGCTTAACTTGTTATGTTTATTGCTTTATATGAAATCCCTTTAAACATTATAATGTGTTTTACAAATACAGGGAACTGATATTAACTAATACAGATACATCTCTGAGATATGTTGGGTTTGATTCCAGACCACAAGAAAATTTGAAAATCTCAACAAAACACTTCTATATAATTTTTTGTCATTGGTTTCTAAGAGCATATAAAAGTTTTGTTCACACCATACTGTGGTCTATTAAGTGTCCAGTAGCATTATGTCTAAAAAAATGCACATCCAAGCCTTAATTAAAATATACTCTATTTCTTAAAAAAAAAGCAAATCATTCTTTGAGCATTTAGTAGGTAGTAATATTTTTGCTGATTGAGAGTCTTGCCAAGAGGTTGACTAGTGAAGGTTGGGGGAGGCTGCAGGAATTCCTTAAAATAAGTCAATGAGATTTGCCACATTGATTGACTTCCTTTTCTGAGTCATTTCTCTGTAGCTTGAAATGCTATTTGATAGCAGTTTACCCACAATCGAACTTCTTTCAAAACTGGAGTAAAATTTCTCAAATATAGGTGCTATTTGTGTGTGTGTGTGTGTGTGAAATCATGTCAATTGGTTTATTTTACTGTAGATCCACGAGAATAGTGTTTTTATTTTTATTTTTTAATTTTTTATTTTTTCCATTTATTTTTTATTAGTTGGAGGCTAATTACTTTACAGTATTGTAGTGGTTTTTGCCATACATTGACATGAATCAGCCATGAATTTACATGTATTCCTCATCCCGATCCATCCTCCCACCTCCCTCTCCACCTGATTCTTCTGGGTCTTCCCAGTGCACCAGCCCCAAGCATGATAACCCTATATGCAAAAGAGAAAAAGAGACACAGATGTACAGAAGAGACTTTTGGACTCTGTGGGAGAAGGCGAGGGTGAGATGCTGTGAGAGAACAGAATGGAAATGTGTACATTATCAAGGGTGAAACAGATCACCAGCCCAGGTTGGATGCATGGTACTATTTTTATCAACTGAGTTTATATAGTATTCTAAATTATTTTATTGTCATTACAACAATCCTCACAGAATTTCAGGAACTCACCTTCTCTCCCCATCCATAAGAAGAAACACCTTTTCCATTCAAATTTTATCATGAGGTTGTGGCAATTCAATCACATCTTCAGGCTCCACTTCAAATTCTAGCTCTCTTGCTAGTTCCACTACACCAGCACTGAAGTCTTCAGGCTCCACTTCAAATTCTAGCTCTCTTGCTAGTTCCACTACACCAGCACTTTCTTCCACTGAAGTCTTGATCCCTTCAAAGTCATCCATGAGGGTTGGAAATGACTTCTTCCAAATTTCCTTTAATATTAACAATTAGACTGCTTCCTATGAATTGTGAATGTTCTTTGTGGCAATCAGAATGGTGAATCCTTTCCAAAAAGTTTTCAATTAACTTTGCTCAGACCCATCAAAGGGATTGCTATCTGTCACTAACTATAGTCTTATAAAAATGAATTTCTTAAATCATAAGATTTGAGTCAAAGTGACTCCTTGATTCATGATGTGCAGAATGGATCTTGCGTTAGCAGGCATGTAAACCATTAATCCCATTGTCCATCTCCATCAGAACTCTTGGATGACCAGGCATATTTTCAAAGACAGCATTTAATATTTTGAAATATATTCCCCCCGCCCCCCCTTGAGCAGTAGGTCTCAACAGTGAGCTTAAAATATTTAGTGAACCGTGTTGTAAACAAATGTGCTGTCATTCAGGCTAAGATCCTCCATTAATAGAGTGCAGTCTGAGTAGATTTAGCATAATTCTTTGAGACCCTAGGACTTTCAGAATGGTGAATGAGTAATGGCTTCAAATTAAGTCACTAGCTACATTAGCTGCTAACAAGAATGCCAGCCTGACTTTGAAGCTTTGAAATCAGACCTCAGCTTAACCTTCCTAGGTATGAATGTTCTAGATGACATTTTATTCGAATAGAAGACTGTTTCATCTACACTGAAAATCTTTTGTTTAGGGTAGTCACCTTCTTGAATCATCTTAGCTAGATCTTCTAGATATCTTGCTTCACCTTCTACATCAGCACTTGCTGATTCACCTTATACTTTATGGAGATGGGTTCTTTCCTTAAACCTCATGAACCAACCTCTGCTAGCTTCAAGTTTTCCTTCTGTATCTTCCCACTGTGCTCAGCCTTCACAGAATAGAAGAGAATAGGCCTTGCTTTGGATTAGATTTTAGCTTAAGAGAATGTTTGTAACCAGTTTGACCTTCTTTTCAGACCACTAAACCTTTCTCTGTATGAACAACAAGGTTGTTTCACTTTCTTAATTCTTTCTTAATTCATGCTCACTGCAGCAGCATTTTTAACTTTCTTCAGGAAGTTTTCCTTTGTACCCATAACTTGACTGTTGGTGCCAGAGGCCTAGTTTTCAACCCATCTTGACTTTCTACCTTCTTTTCTCATTAAGCTTAATCATTTCCAACTTCTGAATTAAGGGAATAAACATGTGACTCTTCCTTTTACTTGAATACTTCCAAGTTATTAATTGGACTAATTTCAATATCATCGTGTCTCAGGGAAGAGATAGACCTGAGGAGACACTAGGGAATGGACAGTCAGTGGAGCAGTCAGAACATACTCAACATTTACTGATTAAATTCCCCATCTTATATTGATGCAATTCTTGCAGCTCCAAAACAATTATGATAGTATCATCAAAGATCACTAATCACAGATCATCATAATAAATATAATAATAATGAAAAGTTTGGAGTATTTGCAGAATTACCAAAATGTGACACAGACATACAAAGTGAACAAATACTGTTAGAAAAAATGGTGTCAATAGACCTGCCTACATAAGGCTGCTACAGACATTTTTTGTGAAAACCTTATTTTATGAAAAATGTAATGTCTATAAATAGCAGTAAAACAAGGTATGCCTGTAGTCATTTTATATTAAGTCACAAATATTAATAAAAATAAAAATGAGTATGTAAACGGTTAAACAGGGGGGCAGGACGTGGTCATCATGGCAGCCCCAGAGAACACCACCATGGTATCTGGCCAGAGTGTGGTGATGGAGTGTGTGGCCTCAGCTGACCCCACCCCTTTTGTGTCCTGGGTCTGACAGGTGGGGATTTGAGAATTACTCTCCTAGAGGGTCTGGGCACTGTGGTTCTGGGATTTCACTTGGAGAAACTCTGCTAATAGCAAACTTAGAAGACAGAGACTGGCTTCACTCCTGACCCTGGGCACTGTTCCATTTTCAGGAACTTACTCCACTAAGTTTGGAGAAGGAAGTGGCAACCCACTCCAGTATTTTTGCCTGGAGAATCACATGGACAGAGGGGCCAGGTGGGTTATAGTCCATGTGGTTGCAAAGAGTCGGACATGACTGAGTGACTAACAAAACATAACACAAGATTAATATATTTTACATATTTTCTATTTCCTTTAAGTGTAAACTATTTTGAATTATAAATTATTTGCAATCATTCATTTTTAATTAAATGCTTTATTTTAGAATAGTTTTAAATATACTTAATAGAAACAAAGATAGTACAGTGAAGCTGAACACTGTAGCCAGTTTCCACTGCTATATACATATTATGCTAAATATTATGCTATATTTATCACAACTAATGAACCAAAACTGATAATTAGTTTTTTACCAAAGCCCACATATTATTTGGATTTCCTTAGTTTTAATCTAATGCCATTTTCTTTTCTTTTTAAGGATCCAATCGAAGATACCTTGTTACTTTCATTAGTCATGTCTCCTGAGAGCTCCTCAGACTTTCCTTGCTTTTGATCAACTTGATATAAGAGTACTGACCCAACATTTTGTGGAGTGTCCCTCAGGTGAGATTTGCCTGATGATTTCTCATGGTTAGACTTAATGGACATGCTTTTAAGCCAAAGTTCATGAAGTGTCATTCTCATTTCTTCATAGGGAATGTTTTTGCTATTAACATCAGTCTTTCTGAGTGTAACTTATCTGCACAAATTACTTGGAATTATTTTGTATAGAAGATGTGCCTGTTTTTCCTGTAATATTTATTTTTATGAGTGTGGACTCATGGCTATTTATTTTATATTTTGGATAATGAACCAATATTCCTATATATTGCTGCTCAAAAGATTCTGGTCATTGGGAGTTGGCACTTTTGTTCCTTTGATGTACTCTCATGGTTTTGTTTTTTGAGTACTTCAGTATTTGAAGAGTCTCCACAATCATTTGTATATTCCATTTCATAGTCCCAGAATTGACTAGATCTCTAGTTCTTTTTAACAATATTAGTATAAGAAACCATGATCTTTACAGTGAGCAAACTTTGTTATTTTGTAAATAAAATCTAAGGTTTTTCTTGATTGAGATTGCTTAGACTATGGATCCTTAAAGATGTCTAAGTAAATACATATTGAATCCTACCTATCCAAACATTATAAAATATTACATACAGTATAGATTTTATATATGTATGTCAAAAATTTGTTTAAAATTACAATTAAACACTTGAAGAATGTTAATTTCCATCTGGCAATGTGATATTTATATGATTTATCCTAATTTGCATTAAAATCAATGAGATAGATAATTTATTATCTGCATTTAACAAATAAAAACACTATAGTGAGTTTAGTGCTAAATATTTGAAGTTAGTCATGCAATATATTTTTATTAATAATTAGAAAACAAAGTTAGGTATAATACTTAACAATATCTAAATTGTTAATATTAAGTTGAACAATGTGGTGGTTAATTTTATATTATTAATGATTTGCCTGGGTCATAGGGGGCTCAGATTAAACATTATTTCTAGGTGTGTTTGTGAGGATGTTCCCTGATGATGTTAATGTTTGAATCAGTGGGTCCATTAAAGTAGATGACCCTCCCCACAGGAGTAGGCATTATTCAATCCACAGAGGGACTGAGTAAAACAGAAAATGAAAGAAGGGAAAATGTGTTCTTTTCCTGCTTGCATCATTGAACTGGGACATTAATTTTCTCCAGACTTTGGACTGAAATTCAAACCATTGACTTCCCTCAGAGTTTAAACTCAAACTGGAATTTCACCACCAATTTTCTGGTTCTCAGCTCACAAACAGAAGATCACAGCACTTTTTATCCTCCATCACTGTGTGGGCCAGTTCCTCATAATGGATCTCCATGATAGATACAGATATAGATATAGATATATGGCTGATGGCTAAGATGGTAAAGAATCTGCCTGCAATTCAGGAGACCCAGGTTTGATCCATGGTTTGGGAAGATCCTCTAGAGGAGGAAATGGCTATCCACTCTAGTATTCTTGTCTGAAGAATTTCATGGACAGAGGAGCCTGGTGGGCTACAGTTCATGGGGTTGGAAAGAGTTGCATAGGACTGAAGGACTGACACTTTCACTTTTATATAGCTATATGGATGTATAAATATAAATCCCATTGGTTCTATCTCTCTAAATGGCACAACTTTTAAATTTCATAGGATAGAAAAAGATACTAAAATTCAAGGAAATACCCAGTGATTAACCACCTATATACTAATTTGCATGACAATTTACTGAAACATATTTTTATAAGAAAAAGCATATATTTATTTAGTTTTTGAAGGAAAAATATAATTTCTCAGCTGAAACTGAACAGTATCATCAAAGTTGAAAACAAATTAAACAGTGTGGAGATTCCTTAAAAAATTGGAAATAGAATCCCACTGTTGGGCATACACACCAAGTAAATTGAAAGAGACACATGTACCCCAATGTTCATTGCCTCACTGTTTACAATAGCTAGGACATAGAAGCAACTTAGATAACCATTGACAGACAAATGGATAAGAAAGCTGTGGTACATATACACAATGGAATATTACCCAGCTATGAAAAAGAATGCATTAGAATCAGTTCCAATGAGGTGAATGAAACTGGAGCCTATTATACAGAGTGAAGTTAAGTCAGAAAGAAAAACACCAATATAGTATATTAATGCATATATATGGAATTTAGAAAGATTGTAATTACTCCCCTATGTGAAAGACAGCAAAAGAGTCACATATATAAAAAACAGACTTTTGGACTCTGTGGGAGAAGGCGAGGGTTGGACAATTTGAGAGAATAGCATTGAAACATGTATGTTACCATATGTGAAATAGTTCACCAGTTCAAGTTTGATGCTTGAAACAGGGCACTCAAAGCTGGTGCACTGGGAAAACCCAGAGGGAAGGAATTGGGAGGGAGGTGCTAGGGGGTTTCAAGATGGGGTGAACACACATATACCCATGGCAAATTTGTGTTGATGTATGGCAAAAGCAACCACAATATTGTAAATTAATTAATTTTTAAAAAAGAGAAAATACTCAAAATAAGCATATGCATTTCAATTGAGCAAAATATTTTTTCCCCCAAGTGATAAAGATTCTGTTTTTCTTAGTGGAAAAGAAAGTATCTGTTAATGTCTGCTATGTGCTAAGCACAGTATGACTACATTCAAAAATTAGATAAGTGATTGTTTAGAAAGAAAGAAAGAAGAAACCCTAACAATCTCATGAAAAAGTGAATAACAGGAAAAGTATTTCCAATGTAACATGATAGACTGATTATATATTTCTTCATTAATTTTTATTTTATCATTTGATTGTAGGGTGGCATTTCTAATAGGAAAATAATAATCTTGATGATTTTAGTGGATGTATAAACAAAGTTCATTTAATTCTTATTTCTACATAAGGGATAATTGGTTAATCACTTTAGAAGCTGACTGTAAGGGAATGAAGGTTCAATAATGTTGTTGGGAGTCTGAAATGAGATCAGACAAGAGAAAGGAATGTTCTTTAAAGTTAATTATATTTGATTTTCCTTCTTCCTTCATGTTTGTTGCCTTTAAATAGAGGCACTCATTGGCTGGAGTAATTACCAACTTGGTCAGTGCAGGAGGCTCCATTCTTCCAAATATGTAAACCATGCTCATCTACATCTATTTCATATCTTATAAATTTGAAAAAAAAAAACAATTGAAAGATTGTAAGTTTTAATAAGACAAGCAGGTGCCAGGTTCTCAATCTTAAATTTGCCCATTTTAAGCATTTTAACCGTTACAGGAGTGATATTTGAGATGAAAGTCGTCAGATAAGAATGTCACATATATTAGTGTCATAATTCATTAATTTCACTTTACTACACACGGCAGCAACTTCTCTTGGGATTACTAAATGCAGACTAATCTCTGAGTTGTGAGGCAAAGACAGCTTAGATGTGCACTAATTTATCTTCTGATATGGAGTCTAGATGTAGAATAGATGCCTCACATTAATGAAATGCAAATCAAATGTTTGGCTAAGGGAAATTTAAAGAGGAACAAAAAGGAAATACTAATGAATCAATAACATCCTGATGTATATCCCCCAGGGCTAAATGTTCTTTACAAGGCACAGTTGTCAAATAGTACTTACCAGTAGAGTCAAGGGAACAGATGCATTTTAATTTATCCATGGGATGTGTAGATGTAGTTCTCTGGAGGCATGGTGATGAATCACAATTCTTTCTGTTTAGTTCACAAAGCAGGGCTATATAGAAATAAAGGAAAACAGAAACATCTGCTAACTATATAGTTTTCACATTACCTGTTAACTACTTCTCCAGTGCAAATTTCCCATTACTGTTCCACCTAAAACTCTTGTTGCTATAATTGACTTTTCATATTATATTGGTTATACTGTTTGTCAATTTTCAGAGTTAGTAATATAGCCTAAACTGACACTGAATTGACTATTGATTTTTAGCGACTATTTCTTACCAATATTTAGCAATATTTTTTAAAGACAGTGGCACATAACACATTGTATTGATAAATTAGATGAATGGAAATCTTAATATTATTAATTTTTCTCTAAATAATGAAATGAATCTGGGCTGGAGAAAAAATAATGTAATATGTAACTAAAAAGAAAAGAACATAAGTACCTATAAAATCTATTTATATTGTTTGTCACTGACAAAATGAAATACTGATAATATGACTTAGTATATAAAGTGAAGAAAAAGTAAAATTAATAATTACTTTAAGTCCATTGATTAATAACTAGTAGTGAGGAACTCCAGTGATTAAGAATCCATGCTTCTACTGCAGGGGGCATGGCTTTGATCCTTGGTTGGAGAACTAAGATCCTGCATGACTTGAGATACAGCCAAAAAATAAATAAATGCTTAGTAATGAAATGAAGGTTAACAATGAATGAAAACTGATTTATTTATACCTTAAAAATATCTATTTGGTAATTTGAAGTATGGATCAATTTTGTGAGAAAAATGGCACATTTCAAAACCTTTGTTCCTTGGAGTTGGAGATATATCAAAATTCATCTTTCCAGATAATCTTATTTTTGCTCTGTCCTGTAATTTTAAATGTCAAGTTTTTGTTTGTTATAAACAGTACATTAAGTTTATATAGGTGATCACATATTTTCTGAAAATTATTGTTCTTTGTGTATGGCATTAGAAAGTATTCTAGTTTCATTCTTTTACAAGTGGTTGACCAGTTTTCCTAGCACCACTTGTTAAAGAGGTTGTCTTTTTTCCACTGTATATTCCTGCCTCCTTAGTTGAAAATAAGGTTTCCATAGGTATGTGGATTTATCTTTGGGCTTTCTATTTTGTTCCATTGATCTATATTTCTGTCTTTGTGCCAGTACCATACTGTCTTGATGACTGTGGCTTTGTAGTAGAGCCTGAAGTCAGGCAGGTTGATTCCTCCAGTTCCATCCTTCTTTCTCAAGATTGCTTTGGCTATTCGAGGATTTTTGTATTTCCATACAAATTGTGAAATTATTTGTTCTAGTTCTGTGAAGAATACCATTGGTAGCTTGATAGGGATTGTATTGAATCTATAGATTGCTTTCGATAGTATACTCATTTTCACAATAGTGATTCTTCCAAATCCATGAACACGGTATATTTCTCCATCTGTTTGTGTCCTCTTTGATTTCTTTCATCAGTGTTTTATAGTTTTCTATATATAGGTCTTTTGTTTTTTTAGGTAGATATACTCCTCAGTATTTTATTCTTTTTGTTGCATTGGTGAATGATATTGATTCCTTAATTTATCTTTCTGTTTTCTCATTGTTAGTGTATAGGAATGCAAGGGATTTCTGTGTGTTAATGTTATATCCTGCAATTACTATATTCATTGATTTAATTGATTGAATTACTGTATTCACTGATTAGCTCTAATAATTTTCTAGTTGAGTTTTTAAGGTTTTCTATGTAGAGGATCATGCTGTCCTCAAACAGTGAGAGTTTTATTTCTTCTTTTCTTATCTAGATTCCTTTTACTTCTTTTTCTGCTCTGATTTCTGTGGCCAACACTTCCAAAACTATGTTGAATAGTAGTGGTGACAGTGGGCACCCTTGTCTTGTTCCTGACTTTCAGGGAAATTCTTTCAATTTTTCACCATTGAGGATAATGTTTACTGTGGGTTTGTCAT
This sequence comes from Hydropotes inermis, assembly GCA_020226075.1. Classification (NCBI taxonomy): domain Eukaryota; kingdom Metazoa; phylum Chordata; class Mammalia; order Artiodactyla; family Cervidae; genus Hydropotes; species Hydropotes inermis. Next base: position 57,367,005 of record CM035290.1, on the reverse strand, counting down.
AAACAGTTTTTATTATGTTGAGGTATGTTCCTTCTACTCTTGCTTTTTGGAGAGTTTTTATCATAAATGAGTGTTGAATTTTGCCAAAGGCTTTCTCTGCGTCTATTGAGATAATCATATGGTTTTTATCTTTCAATTTGTTAATGTGGTGTATTACATTGATTGATTTGAAGATATTAAAGAATCCTTGAATTCCTGGGATAAAGACCACTTGGTCATGATGTGTGATCTTTTTAATATGTTGTTGGATTCTGTTTGCTAGAATTTTGTTAAGGATTTTTGAGTCTATGTTCATCAGTGATATTGACCTGTAGTTTTCTTTTTTTGTGGCATCTCTGTCTGGTTTTGGAATTAGGGTGATGGTGGCCTCATAGAATGAGTTTGGAAGTTTACCTTCTTCTGCAATTTTCTGGAAGAGTTTGAATAAGATAGGTGTTAGCTCTTCTCTAAATTTTTGGTAGAGTTCAGCTGTGAAGCCATCTGGTTCTGGGCTTTTGTTTGCTGGAAGATTTCTGAGTACAGGTTCAATTTCTGTGCTTGTAATGGGTCTGTTAACATCTTCTATATCTTCCTGCTTAAGTTTTGGAAAGATGTACTTTTCTAAGAATTTGTCCATTTCTTCAAAGTTGCCCATTTTATTGACATACAGCTGCTGGAAGTAATCGTTTATGATTCTTTGTAGTTTAGTTTGGTCTGCTTAACCATATCTTAAAACCAGTCTCTCAGAGATAATAGGAAGAAAAACAAATAAAAAATCTGATGGATTCATGGTTTTTAAAACAAATTTCAATTACTCATTGCCTAAAGATTATGTATTGCTTTTATTTTTCAATCATTCAGTCCCATAGGAGTAGAACTAGGAACAGTTCATGGAGTATATATTTGGGCAACATTATGACTTGTAATGAAGGCAGGTTTATGGTATTTGTTCACCAATAAGGAAAGTATTGAGCGTTCTACCACTTTTTCCATTCTTGGATACAAAGGTTTATCTATATTAAAGCTTCCTCCTAATGTAAAATACACACAAGCACACACACACATAGGAAAAAAAATATTTTAATGCATAACAATTCCTTATCAAAATAAGTTATAAACTGAATTGGCAAGGGTCACTGTAAGAGTTACTATGGTAACAGACGGGTGTGGTATATAAAAAGAAATATGATGTTTTACGTATCTTCCGTATATGTATATGGAAGTTTTCAGGTTTGGGCTTACCTGGTCGCTCAGCCATAAATAGTCCCTTTGCAATTCAGGAGACCTAGGAGACATGTGTTTAATCCCTGGGTCTGGAAGATCCTCTGGAGGAGGACATGGCAACCTACTCTGGTATTCTTGCCTGGAAAATCCCTTGGACAGAAGAACCTGGTGGGCTACAGTCCAAAGGTTGCAAAGTGTCAGATATAACTGAGCTACTGAACACACATGCACACACGTGCGCACACACGCACACACACACACACACACACACCTGACAAGCTGTTGAATTTGAAAATTCAAATAATTGAAGTGAAAATTTTTCTAACTGAGCTTAATAGCAGATGTTACAGGGCAGAATAAATAATCAGTGAATTTGAAGGCAGATCAATAGAAATTAACATATCACAGTGAGAATTCACTACCATCGTCTGAAACGCTGAAGTTAAATTGTTTTCAAATCATTGACTTTTGTTGCCTAGCATGGAGTAGGATTTTAATCATATTCCTAGGCCCCCATATCTATCTTCATTAACTTATCTTCCTCTTCTTTTCTCTCCCACTTAGCCTCTTGGATTTTTCCAAACATTCACTATTCACCTTATTTTCCTCCCTGTGTCCTCTGCACTCAGGGGTTTTCTTGAACTTCTATAACATGTTCCCTAAAACCATAGTTTTGTTCCTTGCTTTTGATTCAGTTCCTAGTATTTGTGTCATACTTATTTCTAGTTATACTGTTTTCAAAGAAAATAAATTCTTCTCCAATTAAAATGCTTTTATCAGTGATACAATAATTAATAGTCAATAATAGTTTACTAAATTATCTTCAAATGCAAAATTTAGGAATAATTTTTATCCTATGTCTTATAATTTTGCAGTGAATGCATAACAGTAATCACAACACAAACCAATAAATTTTATTTACAGAGGGAGAATGTTTATATGCAAGTTTATTTAATGCAACTTTTTTGAATATTATTGTCATGATTTTCATTATAGCTTTTATCAGGAGTCATGTCTATAATTTACTTTAAAAAGAGCTTAGCAAAGTAGCAGGAGCATGTCTTATTTAAACACAAACAAGGAAAATAAGGAACTTCCAGTTCAAGATAGCAGAGTAGAAGGATATGTGCTCATCTCCTCCTGCATCCAAAATTGCAACTAGTTTTTGGACAGACATTCACAGAAGGACACTGGAACCCACCAAAAAATATATATTCCATGTCCAAAGACAAAAAGAAGCCAGAGCAAAATGATAGGAGGGGCGCAATCAAGATAAAATCAAACACCAAACTTGCTGGGTTGGTGACCCACAGAAAGGAAAGCAATAATACCAAAGAAGCCCTTGCACTGTTGTGAAGGTTCTAGACCCCTCATTAGTCTTCCCAGCCTGGGGATCTGACAAATGGTCTGGGAATCCCCAGGGAATCTAGCCTTCAGTGCCAGCAGGATTTGATTATAGGACTTCCAGAGGACTGGGGGAAACAGCCAGCCTTGGAGGACACAAATAAAATTTTTCATTCACCAAGATGCAGAGGAGAGAAGCAGTGATGTCACAGAAGATCAAACCAAAACTGCCTACTAGTGTTGGAGGGCCTCCTATAGAGTTGTGGGTAGCCAGGGGCTCACCACAGGGATGGGGGGTCTGGAAGGCCCCCCTTAACCTAAACCCTCTTGAAGTAAACTATTAACCCTACTATAGAGCCTGTAGACCTCAGGGCTGGGTCTCCTCAGGCCAAACAATCATGGAGGGAATGCAATCCCACCCATCAGCAGATAATTTGGATTAAATCTTTACTAAGCAAGTCCCATGAAATGAAAAGACGCTTGCTCGATGGAGGAAAACTTATGATCAACCTATACAGCATATTAAAAAACAGAAACATTACTTTCCAACAAAGGTCCGTCTAGTCAAGGCTATTGTTTTTCCAGTAGTCATATATGGAGGTGAGAGTTGAACTTTAAAGAAAGCTGAGCACCTAAGAATTGATGCTTTTGAGCTGTGGTGTTGGAGAAGACTCTTGAGATTCCCCTGCACTGCAAGGAGATCCAATCAGTCCATCCTAAAGGAAATAAGTCCTGAATATTCATTGGAAGGACTGATGCTAAAGCTGAAATTCCAATATTTGGCCACCTGATGCAAAGAACTGACTCATTTGAAAAGACCCTGATTCAGGGAAAGATTGAAGGTGGGAAGAGAAGGGGATAACAGAGGATGAAATGGTTGGATGGCATCACTGACTTAATGGACATGAGTTTGAGTAAACGGCAGGTCTTGGTGATGGACAGGAAATCCTGGCATGCTGCAGTCCATGAGGTCTCAGTGGACCAAGCAAGGCCCTGCCCACCAGAACAAGACCCAGTTTTTGCCTCCCATCAAGAAGCTTACACAAACCTCTTAGCCTCATCCATCAAACGGCAGACAGAAGAACCAAGAAGAAACACAGTGTGACAGAGGCTAAAACAAAACTCATATTACAGAAAATTAATCACAGTGAAAAAACAGAATAGTGTTCCATATTAAAGGGGGAAGATAAGCCCCCCCCCCCAAAATCAACTACAGTGAAGATAGGTAGCCTTCCAGAAAAACGATTCATAATAATGATGGTGAATATGATCCAGGATCTTGGGGGAAGAATGGAGGCAAAGATTTAGAAGATGCAAGAAAAGTTTACCAAAGAAAGACCTAGAATAAAAACAAACAAATAATAAAGAAACTGAAATAGAAAAAATACACTAGAATGGATTAATAGCAGAATAACTGAGGCAGAAGAACAAATAAATGATCTGGAGGGCAGCATGGTGGAAATCACTGCCTCAGAACAGAATAAAAGAAAAAAAAAAGAATGAAAAGGAATGAAGATAGCCTAAGAGGCCTCTGGAGCAACATTAAATACATCAATATTTGCAGCATAGGGACACTAGAAAGAGGGGAGAGAGAGAGAAAGAACCTGAGAAAATATTTGAAGATATAATAGCTGAAAATTTCCTTAACATGGGAAAGGAAATACTCAACCAAGTCCGGGAAACACAGAGAGTTCCAGGAGGGATAAATCCAACAAGGAACACATCAAGACATGCAATAATCAAACTAGTTAAAAATTAAAGACAGAGACAAAATATTAAAAACAACAGGGAAAAATGGCAACATACAAGGGAACTCCTGTCAGGCTATCAGTTGATTTCTCCATAGAAACTCTGCAAGCCAGAAGGGAATTGTATGATAAATTTAAAGTGATGAAAGGGATGAAACTACAACCAAGAGTACCCTAACCAGCAACATTCTCCTTCAGATTTGATGAATAAATCAAAAGCTTTCCTGACAAGCAAAAGTAAGATAATTCAGCATCACCAAACCAACTTCACAACAAATGCTGAAGGAACTTATCTAGGTAGAAAACAAAAGAGAAGGAAAAGACCTACACAAAATAAACACAAATTAATAAAAGAATAACAGGATCATTTGGGGGCTTCTTTGGTGGCTCAGATGGTAAAGAATCTGCCTGCAATATGGGACATTTGCATTAGATCCTTGGATGGGAAGATCCCCTGGAAAAGAGAATGGCTACCCACTCCAGTATTCTTGCCTGGAGAATCCCATGGAGAGAAAAATCTTGCAGGTACAGTCCATGGAATCACAGTCAGACACCACTGAGTGACTTTCACACACACACACAGTAGGATCATACATATTGATAATTACCTTAAAGGCAAATGGATTAAATGCACTAATGAAAAGACATAGACTGGCTGGGTGGATGAAAACATGTACATGTATGCCATTCCACTTACCACATAATTCTGCTTGACCCTTTCCCCAAATTGGGTGTAATTATTTTATATTGTTAAGTTAATCATGTTCCCAATATGGCTTGCAATTGTAATTACCTTTTATTTTTTGTCTGGCTATTGATTGTGAAAACTGGTAAACATATTTTACTATTGTGATTATGTGATTATGTAACTATTACTCAATACCATTGTATCATGATTGGTCAACAGAAAAATAATATAACTCTATATCACCAAAACTGGTATCTAATGGAAAAACCTACACTCATTTTTTTTTTTAATACAGATTCATATAAAATTATCTTGAAGTTATTTGAAAAATATAAATGTTCAGGTATTGCTAGTATTTCCTCCAGAATTCTAGATATGTTTCTAATGAGCAGTCATATTTAAAAACAACTGAACTGTATGATGAAATCTTACTTTTATCTTGTTTTTTTCATTTTTTTCTATTTCATACATAATTCCCACCATTTAATTTAGTCATTGCTATTCAAGTTTTCCATATCTTCTTTTCTTTTTACTGATGCTCTTCCTCAAGAATTTATCAAGTGTATTACAAAAAGTTTTTATGCATATATATAAATATGTACTATATATATTTAGAAAAAATATAAATTTTTCTCTAACTAAAAAAAAAAATCATTCCAATCATTTGATCTCATATAAACAGAAAAAAATCTTCAAGAGCAAGAGATTGATTTGTTTTGTGTGGAATGATATTTCAAATTAGGAAAACTAACATGAGTGAGTGAATGATGAAGCAGAGACAGAGCTGAGAAGGTAATGGAGAGTGATTTTCACACCTGAGTGCTAGAATCAAGTCAAGAACTCCTTTATATTCCTGGGGAAATTCAATGAGCATTTGGGAATTTTTTTTTACAAAAATTGCAGTCATTTTTCTCATGAAAATATGGAAAAACTTTATACAAACAAAACAAGAATAAGATGATACATATAAGAAATGATCAAATTTTAATGTGGAAATAAAATATCTTATAAGAGTAAAGAAATTATACTGAAAAAAACAGTTAAGAAAACCTGAGAGAAAAATGAAGTCACATCTAAAACCATTGCAAGTAGGCCATCATTCAAAGGAAGTACAGGGAGATGGGAGAAATGGATAAAAATAAGTTCAATCAGATAATTAATGGAAGAAATGTGCTACAGTTTATAAGAGACCTGAGTAGTTATACAGAAGCCTTTATATATATATATATATAGATAGATAGATAGATAGATAGATAGATTTGAAAAAATCTAGCCTAACCCAGTTTTATTACTACAGAATTTCATAGCATTGATAATTTCACAAACAAAAAAAGTTTAAATGTTTCTAATAAAAAAAACACTTTTATTAATGAAAATAATAAAAACATCCCTGCCTCTGAAATATTCACAGGAAATTACTTTAAGGTGTAATCCATACAAATTAGGTTGATACAAAAAAAAAGAGAGAGAGAGATAATATATTAAAATATTTAATTTCAGAATTCAGCAACAAGATATAGCGTGATAATCAGGGCAAAGCATCATTTTCTAAATTAGAATACAAAATCAGTGAGTGCTGAAGAAATCCATTTCTCAAGGATAGTTTTTGCTTACATTCCATATATAAAATGGAATTAAAGCTTTACTGTGTAAAACTTACAAATAAATTAACTTCTTCTTAAATACAAAGGAAGAAGTTAATGTGAAATTTGAGTAGACATCAAAAAATGGAAAAAATATGATCACATAAATAAACAAAACTTTGATCTGTTTGAACAGCTGATTGAGTGTAAAAAACAAACAAAAAATTATCTGGCTCTCAAACCTAGAAATGCTATCCTTCAAATAAACTTGGAATAACATAGAAAACTTCAGAAAATAAATGCAATTCCAGCATCAGTTCTTCAGTGAAGAGTATTTACATAGTCATAATAAAGTAAATCTTGGTGACTTGTTTTCAACTTTTATCTTTTATTTTTCAGCTTTATTTTTTTCCCATTTATTTTTATTAGTTTTATTAATAAATTTACTAATTACTTTACAATAGTGTAGTGGTTTTTGCCATACATTGACATGAATCACCTATGGATTTGCATGTATTCCCCATCCCGATCCCCCTTCCCACCTCCCTCCCCATCCCATCCCTCTGGCTCTTCCCAGTGCACCAGCCCCGAGCACTTGTCTCATGCATCCAGCCTAGGCTGGCAATCTGTTTCAATATAGATAATATACATGTTTCAATGCTGTTCTCTCAAAACATCCCACCCTCACCTTCTCCCAGAGTCCAAAAGCCTGTTCTGTACATCTGTGTCTCTTTTTCTGTTTTGCATATAGGGTTATCATTAGCATCTTTCTAAATTCCATGTATATGCATTAGTATACTGTATTGGTCTTTATCTTTCTGGCTTACTTCTCTCTGTATAATGGGCTCCAGTTTCATCCATCTCAATAGAACTCATTCAAATGAATTCTTTTTAATGGCTGAGTAATATTCCATTGTGTATATGTACCACTGCTTCCTTATCCATTCATCTGCTCATGGGCATCTAGGTTGCTACCATGTCCTGTCTATAAGAAACAGTGCTGCAATGAACAATGGGGTGCAATGTCTCTTTCATATCTGGTTTCCTTGGTGTGTATCCCCAGAAGTGGGATTGCTGGGTCATATGGCAGTTCTATTTCCATTTTTTTAAGAAATCTCCACACTGTTCTCCATAGCGGCTGTACTAGCTTGCATTGCCACCAACAGTGTAAGAGGATTCCGTTTTCTCCACAACCTCTCCAGCATTTATTGCTTGTAGACTTTTGGATAGCAGCCACCCTGACTGGCATGTAATGATACCTCATTGTGATTTTGATTTGCATTTCTCTGAGAATGATTGAAGTTGAGCATCTTTTCATGTGTTTGTTAGCCATCTGTATGTCTTCTTTGGAGAAATGTCTCTTTAGTTCTTTGGCCCATTTTTTGATTGGGTCATTTATTTTTCTGGAATTGAGCTGCAGGAGTTGCTTGTATATTTTTGAGATTAATCTTTTGTCTGTTGCTTCATTTGCTTTTATTTTCTCCCATTCTGACGGCAATCTTTTCACCTTGCTTATCATGTCTTTTGTTGTGCAAAAGCTTTTAAGTTTCATTAGGTCCCATTTGTTTATTTTTGCTTTTATTTCCAATATTCTGGGAGGTGGGTCATAGAGGATCCTGCTATGATTTATGTCAAAGAGTGTTTCGCCTATGTTCTCCTCTAGGAGTATTACAGTTTCTGGTCTTACATTCAGATCTTTAATCCATTTTTAGTTTATTTTGTGTATGGTGTTAGAAAGTGTTCTAGTTTCATTCTTTTACAAGTGGTTGACCAGATTTCCCAGCACCACTTGTTAAAGAGATTTTCTTTTTTCTATTGTATATCCTTGCCTCCTTTGTGGAAGATAAGATGCCCATAGATACATGGATTTATCTCTGGACTTTCTATTTTGTTCCATTGATCTATATTTCTGTCTTTGTGCCAGTACCATACTGTCTTGATGACTGTGGCTTTGTAGTAGAGCCTGAAGTCAGGCAGGTTGATTCCTCCAGTTCCATCCTTCTTTCTCAAGATTGCTTTGGCTATTCGAGAATTTTTGTATTTCCATACAAATTGTGAAATTATTTGTTCTAGTTCTGTGAAGAATACCATTGGTAGCTTGATAGGGATTGTATTGAATCTATAGATTGATTTGGGCAGTATAGTCATTTTGACAATATTGATTCTTCCAATCCATGAACACGGTATATTTCTCCATCTGTTTGTGTCCTCTTTTATTTCTTTCATTAGTGTTTTATAGTTTTATATATACAGGTCTTTTGTTTCTTTAGGTAGATATACTCCTAAGAATTTTATTCTTTTTGTTGCAATGGTGAATGATATTGATTCCTTAATTTCTCTTTCTGTTTTCTCATTACTAGTGTATAGGAATGGAAGGGATTTCTCTGTGTTAATTTATTTCCTGTAACTCTACTATATTAATTGATTAGCTCAAGTAATTTTCTGGTAGACTCTTTAGGATTTTCTATGCAGAGAATCATGTCATCTGCAAACAGTAAGAGTTTCACTTCTTTCTTTACTATCTGAATTCCTTTTATTTCTTTTTCTGCTCTGATTGTTGTGGCCAACACTTGCAAAACTATGTTCAATAATAGTGGTGAGAGTGGCACCCTTGTCTTGTTCTTGATTTTAGGGAAAATGATGTCAATTTTTCACCATTGAGGATAATGCTTGCTGTGGGCTTGTCATATATAGCTTTTATTATATTGAGGTATGTTTTCCTGCTTTCTGGAGAGTTTTAATCATAAATGTATGTTGAATTCTGTCAAAGGCTTTTTCTTCATCTATTGAGATAATCATATAATTTTTATCTTTCAATTTGTTTCTGTGGTCTATGACATTGATTGATTTGCAGATATTAAAGAATCCTTGAATTCCTAGGATAAAGCCCACTTGGTCATGATGTATGATCTTTTAAATATGTTGTTGGATTCAGTTTGCTAGAATTTTGTCAAGGATTTTTGCATCTATGTTCATCAGTAATATTGGCCTGTAGTTTTCTATTTTTGTGGAGCATCTTTGTCTGGTTTTGGATTTAGGGTGATGGTGGTCTCATAGAATGAGTCTGGAAGTTTACCTTCTTCTGCAACTTTCTGGAAGAGTTTGAGTAAGATAGGTGTTAGCTCTTATCTAAATTTTTGGTATAATTCAGCTGTGAAGCACTCTGGTCCTGGGCTTTTTTGCTGGAAAATTTCTGATTACAGTTTTGATTTCCTCGCTTGTGAAGGGTCTGTTAAGATCTCCTATTTCTTCCTGGTTTAGTTTTGGAGAGTTATATTTTCTAAGAATTTGTCCATTTCTTCCAAGTTGTCCATTTTATTGGCATAGAGCTGCTGGTAGTAGTCTCTTCTGATCCTTTGTATTTCAGTGTTGTCTGTTGTGATCTTTCCATTTTCATTTCTAATTTTGTTAATTTGTTTCTTCTCCCTTTGTTTCTTAGTGAGTCTTGCTAACAGTTTGTCAATTTTGGTTATTTTTAGAAAAAAGAAAAAAAAAACAAGCAGCTTTTCTCTTTGTTGATTTTTGCTATAACTTTAGTTTCTTTTGCATTTATTTCTGCCTTAATTTTTAAGATTTATTTCCTTCTACTAGCCTTGGGGTTCTTCATTTCTTCCTTTTCTAGTTGCTTTAGGTGTACAGTTAGGTTATTTATTTGACTTTTTTCTTTTTTCTTGAGCTATGAACCTCTAATGCTATGAACCTTCCCTTTAGCACTGTTTTTACAGTGTCCCATAGGTTTTGGGTTGTTGGATTTTCATTTTAATTTGTTTCTATGTGTAGTTTGATTTCTTTTTTGATTTCTTCTATAATTTGCTGGTTATTCAGAAGCATGTTATTTAGCCTCCATATGCCTGAATTTTTACTAATTTTTTTTCCTGTAATTGAGATCTAATCTCACTGCATTGTGGTCAGAAAAGATGACTAGAATGATTTCAGTTTTTCTAAATTTCCCAAGGCTAGATTTATGGCCAGGATGTGATCTATTCTGGAGAAGGTTCCATGTGCACTTGAGAATAAGGTGAAATTTATTGTTTTGGGGTGAAATGTCCTATAGATATAAATTAGGTCTGGCTGGCCCATCATGTCATTTAAAGTTTGTGTTTTCTTGTTAATTTTCTGTTTAGTTGATCTATCCAAAGTTGTAGCTGGGTTGTTAAAGTCTCCCACTATTATTGTGTTACTGTTAATTTCCCCTTTCATAGCATTTACCTTACATATTGCAGTGCTCATATGTTGGATACATATATATTTATAATTGCTATATCTTCTTCTTGGATTGATCCTTTGATCATTATGTAGTGTCCTTCTTTGTCTCTTTTCACAGCCTTTATTTGAAAGTCTATTTTATCTGATATGAGTATTGTGACTCCTGCTTTCTTTTGGTCTCCATTTGAATGAAATATTTTTTTCCAACCCTTCACTTTCAGTATATATGTGTCCCTTGTTTTCAGGTGGGTGTCTTGTAGACAGCATATATAGGGGTATTGTTTTTGTATCCATTCAGCCAGTCTTTGTCTTTTGGTTGGGGCATTCAACCCATTTACATTTAAGGTAATTATTGATAGGTATGGTCCAGTTGCCATTTACTTTGTTGTTTTGGGTTCACGTTTATACAACCTTTCTGTATTTCCTGTCTAGAGAAGATTATTTAGCATTTGTTGAAGAGCTGGTTTGGTGGTGCTGAATTCTCTCAGCTTTTGCTTGTCTGTAAAGCTTTTGAATTCTCCTTCATATCTGAATTAGACCCTTGCTGGGTACAGTAATCTAGATTGTATGTTATTCTCTTTCATTACTTTAAATATGTGCTGCCATTTCCTTCTGGCCTGGAGGGTTTCTATTGATAGATCAGCTGTTATCCTTATGGGAATCGCTTTGTGTGCTATTTGTTTTTTCTCCCTTGCTGCTTTTAATATTTGTTCTTTGTGTTTGATTTTTGTTATTAATTTGATTAATATGTGCCTTGGGTTGTTTTGCCTTGGGTTTATCCTGACTGGGACTCTCTGGGTTTCTTGGACCTGTATAACTATTTCCTTCCCCATTTTAGGGAAGGAAAACTTCCCTAAAAAACCTCCCATTTTAGGGAAGTTTTCAGCTATTATCACATCAAGTATTTTCTCATGGCCTTTCGTTTTGTCTTCTTCTTCTGGGACTCCTATGATGCGAATGTTGGGGCATTTCACATTGTCCCAGAGTCCCTGAGGTTGTCCTCATTTCTTTTGATTCTTTTATCTTTTTTCCTCTCTGCTTCATTTATTTCCACCCTTTTATCTTCTACATCACTTATCGTCTGTCTCTGTTATTCTACTGTTGATTCCCTCCAGAGTGTTTTTAATCTCATTTATTGCATTATTCTTTTAATTCCCTCTTTTTTATTTCTTCTAGGTCCTTGTCAAACATTTCTTGCATCATCTCAATATTTGTCTCCAGGCTATTTATCTGTAACTCCATTTTGTTTTCAAGATTTTGGATCATTTTTATTATCATTATTCTAAATTCTTTTTCAACTAGATTTCCTATCTCCTCTTTTGTTTGACTTGGTGGGCATTTTCCATGTTCCTTTATCTGCTGGGTATTTCTCTTCCTTTTCATCTTGTTTAGATTGCTGTGTTTGGATTGGCCTTTCTGTATTCTGGTGGTCTGTGGTTTCTTTTTATTGTGGAGGTTTCTCCCAGTGGATGGGTTTGGATGATTGGCTTGTCAAGGTTTCCTGGCTAGGGAAGCTTGTGTCAGTGTTCTGGTGCGTGGAACTGGATTTCTTCTCTCTGGAGTGCAATGGAGTATCCAGTAGTGAGTTTTGAGATGGGTCTATGTGTTAGGTATGATTTTGGGCAGCAGGTATGTTGATGCTCAGGGCTATGTTCCTGCGTTACTGGAGAATTTGCATGGTATGTCTTGCTCTGGAACTTATTGGCTCTTGGGTTGTGGTTGGTTTCAGTGTAGGTATGCAGGCTTTGGGATGATCTCTTATTGCTTAATGTTCCCTGTAGTCAGGAGTTTTCTGGCATTCTCAGGTTTTGGGCTTAAATCTCCTGCCTCTGGATTTCAGTCTTATTCTTCCAGTAGCCTCAAGACTTCTCCAACTATACAGCACTGATAATAAAATTTCTAGGTTAATGGTGAAAAGATTCTCCACAATGAGGGACACCCAGAGAGGATCCCAGAGTTACATGAAGAAGAGGAGAGGGAGGAGGTATATAAAGATGAGTAGGAAGAGAAAAAGGGGGACTCAAGAGGAGAGAGACAGATCTATGCAGTACTCTGTTCCCTACATGTTCTCCATAGCCCAGACACCCACAGAGATTCACAGAATTGTATTGAAAAGAGAAGGGGGAGGGAGGAAATATAGGAGATCTGAGGGAGAAAATGGAGAATCAAAAGTGGGAGATAGTAATCAACACACTATTGAGTAAAAATGGATACTGAATATTGGATTCTTAAATGTCCAAAATTGATATCAAATACTGAAAAACAAAGACTAAAAATCTAGAGTAGAGGTTAGACTCTTAAAAATACAATATTAGAAACAAAAAAATCAAAAACACAAAAAATTTAAGAAATACATATGAAGTTCAGTTTAAAAATAGGGCCTTTTTTTGCAAGGTTATAATGAAATTAAAATATGAAAATGAAAATTAAGTAGCAAAAGAGAAGTAATAGAGGAATTAAGAGAAAAAAATTAAAAAAAATAATTAAAAAATAATAAAAATATATGAAAATAAAAATGAAAGTTAAGGAGTAATAGAGGAGTAATAAGGAATTTTAAGCAAAAATAAAAGAAAAATTTTTTAAAAAAAGAAAAAAAAAATTACTTAAACAAACAAACAAAAGTAAAAATATATCTAGGAATTTCTCTGGAGCTGTTGCGGTCAGTGTGGGTTTGGTGCAGTTTCAGATAGCTCTTTGTTCCAGCTTACACTTCTCGATATCTATAGGCCCCTTCTGGTGTAGTTGGTGTCACCTACAGGGATTTTAATCTGTTGCACTGGTGACTTCCCTTTGTTTATTTGGCTTTTGTTTGTTGGTCTCTTCAGTGTCTAATTTCTGCCCTTACACAAGTGGGAGGAGGTGGTGTCTGGTTTAGGTTTGCTTGTTCAGCACTCACAGTGTTCCAGCCACACTGGGTTTGCCCCTGCTCATGGGTGTTTGCTTTCCCCATCTACACTGCTCAGGCTCCAGGCTGCTCTATAGGGAGCAGGCCGTTTTGCGTGAGGTTCCAGTTTTTGGGTTCTCCACAAAAGCGTGGACTTGGTTGGGCCCAAGTTTTGTGCCTTCCCCGTCCAAGTGGCTCAGGCAGCCAGGAGCTTGACGAGCACACTCTCCCCAGGTGCAGTGCACCTTATCCCCTCCGAAGTCCCAGCCTCAGTTTCCGTGTGCTCAGGTCCGGTGGGCATTGTGTCTGTTCTCAGGAGCTGGTCTCTAGCTGCGACCCTCCCAGTGTATGTCAACCACCCAGAATCTCAGGAAGTCTTTGGTTAGAAACGGAGCCTGTTTGCAGTTTGGTAGGAGATGCCATCTCTGGGGCCGAGTTCACCCCTTTCCCTACCCCCTGCCTCCTGCCTCCGGCGAGGGATGGGCTGGTCTGCATCTGGCTGGCTCTTCTCTGGGATCACTCAGTTCTTCCTTTATTCTCCTTTTGAAGACAATGGGCTGCTTTGCTGGGCGCATGATATCTTCTGCTAGTGGTCAGAAGTGGTTTTGTGAAGTTTGCTCAGCATTCAAATATTCTTTCGATGAATTTGTAGGGGAGAAAGTGGTATCCTCATCCTATTCCTCCACCATCTTAGCTCCTCCCCAACTTTGATCTTTTAAGCAAGCATAAATGGTTTAAATATATTAATGTATTTAAATAATGACAGTGCAACAAAATTTTGGAGTTAATACACTTACTTGGAAAATAAGAGTAGGAGCACAGTGTCCTCAATTTTAATAGAAGTCAAGATAAGGTATCTGAATTTGATTAACAAATAGAAGCTGAAAAATATTATTTGATGTTGTCAATGTAAGAACTAAAAATAATATTTTCTGAGAGAAAATTGGAGAGGAAAGGTGAATCAGGGAATTAATGAGAAGATTCATACAGATGATGGAGAATCAAGAAAACCTATAATTAAATCATAAAATTTAAGAGGAAAAATAAGTTATATGAGTAAAAAAGTCAGTAACTTAAGAAATAAAATCAATTCAGGTCAGTTCAGTCACTCTGTCATGTCCGACTCTTTGTGACCCCATGAATCACAGCATGCCAGGCCTCCCTGTCCATTGCCAACTCCCGGAGTTTACTCAAACTCATGTCCATCAAGTCAGTGATGACATCCCACCATCTCATCTTCTGGTATCCCGTTCTCCTCCTGCCCCCAACTCCTCCCAGCATCAGGGTGTTTTCCAATGAGTCAACACTTCTCATGAGGTTGCCAAAGTACTGGAGCTTTGGCTTCAAATGAACACCCAGGACTGATCTCCTTTAGGATGGACTGGTTGGATCTCCTTGCAGTCCAAGGGGCTCTCAGAGTCTTCTCCAACACCACAGTTCAAAAGCATCAATTCTTCAGTGCTCAGCTTTCTTCAAAGTCCAACTCTCACATCCATACATGACCACTGGAAAAACCATAGCCTTGACTAGATGGGCCTTTGTTGGCAAAGTAATGTCTCTGCTTTTTAATATGCTATCCAGGTTGGTCATAAAATAAGAAACTATTTAAAATATCTTTAACAGGCTTGAAGGTGAGAACTGTTCTGAGAATTGTTTGCTTTTTCCTGTATGTTCTTTTGATTTCATTTGCCATGTTGATGTGCTATTTTTTTTTTTTTTGGTTGTTGTTGGTTTAAAAATACTATAACATTTCAATAAAATTTTATCTAATATCTCATATCTTATGAGATACTTGAATTTAAAGGGATGAATATACACTATTAGTATGAAATTTATTTAAAAAGTAATAACTAGTTCTGTGAGTATCATTGGGGCTTCCCTGGTGGCTCAGCAGTAAAGAATCCACCAACAATGCAGGAGACACACAAGATATGGGTGCATTCCCTGGGTTGGGAAGATCCCTTGAAGGAAGGCATGACAACCCATGCCAATACTATTGTTGGGAAAATCCCATGGACAGAGGAGCTTGGCAAGCTAAAGTCCATGGGGTCACAAAGAATCAGATATGGCTAAAGCCACTGAGCACACACACATGTTATTATCATTAGGTAAACTAGGATTTATGGTTCTCAATTTTACAGTCAAAAAAACAAAGTCAAAGTTACTTTTAAATATCAAATTTTTATTGTGCTTTATATAAAGTTTTCTGTGATATATTCACCCTTGATTCATATAACTCTAAGAATTATTCAATTATACAAAACAGATTTTATACTTAATTCAAAAGAGTCCATTGTGACTGAGCACACACATACAAATAAATCTATTTCAGAATATTTTGGTTAATTTATAAACAGTATCTCTAATTTAGTGATACTTGAATAAGATAGTTGAGGTTTCCTACAAAATAAAGAATGATATAGAAGCAGGAATGTGGAATTAACATAAAAGAAATAAACGTAAGCAACTCTTTTAAGAAGAATTAACAGCTGGTGGATTATAAAATATCCTTATTAATTTCTTGCAAAAAAAAGAAAAGCCACTGAACTGTTTGAGTGGCTGAAGGTGGTATTTGTATTCCATGAAGTTATGACTACAATGGCTTACATGCAAACAGAACATGGCTTCCATTTTATGGGGAAAATAAAAAGATTGTGGATTTTTTTGTTGTTTGTTTGTTTTATTTATTAATTAATTTTTAATTTGGACTTTTTGTCCATTTATTTTTATTCATTGGAGGCTAATTACTTTACAATATTGTAGTGGTTTTGGCCATACATTGACATGAATCAGCCATGGATTTACAAGTGTTCCCCATCCTGATCCCCCCTCCCGCCTCCCTCTCCATCCATTGTTTTTTTTTTATGTAAAATTGTTTTGAGCTTCTTTGCATCTCTCTTATTATTTTAAATACAACAGTTTTTCAAGGAAAAATTGCTTATATTTCTTTAACATTACTTATTGTGGTATGTGGTTTATGCAACTATCTCCAGATCAGACCAGCTGGATCTCAATTACCACCACTTACTATCTTGGAATCTATAAACTTCTGCAATCCCCATAGCAGGGTCTGTTCTCATGTTCTCTGTTCTGTTCTCTTAATTTTGTGAGATTTGGGTGAATAGAGGTTATATAACCTGTTTACGCTCACCACCTGATAAATGACATCTGTAACTTAAATTCAAGGAATTTTCTGTCAGCTACATTTGTTTTGTATACTGTATTCATTTTAAAGGGCTCTGTTACTTCATAGTCTTACCCCACCTATTTCTAATTATTAGTGCCTATAGGATAATTAATTTTATTATCAAATGGCATGTGGCTTTACCCTCATCTTCTGTTCTGTATTTTCCTATCAGAATGCTGCCTGTTGGGACCAAGGATTTTGGGTCCCTGAAGTCTTATTGAAGGAACCTTATCAAAGAAAGAAAGAAAGTGAAGTTGCTTAGTCATGTCTGACTCTTTGCGACCCCATGGACTGTAGCCCACCAGGCTCCTCTTGCTCCAGGCAAGAGTACTGGAGTGGAATGCCGTTTCCTTTGCCATGGGATCATCCTGACCCAGGGATCGAACCCGGGTCTCCTGCATTGCAGGCAGATGCTTTACCATATAAGTTACCAGGGAAGCACACAAACCTTATCAAGAATCTTCCAAAAAAAACTGATGCAGGAATCGTAAAGCAAAACAGCCTTGGTTTCCTATAATTACTGCAAAGGAATTGTTAATCCATCTGACAATCCACCCACTCATTTATGCATATAAGTCAGGCCTCCTGGAGAAGACTGAGAACTAGTGATATAAAATACAATAACTTAGTCTTAAATTCAAAGAAAGAGGGAAAAATATAGTGGGTTTGTAAATAAACGTAAATTCAAGACTATGGCTAAAAATGCCAGATCATTAAGATTTTAGTTGGTTCACTAACTTGATCGTAATATTTCTAGCAGGCAATATAGAGGAAAAAACATTGCAGTATTCATTACATAACAAACCTTTATTGACTCAAGAGGAAGAACAATTGATCTTGATACTAAAGCTAGGAAGAAAGGTTACTAGAAAGTCCTCATAGAGAGGACATGAGTGACTTTTCCAAGACCATCTTGCAGATGACACAGGATGAGTTTCATATACTTGTTTCTTAACTTTCCATCAATATAATGTTGCTATACCTATTCAAGTTCAAACAAGCTCAGTTTAGTTGCTCACTCATACCCGACTCTTTGCAACCCTATGAATTGGAGCATGCCAGGCCTCCCTGTTCATCAACAACTCCCGGAGTTTAACCAAACTCATGTCCATTGAGTCGGTGATGCCATCTCACCATCTCATACTCTGTCATCCCCTTCTTCTCCTTCCCTCCATCTTTCCCAATATCAAGGTCTTTTCAGATGAGTCAATTCTTTACATTAAGTGGGAAAAATATTGGAGTTTCAGATTCAGTATCAGTCCTTCCAATGAACACCCAGGACTGATCTTCTTTAGGATGGACTGGTTGGATTTCTTTGCAGTCTCAAGAGTCTTCTCCAACACGACAGTTCAAAAGCATCAGTTCTTCTGTGCTCAGCTTTCCTTGTAGTCCAACACTCAAATCCATACATGACTACTGGAAAAACCACAGCCTTGACTAGATGGACCTTTGTTGACAAAGTAATGTTTAAGCTTTTTAATATGCTGTCTAGGACGGTCAAAACTTTCCTTGCAAGGAATAATAATTTTTAATTCTGTGGCTGTAATCACCATCTGCAGAGATTTTGGAGCCCCCCAAAATAAAGTCTGACACTGTTTCCACTGTCTCCTAATCTATATGCCATGAAGTGATGGGACTGGATGCCATGATCTTAGTTTACTGAATGTTGAGCTTTAAGTCAACTTTTTCACACTCCTTTTTAACTTTCATCAGGAGGATCTTTAGTTCTTTTTCACTTTCTGCAATAAGGGTAGTGTCATCTGCATATCTGAGGTTATTGATATTTCTCCCAGCAATCTTGATTCCAGTTTGTGTTTCATACAGCCCAGCGTTTCTCATGATGCATTCTGCATATAAGTTAAATAAGCAGGGTGACAAGATACAGCCTTGACGTATTCCTTTTCCTGTTTGGAAACAGTCTGTTGTTCCATGTCCACTTCTAACTGTTGCTTCCTGACCTGTATACAGGTTTCTCAAGAGGCAGGTCAGGTCGTCTGATATTCCCATGTCTTTCAGAATATTCCACAGTTTAGAGTGATCCACACAATCCAAGGCTGTGATGTAGTCAATAAAGCAGAATTAGATGTTTTTCTGGAACTCTCTTGCTTTTTTCTATGATCAGCAAATCTTGGCAATTTAATCTTTGGTTCCTCCACCTTTTCTAAAACTGGCTTAAATATCTTGAAATTCACATTTCATGTATTACTGAAGCCTAGCTTGAAGAATTTTGAGAATTATTTACTAACATGTGAGATGAGTGCAACTGTGTGGTGGTTTGAGCATTCTTTGGCATTGCCTTTCTTTAGGATTGGGATGAAAACTGACATTTCCCAGTCCAGTGGCCACTGCTGAGTTTTCCAAATTTGCTGGCATATTGAGTGCAGCACGTTCACAGCATCATCTTTTAGGATTTGAAATAGCTCCACTGGAATCCATCACCTCTACTAGCTTTGTTCATAGTGATGCTTCCTAAGGCCCACTTGGCTTCACATTCCAGGATATCTGGCTCTAGGTGAGTGATCAAACCATCATGATTATCTTGGTCATGAAGATCTTTTTTTGTATAGTTCTTCTGTGTATTCTTGCCACCTCTTCTTAATATCTTCTGCTTCTGATGGGTCCATACCTTTTTGCAGGAGCCACGGATGCAAGACAGTGCAGGACTGGCCAATAGGAGCTAACCCATGTCCACAGTCAGGGACGGTGGGCAGGGGAGCTACCCCACATCCAAGGTCAGTGCTGGAGACAAAGAGGAGGTACCCCATGTCCAAGGTAAGGAGCAGCTGCTGCACTTTGCTGGAGCAGCTGTGAAAGAGATACCCCATGTTCAAGGTAAAAGAAACCCAAGTTAGATGTTAAGCCCTGAGAGAGGGCATCATAGGGCAGACAGACTGAAACCACAGTCACAGACAACTGGCCATTCTGATTACATGGACCACAGCTTTTCTAACTCAATGAAACTAATCCATGCTGTGAGGGGGCAAGATGCACTGGTTATAGTGGAGAGGTCTGACAGAATGTGGTCCACTGGAGAAGGGAATGGCAAACCACTTCAGTATTCTTGCCTGATAACCCCATGAACAGTATGAAAAGGTAAAAAGATAGGACACTGAAAGATGAACTCCCCAGGTCAGTATGTGCCCAATATGCTACTGGAGATCAGTTGAAAAATAACTCCAGAGAGAATGAAGGGATGGAGCCAAAGCAAAAACAGTGCCAAATTGTGAATGTGCCTGGTGATGGAAGTAAAGACTGATGCTATAAAGAGCAATATTGCATGGGGACTTCGAATGTTAGGTCCATGAATCTTCCAAAGGTAGATTGGAAATGGTCAAACAGGAGATGGTAAGAGTGAACGTCAATATTCTAGGAATCAACGAACTAAAATGGACTAAAATGATGATCATTATATCTACTACTGTGGGCAGGAATCTCTTAGCAGAAATGGAGTAGCCATCATACTCACACAATAGTCTGAAATGCAGTACTTGGATGCAGTCTCAATAATTACAGAATGATCTCTGTTCATTTCCAAGGCAAACCATTCAATATCACGGTAATCCAAGTCTCTGCCCTGACAAGTAATGCTGAAAAAGCTGAAATTGAATGGTTCTGTGAAAACCTACAAAACCTTTTAGAACTAATATCCCAAAAATATGTCACTTTAATTATAGGGGATTGGAATGCAAAAGTACGAAGCCAAGAAATACCTGGAGTAACAGGCAAATTTTGCCTTGGAGTATGGAATGAAACAGGGCAAAGGCTAATAGAGTTTTGCCAAGAGAATGCACTGGTCATAGCAAGCACCCTCTTCCAACAACACAGGAAAAGACTCTATAGATGGACATCACCATACTGTCAGCAGCAAAATCAGATTGATTATATTCTTTGCAGCCAATGATGGAGAAGCTCTATACAGTCAGAAAAAAAACAAGACTGAGAGCTGACTATGACTCAGATCATGAACTCATTATTACCAAATTCAGACTTAAATTGAAGAATGTAGGGAAAACCACTAGACCATTCAGGTATGACCTAAATCAAATTTCTAATGATTATACAGTGGAAGTGAGAAATGGATTTAAGGAACTATATCTGATAGAGTGCCGGATGAAGTATGGGTGGAGGTTCATGACACTGTATAGGAGACAGGGAGTAAGTCCATCCCCAAGAAAAAGAAATGGAAAGTAGCAAAATGGCTACCTTAGGCGGCCTTACAAATAGCTGTGAAAAGAAGAGAAGTGGAAAGCAAAGGCGAAAAGAAAAGATACATCCATTTGAATGCAGAGGCCCAAAGAATGGCAAGGAGAGATAAGAAAGCCTTCCTTAGTGATCAATGCAAAGAACTAGAGGAAAACAATAGAACAGGAAAGACTAGAGATCTCTTCAAGAAAATTAGAGATACCAAGGGAACATTTCATGCAAAGATGGGCTCAATAGAGTACATGAGTGGTATGGACCTGACAAACAAGTAAAACAATCATATAGAATTTAGTACATTCTTCTTAATGACATTTAGAAATTGATTATAGGAATTATATATAGTATAGTATACACGAACTAATATATCCTAAAGGAGGTGGTATGTTGCTTTCACTAAAATCTAAAAATTTCATGTATCAGCAAGCAATTGAGCTTGCACAAGTATCCTGGGTAAGGTGACATAATTTACTAGAAATTGAGGAGTATACTGTCAAACAAAAGTTTCACTAAAGGTAAAGAGCAAGAAAGGCATTATTTAAGATTATTGTAATAAGGGAAAGAGGCCAGAATTCAGTGGGAGCTTGACTTTTTTCCACTGTAACAAAGGATGAAAGAGTTTATAAAACTAGGACCTGTGATCACAGGCTATCCGTGTTTCTAATTTGTCTTACCCAAAGAAAAGTAAACTTTCTTAATCTTCAAGACAGGAGGTGGTTTAACAACTTGGATCAAGGTGTCAGCCAAACTTAGGCTTCTGTTCACCACAGATCCAGAGGCAGGACCCTATCCTCTCTGGTGAGTTCATCACAAAGAGCATCATTCGGGCCCTTAAGAAGCTGCCCTGAACTGCAGAATCAGTAAGAATATATATATACATGTTTATATATATATACATATATATGCGTGTGTTTATAAATTATATTTATATATAAATATATATTTATATTTAATTAAATTCTATATGCATATATATTTAATTAATTTTTATTGGAGTACAGTTGCTTTTCACCAACAAAAATTAATTAAGGGGAAAAAATACTGGCATATAATCTGCCTGACAATACAGGAGACATGGGTTTGATCTCTGGGTAGGGAAGAGAAGGAAATGACAACCCACTCCATTAACCTTGCCTGAAGAGTCCCATGGACATTGTACACTGCATATCAATCTGTAGGAAAACTTGGAAGTCAAAGATGAAACTTCAATTGCTTTTGTGATGTTAACTAGCCAGTATAAGTTCAGTCATCCTCTGCAACCCCACGGACTTAAGCACACCAGCTTCCCTGTCCATCACCAACACCCAGACATTGCTCAAACTCATATCCATCAAATCGGTGATGCCATCCAACCATCTCACCTTCTGCCATCCCCTTCTCCTCCTGCCTTCAATCTTTCCCAGCATCAGGGTATTTTTCAATGAATCAGTTCTTCGCATCAGGTGCCCAAAGTATTGAAGCTGAAGCTTCGCATCAGCCTTTTCAATATTCAGGACTAATTTCCTTTAGGATTGATTGGTATGATCTTATTGCATCACAGTTCAAAAGCATCAATTCTTTGGTGCTCAGCTTTCCTTATGGTCCAACTCTCAAATCCATACAGGACTACTGGAAAAATCATAGCTTTGATTCAATGACCTTTTTTCCACAGAGTACTGTCTCTACTTTTTAATACGTTCTCTAGTTTGGTCATAGCTTTTCTTCAAAGGAGCAAGTGTCTTTTAATTTTATGGCTGTCATCACCATCTGCAGTGATTTAGGAGCCCAAGGAAATAAATTCCTGTTTATTTTCTGTCTGTCTCTGTTTCCATTGTTTCCCCATCTATTTGTCATGATAGATGGGATAAATAGATGGGGGGCAAATAGATGGAAAACAGTGGAAACAGTAGCTGACTTTATTTTTCTGGACTCCAAAATCACTGCAGATGGTGATGAAGCCATGAAATTAAAAGATGCTTACTCCTTGGAAGGAAAGTTACAACAAATCTAGACAGCATATTAAAAAGCAGAGACATCACTTTGTCAACAAAGATCCGTCTAGTCAAGACTATGGTTTTTCCAGTGGTCATGTATGGATGTGAGAGTTGGACTATAAAGAAAGCTGAGTGCCAAAGAATTGATGCTTTTGGACTGTATTGTTGGAGAAGACTCTTGAGAGTCCCTTGGACTGGAAGGAGATCCAACCAGTGCATCTTAAAGGAGGTCAGTCCTGGGTGTTCATTGGAAGGACTGATGTTGAAGCTGAAACTCCAATACTTTGGCCACCTGATGCAAAGAGCTGACTCATTTGAAAAGACCATGATGCTGGGAAAGATTGTGAGCAAGAGGAGAAGGGGAAAGAAGAAGATAAGATGGTTGGATGGCATCACCAACTTAATGGACATGTGTTTCGGTGGATTCCTGGAGTTGGTGATGGACAGGGAGGCCTGGCATGCTGCAGTTCATGAGGTCGCAAAGAGTCAGACACGACTGAGAGACTGAACTGAACTGATGGGACTAGATGCCATGATCTTAGGGTTTTGAATGTTGAGTTTTAATGCAGCTTTTTCTCTCTCCTCTATCACCTTCATCAAAAGGTTCTTTAGTCCCTCTTCACTTTCTGCCATAAAGGTGGTGTCATTTGGATTTTTGAAGTTATTGATATTTCTCCCAGCAATCTTGATTCCAGCATGTGCTTCATCCAGACCAGTGTTTCTCATTATGTACTCTGCATATAAGATAAATAAGCAGGGTGACAATATACAGCCTGACATACTCCTTTCCCAATTTGGAGCCAGTCCATTGTTCCATGTCTGGTTCTGATGGTTGCTTCTTGACCTCCTGATTTCTCAGGAGACAGGACAGGTTTTCTTGTTTTCCCATCTCTTTAAGAATTTTCACAGTTTGTTTTGATCCACACAGTTAAAGGCTTCTGTGTCACCAATAAAGTGGAGGTAAAGGCTTTTTGTTTTTTCTGTAACTTTCTTGCTTTTTCTATGATTCAACAGATGCTGGCAACTTGATCACTAATTCTTCTGCCTTTTCTAAATTCATTATGA
Organism: Hydropotes inermis; assembly: GCA_020226075.1. Taxonomy (NCBI): domain Eukaryota; kingdom Metazoa; phylum Chordata; class Mammalia; order Artiodactyla; family Cervidae; genus Hydropotes; species Hydropotes inermis. Next base: position 57,342,924 of record CM035290.1, on the reverse strand, counting down.
ATATCTGGAAGTTCACAGTTCACATATTGTTGAAGCCTTGCTTGGAGAATTTTGAGCATTACTTTGCTAGTGTGTGAGAAGAGTGAAACTGCACAGTGGTTTGAACACTCTTTGACATTGCCTTTCTTTGGGATTTGAATGAAAATTGACCTTTTCCAGGATTGTGGCCACTGCTGTCACTTCCAAATTTGTTGGCATATTGAGTGCAGCACTTTATCAGCATCATCTTTAAGGATTTGAAATGGCTCAACTGAAATTCCATCACCTCAACCAACTTTGTTCATAGTAATGCTTCCTAAGTCCCATTTGACTTTGCATTGCACAGTGTCTGGCTCTAGGTGAGTGAACACACCATGGTGGTTAATTAGGTCATTAATTTTTTTTTAAATAGTTCTGTGTATTCTTGCCACCTCTTCTTAGTATCTTCTGCTTCTGTTATGTCCATAGAGTTTCTATCCTTTATTGTGCCAATCTTTGCATGCAATGTTCCCTTGGTATCTCTAATTTTCTTGAAGAGATCTCTAGTCTTTCCCATTCTAGTTTTCTCCTCTATTTTTTTTTTTTTTTTTACATTGATCACTGAGGAAGGCTTTCTTACCACTCACTGCTATTCTTTGGAACTCTCCATTCAGATGGGTATATCTTTCCTTTTATCTTCTGCCTTTAACTTCTCTTCTTTTCTCAGATATTTGTAAGGTATCTTCAGACAACCATTTTGTATTTTTTCATCTATTTTTATTGGAGATGGTCTTTATGACTACCTCTTATACAATGTAACAAATGGCCGATCTTAGGTTTCTGGGCACTCTGTGTCTCAGATCTAATCCCTTGAATCTGTTTAACACTTCCACTGTATAATCATAAGGCATTTGATTTATGTCATATTTGAATGATCTATTGGTTTTCCCTACTTTCTTCAATTTAAGTCTAAATTTTGTGGTAAGGAGTTCATGATCTGAGCCATAGTCAGTTCCTGATCTTGATTTTGCTGACTGTATAAAGCTTCTCCATCTTCGGCTGCAAAGAATATAATCAATCTGATTTTGGTATTGACCATCTGGTGATTTCCATGTGTAAAGTCTTCTCTTGTGTTGTTATAAGAGGGTGTTTGCTATGACCAGTGTGTTCTCTTGGCAAAATTCTTTTGCCCCTTGGCAAAAGCTCTGCTTAATTTTGTTCTCCAAGGCCAAGCTTGCTTCTTACTCCAGGTATCTATTGACTTCTTACTTCTGCATTTCAGTGCCCTATGATGAAAAGGACATTTTTTTTTTTTTTGGTGTTAGTTCCTGAAGGCCTTGTAGTTCATCATAGAACTGTTCAACATCAGCTTCTTTGCCATTAGTGGTTGAACCATAGACTTGGATACTCTGATACTGAATGGTTTGCCTTGGAATCATTATGTTACTTTCAAGAATGAACCCAAGGATTGCATTTTGGAGTCTTTGGTTGACTATGAACAATTCTCCATTTTTTCTAAGGTATTCTTTTCCACAGTAGTGAATATCCAGGTCAACTGAATTAATTTCACCCATTCCGGTCCATTTTAGTTAACTGATTCCCTAAATACTGATGTTCACTCTTGTCATCTCCTGTTTGAACACTTATTACCTTGATTCGTGAACCTAACATTCCAGCATCCCATGCAATATTGTTTTTTACAGCATCGGTCTTTATTTCCATCACTAGTCACATCTAAAACTGGACTTTTTCTTTTCTTTTCTTTCTTTTCTTTCTTTCTTTTTTTTTTTTTTTTTTTTTGCTTTAGCTCCATCTCTTCAATCTTTCTGGAGTTATTTCTCCACTCTTCTCCAGTAGCATATCGGCACCTGCTGACCTAAGAAGTTTATCTTTCAGTGTCATATGTTTTTGCCTTTTCATACTCTTTGTTGTGCTATTAAGGAGAGAATAGTGAAGTGGTTTGACATTCTCTTCTCCCATGGCCCACATTTTGTCAGCACTCTCCACAATGACCTGTCCATCTTGACTTACATAGCAGGTCTCATAGTTTCATTGAGTTAGACAAGACTATGATCCATGTAATAAGTTTGATTGTTTTTTTTCTGTGATTGCGGTTTACATAATGTCTGCCCTCTGATGGATAAGGATAGGAGGCTTATGGAAGCTTTCTGATGGGAGAGACTGACTGTGGGGGAAATTGGGTCTTGTTCTGATGGGCAGGGCTATGCTCAGTAACTCTTTAATCCAATTTTCTTTTGTTGGGCAGGGCTGTGTCCTTTCCCTGTTGTTTGTCCTGGGGCCAAACTATGGTATGGATAAAAGCAACCTCCTTCAGAAGGATTTGTGCATGCACTGTTGTATTCAGTGCCCCTGACCCTGGAGCAGGCCACTGTCGATGCATGCCTCTGCTGGAGACCCCTGGACACTCACAGGAAGTCTGGCTGAGTCTCTTGAGGGGTCTCTGCTCTTATCTCCTGGCTCCTGGTGCACACAAGATTATGAAGGATAATTTCTTTACAGAATTTTTCTGATATCTGTCAAACCTCAACATGAATCAGCCATAGGTATACATATATCCCCTCCCTTTTGAACTTCCCTCCCATTTGTTTTTGCCCTCCAAGAGTTTGTTTCCCCAGTACTGTCAAAGTCTGTAATCAAGTCTCACTGCACTCTAAAGTCAAATTCTCTGGGGGTTCTCAGTCCCTTTGCCTGATTCCGAGATTGGAAATCTGTTGTGGGTCCTGGAACTTTCTTAATAGTGTGAGAATTTCTTTGGTATAATTGTTCTGCAGTTTGTGGATTGTCTGCTCACCTGCTGTATGGTGGGGCTAATGCCTACCTCCTCCACAAGGGCTTTTGCCACCCGCTGCATGACCAGGTCTGCTGCAGCCAGATCTCCTGTCCCTGCAGCAGGCTACTGCTGACTGGTGCCTCTACAAGGGACCTTAAATAAACCCCCAGAGTATACAGCTCTACCCAAGAAGTACAGACTTAGAGGTTAAAGTAAAAAGTCCTTCATATGGCAGAATATGTATCTGGTCTACCTTTCTGGCAATATCTATCTCAACCTGCTCCTTTTCCCATTCATCCTCTGCTCCAAGAAACAATGACTTTGTAAGTGTCTGAAATTGTGTATGGCTTCTTTTTAAAATCTTGATCAAAAGTCATCCTGGGAAGCTTCAGCCTGCTCTTTCCAAATGCAGACAATTATTACCAGTTTCTATACCATTTACACCTTTCTCTGCAAGCAGGTGCTTATGCATCTGTCGTTTGCTTTAAAATTTAGGTTTATGAAAGAAAAAAAAAATGTAAGTATCCATTCTGGTATCTCTGGCACTTGGAAAAGCTACTAACACATATTGATGCTCAAAAAATATTTGTTAAATGAAAGCAAAAGTAACAGTGACTGAATGCACTAAATGGCAAGGATATTATGTCTCTTAAGGACAGATAATCATTACCAATTCTATTTAGGACAAATCATTAATAAAATGCTAAAATTCCAAGTGATATAATGAATATCATTAACTTTGTCAGAAACATAATTTATGATTGACTTTTTGCAATTTCTGATTATGTTCCACATGATTTGACAACAATAGGCTGTATTTAAGGTGTGCAAGTATACCATTTTAGAGCTTTCATTGCCAAAATGTAGATGGAATTTAAATGAAATTTCTAGTTTGATTCAGTGAGCCATAGTAAAATGTTTTCTTGTTTGACAAATAAATTATTAAGCATAACCAGTTTGAATGCATTCAATAAAATAACAATCTTGCAGCCTTCTAGGTTTTGAATTTCTGGAATACAAATAATCAAGTGTTCTACATGTTATTTTAAAATAATTTTAGATGCTAATTTCTAATAAACCTTTTTCTTCCTAATATATGTTAGGTCTGTATTTCAGTTCTGACTCAAACTCACACAGTTTCTTTTTTTTTTTCCTCAATGTTTAGCTAGCTTTTTAAAATCTATTTCTTGATGATAGTTTCTTCAGCCAGATTTCTTCAACTTCTTGCTTCCTCTGGGCTCACTCAGATTGTGCTAGGATTTTCTTTACAGAAACCATAAAAGAGAGATGATCCAGGGACTAGGAGGCAAATCTAATAATCAGATTCTTGTTTCACACACAGTATATCAAACAGTGTGTGCTTTCTTTACTCTATCTCTTCAGTTCCTTCATTGTGTTTATATATATATATTATATATATATATATATATATATATATATATATATATATATATAGTGTGTGTGTGTGTGTGTGTGTGGTTTGCCCAGATCCTGAAATCCTTCCCAATCATCTCTGCCCATTGGTTGTTGCTGTCATATTTTACTTATTCATGCATCTATTTTTAACCTACTATTTCCAGATCACATAAATGAAACCATCAACCAACGTGAAGAAAACATTAACCATACCATGACCCTGGAGTTGAAATTTCCATTCCTGACTGGACTCCAGGACTGAATGACTAACTTTATACAATGGTAACACCACTGGAATATCTAGTAGGCATCACAAATGTAACATGAACAAGCCAAAACACTCTGAGCAGCACTACCTTTATTTTCCCTTGTTTATGATGATAAATTAAAAAACTTAACAGTAATTTATTTTTACTTACTTTCATTGAATTTAGCAGCAGGTTCTGGCTACTTTACCCATAAAAGTAGACCAAATGTGTCTGTTTATCACTCTCTCAATTACTAATATTCAAGTCTGTCATAATTATTTCCCTCCCAAATGAGAATAATATTTTAACTGGTTTCGTTGTGCTAACACTCACTATACTGCCATACACATCACATCTAGAGTGATTTTTGAAAATCTAATATGATTAGAACATATAAATCAGTATGACAACTTACAGTACTCCAAATAAAATCCAGCCTCTTTGGTGTATATGATATGACCCCTGACAACCCATCAGATAGCAACCCACATCACAACTTTCTTGCTTAATTAGTTTCCAGATACACTGGGCATCTTCAGTTCCCTAACACACTGAATTTACTCTAACCTGAGGGTTCTGTACCAGCAGCCCTCTCAACCTGGCATGTTATCGCTCGGATGACTCTTGCTTGTTAGATTTTAGTGTAAATGGAGACCCCTTGAAGTAGCTTATCTTAGCTTTTTGGTTATCCTGTCATATCACCCTGTTTTATTTTGCTGTAGGGAACTTATTAATGTATATACACACAGAGAAACATGCATGCATATGAGTCCTTGTATATTTCTTATTTTTAATTTGTCATTTCTCAGAGTAGAAAATTGGCTCTTAAGAGTGAGAACCTCGTCCTGCCATTGTTTCTGTAACAACAAAACAGTATTTGGTACAAAATTAGGCTACATTACAAGTGTTAAGTGAGTTAATGAATTCCTGGAATGCAGAGTATATTAGTATACAAAAATTACATATAAGTAAAACTGCATGATAATATATTTTAAAAAGGAGAATTTTAGAAAGAAAAGAACTTAATCTATTTTAGAATTTATTTTTCTGAAATTATACATAGATGACTTTTAATCCTCAGAAAAAGTTGCTTATTAATCTAGTCATTATCAGTCAGGAGGCTAAAGATCCTATTTATCCTACTGAATTGATTCTAATTAAATTCCTTTTAGGTGCATTTGGCTTTTGATATGGTAATAATGTTTAAAAAAAACTAAATTTATTATAAACAAATATTTAACTGTACAGCCTGGTGTTTTAAATTTCTTCTTAAGTAGAAAAGAAAAAAATTAAGGGACTCAGCACTATTTCTGTAAGTACTGAAACATAGTCTGACAAGGAAAATTGGAGGAAAGGTCCTTTAATTTCAAATCAAGTCATAATTATAGCTTGTTCATTTATAGCCAAAAATCAAACTTGTTGCCAAGAAACTTGATCCAAAGAGCCTGGGAAGAAATCAACACTTCCACCAATGATGGGTTCAAGTCGGATAGAAATTTACACTTGACGGAAATATCTTCTGTTCCTCGTTTCTATTTAGAGGAATCTTACTCTAAAAAAGAACAACAAAACCCTTGGCCTTCTTGCCCCTTCTGTTACTCTTCCCCAAAAATAGGTGCAATGAATTACTTGGGTAATAGGAAATAGCTTTTGGTTCAAAGTTCTTAGTTTAAGTGAAGCTAATATTTCTGAAGTCCAGTTGACAAGAGAATATATTATTGTTTCCAACAGCACTGGCAGGTAAGAACCTAACTATTCTGACCTGCAGACTGACAAGTCCTATAGATCTTATACTAGCTATACTCTTCTAGATGCTAACATTAATCAGTTTAATATTTTGGTTCTAAAAAAATAAAAAAAAATTTTGGTTCTCTGTTTGATGGATGTGCTATTACTACACATTGGTTCAAACTCAGACATGGAAGAAGAATGCTATTTCTTCAAACATGGACAGATCCAACAGGTTTAAGGTCTGTGTATCTATATTTAAGGCCTGTGTATCTGTAATATCTGAAATATACTTTCCCTCTATTCCTTCCACAGTATTACTGGTAGAGTTTGAGACAGTTATAGATTCTATGGAGATAAATTGGAAAGAACATGTACTCAAGTCTTGAACTAAAAACTGAGAAGTAAGTACTTAAAATCTTGGACAAAACAGCTGGGTGGTAGGATGACCCTGCCTAGTGAGATTAGACAGAAAGGCCCCTGCTTCACCTTAGTATCCACATATAGACTACAGCACAAAGTTCAGATACAAGGCATGGAAGCAGCAGGGTTGCTTGACACTTAATTTCCTATGTGAATAAATCCCCAGGAAATACTAGGTTTGCAGTGAAAGTCACTTAGTTGTGTCTGACTTGTGATTCCATGAACTGCAGCTCTCTAGGCTCCTCTATCCATGGGATTTTCCAGGCAAGAGTACCATAGTGGGTTGCCATTTCCTCTTAATCCTAGCTGTATTTTTTTCTTAACTGAAAGTCTAGATCTACTGAACCTGTAAGTGTCTAATAACATGATGGGAAGTGTATGTTTATAAAGTAGGTGAAAGCTAATGCATCTGTATGAAAAATTTGGAGTAACACAGTTAGACCAATAGAGAGGCTCTCTTATTAATTAAAAATCCACTCAAAATTGTGATACATTTTGTTAACTCAAGATATTTGCTTCCCAAATTATAAATTTATGATTGTTTTATGTTTATTAAACATTTTTGTCTTGAAAATTATATATCTTAAAGTAAACATCCTATCATATTATATGTGCAAGTATATATAATACCTGAGGAATAAAATATATAATAATTACCTGAGAAAGTACATAGTTTTAAATAAAAACACAAAATCAGATTTATCACATTCTCTTTACAGTGTTGTCACATATTTCTAGGAAACTTTTGCAACTGAAAATTGGCTTTGAAAATCCATATTTTTGATGATGTGCAGAAGACAATGAGTCACAGGTATTAGTTTTCAATCCCAATTCTTCTTATCTCCACCTCCCTTCCACCATGGCCTTTGCATAAAGAACAAGACCATCAGCTGCATTTGATCTTTGGGATATTTAAAAATAGATACAATTTAATGACATTGCTACAAAGTAAGCTTGTTGACTGTCTATGTGCTCAGTCCCTCAGTTGTATCTAACATTTTGCAACTTCATGGACTATTGCGTAGCCTGGTAGGCTCCTCTGCCCACGGAATTTTTCAGGTAGGAATACTGAAGTGGATTGTCATTTCCTTCTCCAGGGGATCCTCCTCACCCAGGGGTTAATGATCTTTACTTTTCGCTATAATTTCTCAGCTTAATTAATTCAATAACAACCAGAAAACATAAGAACATTGTTGATGTCAGGCATTTTAAAAACCATGGAATGTTAGACTGAGTCAATATCAAGTTTTATTTATTTATGTATTTTTTAATCCTTGATCCCTCAGAGGATCCTCATAATTAATGAATAGTTAATTAAATAATGTGTTTCTTAATTAAATGTTAATATTTTTCAGTGTCCAAACATAAAAATCATGAGAAATGAAATGAAATTGGTGAAATTACACCAAGTTGGTGTGGATTTCTTAAAACTGTGAGCTACATAAGTGTTAGAAATTATCCCTTATTATACTTTTAGCAATTTGTAGCCTATTTTCTGGTCATGAGCAATTGATAATAACAAAATTACCCTTTGTGATTATACACTTGCAGATTTCCTAACAGTCTGTCAGGTGGAATAACAATATGGAAACCCATTTTCCTATAATGCTCAGTCTAAGAAATGAATCTTATTTTTCTCTGTATAATGAAGTAGGAGTTTATTAGGCATGCAATCAGAGTTGAAAGGAAAAGCACAACAGACCTATTTCATGGTACAGTAGACTTTATATCACAGAGCACTTCAGAAAGGAGATATTAGATTTACAGAAATAATCCTGTTTCAGTTTTTAGTCAGAATTACAACACATTCAAAAGTCTGAGCACAAACTGACTCAAGCTTGAATTCATCAGGGAAACTATCTAAATTGGTTGGATTTTATGCTTTCAAATCAGCCCAATTCTTTGTAGACACTTGCTAATCATGCACTAATCTCACTGCAGTGAAAGTATTTATTTATTCACAAAGAGCTGCACAGAGCACTGAGAGGATGCTAATGAGATACTGTGCATCAACCATTGGGGAGACGGGCTGTTCAATGTATTTTAACTACAGTGGAGCAGCAAGGGATTGATCACTAAATACAAGAAGTCAAATTTGGTTAATATGTGGAGTTATTATTCTTGAAAGGACATAGAACAGAAAGTTAGTGATCTATTTCTCAATTCTACTTTTAAGTAGTATACGAGAATGGCCTTGTTAGGAAGAAAATGGCCTTGCATTTTCCAAAAATTAAGACACCCAGTTCCACTATAACTAGTCCTGATGATCTATGTCTGTTATATTAGAGTGAAGAAAGGGGAAAAAAGAAGAGAGCCAATGAGAAAAAGTTGAGTATAACCAAAACGGGACAAATAGTTATATGCATAAAAAATTCAGTTTGATATTTAAATTTCTAAGGCAATTTCCTTAGATTAAGTCTTCTCAAAAGGACTAAGGCAAAGTCCTCTAACAAATAATTTATATATATTTCTAAACCAAAAATAAAATATTACTTCTGAATATCTGTATATACAAAACTATAATCTCTGAACAATAGGTATCTAGAACAGAGATTAAAGTAATAAAATATCATGATATCTAATGAAATCCAAGATGTTACAGATTACTAGGGACTTCCCTGAGAGCTCAGCTGGTAAAGAATCTGCCTGCAATGTGGGAGACTCTGGTTCAATTATTGGGTTGGGAAGATCCCCTGGAGAAGGGATAGGTAAACCATTCAAGTATTCTTAGGTTTCACTTCTGGCTCAGACAGTAAAGAATCCATCTGCAATGTGGGAGACCTGGGTTCGATACTTGGGTTGCGAAGGTCCCCAGGAGGAAGGCATGGCAACTCATTCCAGTATTATTGTCTGGAGAACCCCATGGACAGAGTAGCCTGGAGGGCTACAATCCATCTAGTGGTAAAGTGTCAGACATGACTGAGTAACTAAGCACAGTATGGCACAGATTACTAAATGAACTATAGATTGATAAACACAACACTGATTTTGGGTCATTCCCTGGCATAGAAATAATAAAAGATCAAGAAAAGCAAGAAGTGTGCTAAAATGTGTGAAGTACTCTGTAACCAGAAATAAATTATTGATATTCTGGATGAATTAGTCATCCAGAGTAAACAGTAACAACAAAGAGTAAACAGTAACAACATTAGCAATCTGGACAGGGAACTTCTCATATAAAGAGTTAACAAGAAAAATGGATTACTAAGAGGACTGAAGACTAGCACTGCTGCAGCATTCCTCAGGTCTATCCACTATGCTGGGAGACATATCCAAACACATTGAGAGACTAACACTGGAAGAGTTCCATTGCAGAGAAAATACTCTCTTCTCTCAAAGATACGGTGTTTTATCTATTTTTCAAATTTGATGGAGTTACTTGTCTTTGATGATTCTGATACTTGTGTTATTTATTATGGAATTAGTACAGAGACAACTAACAACACAATCACAGATTCAGTAAAGCATACTCCTCTCTCCATTGTACCACAGGCTAGGAAGTTGACCCCACCATAGTACAAAGCACTGGGAAATAGACTCTTGGAGGGCACAGACAGAGCCTTGTGCACCAGGACCCAGGAGAAAGGAGCAGTGACTCCACAGGAGACTGATTCAGACCTGCTTGTGAGTGTCCAGGAGTCTCCAGTGGAATCCTGGGTCAGTGGTGGCCTGCTGCAGGGTTGGGGGTCCTGAGTGTAGCGGGACATGCATGGGATCTTTGAAAAAGGTCACCACTGTCTTTGTAACCTCCACCTATAATTTGGTCCCAGGTAAACACCAGGGATGGAACACAGGTCCACCTAAGAGCAGAAAATTGGGTTAAAGATCCAGTTTAACCCTCAGTCAATCGCTCCCATCAGAAAGCTTCCATAAGACAGACTGAAAACTGCAATCACAGAAAACTAACGAATCTAATCACATGGGCCACAGCCTTGTCTAAATCAATGAAACTATGAGAATCCCATGAACAGTATTAAAGGACAAAAAGATAGGGCATGTAAATATTAATTCCCCAGGTTGGTAGGTATCGAATATGCTACTAGAGATCAGTAGAGAAATAACTCCAGAAAGAATGAAGGGATGGAGCCAAAGCAAAAACAATACCCAGTTGTGGTGGGACTGGTGATAGAAGCAAGGTCCGTCCGATGCTGTAAAGAGCATTATTGCATAGGAAGCTGGAATGTTAGGTCCATGAATCAAGGCAAATTGGAAGTGGTCAAACAGGAGATGGCAAGAGTGAATGTCAACATTCTAGGAATCAGCGAACTAAAATGGACTGGAATGGGTGAATTTAACACAGATGACCATTATATCTACTACTGTGGGCAGGAATCCCTTAGAAGAAAAGGAGTAACCATCACAGTCAGCAAAAGAGTCTGAAATGCCGTACTTGGATGCAATCTCAAAAACGACAGACTGATCTCTGTTTGTTTCCAAGGCAAAACATCAATATCACGGTAATCCAAGTCTATGCCCTGACCAGTAATGCTGAAAAAGCTGAAGTTGAATGGTTCTAAGAAGACCTACCAGGCCTTTTAGAACTATTACCTAAAAAAGATATCCTTTTCATTTTGGGGACTGGAATGCAAAAGTAGGAAGTCAAGAAACATCTGGAGTAACAGGCAAATTTGGCCTTGGGGTACAGAATGAAGCAGGGCAAAAGCTAATAAGAGTTTTGCCAAGAGAACGCACTGATCATAACAAACACTCTATTCCAACAACAAAAGAGAAGACGCCACACATGGACATCACCAGAAGTTCAGCACAAAAATCAACTTGATTATATTCTTTGCAGTCAAAGATAGAAAAGCTCTATACAGTCAGCAAAAGCAAGACCAGGAACTGACTATGGCTCAGATCATGAACTCCTTATTGCAAAATTCAGACTTAAATTGAAGAAGGTAGGGAAAACCACTAGACCATTCAGGTATGACCTAAATCAAATCTCTTATGATTATACAGTAGAAGTGAGAAATAAATTTAAGGTACTAGATCTGATAGAGAGAGTGCCTGATGAATTATGGCTAGAGGTTCATGAAATTGTACAGAAGACAGGGATCAAGACCATCCCCAAGAAAAAGAAATGCAAAAAATCAAAATGGCTTTCTGAGGAGGCCTTACAAACAGCTGTAATAAGAGAAGTGAAAAGCAAAGGAGAAAAGGAAATATATACCCATTTGAATGCAGAGGTCCAAATAATAGCAAGTGGAGGTAAGAAAGCCTTCCTCAGTGACCAGTGCAAAGAAACAGAGGAAAACAATAGAATGGGAAAGATTACAGATCTCTTCAAGGAAATTAGAGATACCAAGGGAACATTTCAAGGCCCATGCAAAGATGGGCTCAATAAAGAACAGAAATAGTATGGACCTAACAGAAGCAGTTTAAGTCTGAATTTGACAATAAGGAGTTCATGATCTGAGCCACAGTCAGCTCCTGGTCTTGTTTTTGCTGTCTGTGTAGAGCTTTTCCATCTTTGGCTGCAAAGAATAAAATAAATCTGATATCAGTGTTGACCATCTGGTGATGTCCATGTGTAGAGTCTTCTCTTGTGTTGTCGGAAGAGGGTGTTTGCTATGACCAGTGTGTTCTCTTGGCAAAACTCTATTAGCCTTTGCCCTGCTTCATTCCGTACTCCAAGGTCAAATTTGCCTGTTACTCCAGGTGTTTCTTGGCTTCCTACTTTTGCATTCCAGTCCCCTATAAATAAAAAGGACATCTTTTTTTGGGCATTAGTTCTAAAAGGCCTGGTAGGTCTTCATAGAACCATTCAACTTCAGCTTCTTCAGCCTTACTGGTAAGCATAGGCTTGGATTACCATGATATTGAATGGTTTGCCTTGGAAATGAACAGAGATTATTCTGTCATTTTTGAGATTCCATCCAAGTACAGCATTTCAGACTCTTTTGCTGACTGTGATGACTACTCCATTTCTTCTAAGGGATTCCTGCCCACAGTAGTAGATATAATGGTCATCTGAGTTAAATTCACCCATTCCAGTCCATTTTAGTTCGCTGATTCCTAGAATGTTGACATGCACTCTTGCCATCTCCTGTTTGACCACTTCCAATTTGCCTTGATTCGTGGACCTAACATTCCAGCTTCCTACACAATAATGCTCTTTACAGCATTGGACCTTGCTTCTATCACCAGTCCCATCCACAACTGGGTATTGTTTTTGCTTTGGCTCCATCCCTTCATTCTTTCTGGAGTTATTTCTCCACTGATCTCCAGTAGCATATTGGGCACCTACCGACCTGGGGAGTTCCCTTTTCATTGCCCTATCATTTTGCCTTTTCATACTGTTCATGGGGTTCTCAAGGCAAGAATACAGAAGTGGTTTGCCATTCCCTTCTCCAGTGGACCACATTCTGTCAGACCTCTCCACTATGACCCAACCATCTTGGGTGCCCCACAAGGCATGGCTTAGTTTCATTGAGTTAGACAAGACTCTGGTCCTGTGATCAGATTGGCTACTTTTCTGTGATTATGATTTTAATGTGTCTGCCCTCTGATGCCCTCTCACAACACCTACCATCTTACTTGGGATTCTCTTACCTTGGACATGAGGTATCTCTTCACGGCTGCTCCAGCAAAGCGCATCCTCTGCTCCTTACCTTGGAGGAGGGGTATCTTCTCACAGCCACCCTTCCTGACCTTGAACGTGGAGTAGCTCTTCTCGGCTCTTCTCAGCCCTCCTGCACCTGGCAGCAGCTCCTCCTTGGAGGTGGGAAAGCTCAAATTGCCAATATCTCCTGGATCATCAAAAAAGGAAGAGCATTCCAGAAAAACATCTATTTCTTCTTTAGTGACTACACCAAAGCCTTCGACTATGTGGATCACAATAAACTGTGGAAAATTCTGAAGGAGATGGGAATACCAGACCACCTGATCTGCCTCTTGAGAAATCTGTATGCAAGTCAGGAAACAACAGTTAGAACTGGACATGGAACAACAGTCTGGTTCCAAAAAAGGAAAAGGAGTACATCAAGGCTGTATATTGTTACCCTGCTTATCTAACTTATATGCAGAGTACATCATGAGAAATGCTGGGCTGGAAGAAGCACAAGCTTGAATCAAGATTGCCGGGAGAAATATCAATAACATCAAATATGCAGATGACACCACCTTTATGGCAGAAAATGAAGAGGAACTAAAAAGCCTCTTCATGAAAGTGAAAGAGGAGAGTGAAAAAGTTGGCTTAAAGCTGAACATTCAGAAAACTAAGATCATGGCACCTGGTCCCATCACCTCATGAGAAATAGATGGGGAGACAGTGGAAACAGTGTCAGACTTTATTTTTTTGGGATCCAAAATCACAGCAGATGGTGACTGCAGCCAAGAATTTAAAAGACATTTATTCCTTGGGAGGAAACTTATGACCAACCTAGACAGCATATTAAAAAGCAGAGACATTACTTTACCAACAAAGTTCCGTCTGGACAAGGCTATATTTTTCCAGTGGTCGTGTATGGATGTGGGAGTTGGCCTGTGAAGAAAGCTAAGCACCAAAATATTGATGCTTTTGAACTGTGGTGTTGGAGATGACTCTTGAGAGTCCCTTGCACTGCAAAGAGATCCAACCAGTCCATCTTGAAAGAGATAAGTCCTGGGTGTTCATTGGAAGGACTGATGCTGAAGCTGAAACTCCAATACTTTTGCCACCTCATGTGAAATGTTGACTCATTGGAAAAGACCCTGATGGTGGGAGGGATTGGGGGCAGGAGGAGAAGGGGATGACAGAGGATGGAATGGCTGGAGGGCATCACTGACTCAATGGGCATGAGTTTGAGTAAACTCCGGGAGTTTGTGATGGATAGGGAGGCCTGGGGTGCTGCGATTCATGGGGTAGCAAAGAGTCAGATACAATTGAGTGACTGAACTGAACTGAATTGAACAGAAGCAGAAAATATTAAGAAAAGGTGTCAAGAATACACAGAACTATACAAAAAAATCTTCATGACACAGATAATCACGATGGTGTGATCACTCACCTAGAGCCAGATATCCTGGAATGTGAAGTCAAGTGGGCCTTAGGAAGCATCACTACAAACAAAGCTAGTGGAGGTGATGGACTTCCAGTTGAGCTATTTCAAAGTCTGGAAGATGATGCTGTGAAAGTGCTGCACTCAATATGCCAGCAAATTTGGAAAACTCAACAGTGGCCACAGGACTGGAAAAGGCCAGTTTTCATTCCAATCCTAAAGAAAGGCATTGCCAAAAAATGCACAAACTACTGCACAATTGCACTCATCTTACACACTAGTAAAGTAATGCTTAAAATTCTCCAAGCCAGGCTTTAGCAATACATGAAACATGAACTTCCAGATGTTCAAGTTTGTTTTAGAAAAGGCAGAGGAACAAGAGGTCAAATTGCCAACATTCCCTGTATCATTTAAAAATCAAGAGAGTTCCAGAAAAAAAATTAAAAAAACATATTTTTCTGCTTTATTGACTATGCTAAAGCCTTTGACTATGTGGATCACAATAAACTGGAAAATTCTTCAAGAGATGGGTATACCAGACCACCTGACCTGCCTCTTTAGAAATCTGTATGCAGGTCGGGAAGCAACAGTTAGAAGTGGACATGGAACAACAGTCTGGTTCCAAAAAAGGAAAAGGAGTACATCAAGGCTGTATATTCTCACCCTGCTTATTTAACTTATATGCAGAGTACATCATGAGAAACGAGGGGCTAGATGAAGCACAAGTTGGAATCAAGATTGCTGGGAGAAATATCAATAACCTCAAATATGCAGATGACACCACCCTTATTTCAGAAAGTTAAGAAGAACTAAAGACCCACCTGATGAAAGTGAAAGAGGAGAGTGAAACTTTTACTTAACCCTCAACATTCAGATAACAAAGATCATGGCATCCGGCCCCATCATTTCTTGCCAAATAGATGGGGAAACATTGGTCGACTCTATTGCTTATGGGCTCCAAAATCACTGCAGATCATGATTGCAGCCATGAAATTGAAAGACACTTAACTCCTCAGAAGGAAATTTATGGTCAACCTAGACAACATATTAAAAAGCTGAGACATTGCATTGCTAACAAAGGTCCATCTAGTCAAGGCTATGGTTTTTCCAGTAGTCATCTATGGATGTGAGAGTTGGGCTATAAAGAAATCTCAGTGATGAAAAATTGATGGCTTTGAACTGTGATGTCAGAGGAGCCTCTTGAGAGTCCCTTGGACTGCAAGCAGATCCACCCAGTCCATCCTAAAGGCAATCAGTCCTGAGTATTCATTGGAAGGACTGATGTTTAAGTTGAAACTACAATACTTTGGCCACCTGATGCTGGGAAAGATTGAAGGCAGGAAGAGAAGGGGACAACAGAGGATGAAATGGTTGGATGGCATCACTGAATGAATGAACATGAGTTTGAGTAAACTCTGGGAGTTGGTGATGGACACAGAGGCCTGGTGTGCTGCAGTCCATGGTTTTGCAAAGAGTTAGACATGACTGAGGGACTGAACTGAACTGACTGAGCAAGTTACCTGTATGAAGGTAGGGTTAAAATCCTCAATCAGATTGCTATTTCCTGGCTGTTAGTCTAATTTATTTAAAAGCCATTGAATTGTTTGACTTAATGGTAATTAGTAACACCACCTTCTACACCCTATTACTAACTTCTCTCATGCTACTAGAAACCATTCCTATTTTACTGAAGAATTGATTGCATGAGAAATCTTGTTTAAATACTAATTCTCTTATCTTGGATGATGCCAACTCCATTTGGATCACTACCATGTCAGTGTATACCTCATTTTCTTAACATTCTGTTTCCCAATTAGCTTACATTCCATTCACATTAAATACTCTCATGGCTAAGACATGGATGTTTTATTTAACATCACACTGTTCCATCTCTCAATTGATAAACAGAGGTGTTCTGTTGATATACTGTTACTCAGTTGACGATGCGATGTCTATCACCTATCCTTGTTGCTTATTCTCAACACTTGTACTCTGGCCCCCAGGCCTTTGTACTTTTCGCTTTTACTTCACAAAACCACTATTTTGCAAATATTTAAATTATTTTGCTGAATTTTTTAGTAACATTCACAAGTAAACTTTGATCAGAGCTCCCAACTGTGTATCAATGTGCCAATGCATAGATTATGGGTGGACCTAGATTTTGATCCCTTTAGCCTAAGGCCAGGTGGTGATTTCTAGAATTATCAGATACTGCAGGGCAACTACCCCTCGCTTCTAGGAGCCTTGTCAGTATATAAGTGTCATAAGTTGTTACTGATTTTTATGTGTACTTTACTATGATTAAATATATATTTAGGCAAACATTGCTTTGAATTAACTTGCTAATTTATTTTGCTGATGCTAAACTCTGCTAATCAATTCTGGTATCTGTAAAATTCTGATGTTATTGAAGAACAATCCTTAAATACAACAGGGAACTATAAAATTTCTCTATATTCCCGTAATCTTTGATTTTGCTCACATTACACTCTTTAAAGAGAAAACCTGACTTTATACCATATAGAGAGTACAAGGAGAATGCTACCAAATTCAAGATGTCTCCCTCATCTCTTTAATATACAAAATTATATTTTTTATCAATTTTTCTTGTCAGCATTTTAAAATATGTACGTGGAACGAAAGAGAAACAATACAGAAAATCTCCACTATACATCATCTCTGATTTTTTTCTTCTCTTAATTTTTTCTGTCAACCTAATTAAAAGATTTATATACATCTATTACATCATCCATTTCCTCAATCAATTTTAGTCACCCAACAAACATTCTCTGTCTATACAGAAATTGCTCTTTCCCAACATTTCCTTATTAGAGATAAACTCTATTTGTCATCTTTGAGTCCTCATTTTACATAATCTTTACATTGCATTTCTTAGTATAGATTTGTCTTCTCTTTTAAATGAACTTTTCTCTATGTTAGAGTTTTCACTGGTTTTCTCTTTTATCTGTCTCCTTACATAGCTTCCCATTTTTACTCATATCTTGAATATTGACAAGCTTCAAACATTTTACAACAAAATTTGGTGATATAATATTCTCATGATTCCACATAAAACACACATAACACCATCAACCTCCATCAACAATTGTCCAAAAGAAATCTAAAGGTTGAAGACCTATATGTCATGTGAATCTTCACAAGTGGTAATCAAAGAAAGTAATAGAATATCTCCTGGACTTTAAGAGAAGAGAATCACATATGTATGGATAAAATACATATCCACTGGAAAGCCCCAAAACAATTTGAAAGCAAAAGTGAACTTAAAGTGTTTATCTACTCCTAGAAAGAGTGAGTACAAATGTCAAAATGTCTTCAGAGAATTATAATCACATAAACTCTCAAAACTTAGAGTTTTATTGAAACTTCCTTCCTGCCTGGACCCCCCACCTTTGGAGAAATTGTTCCAATTGAAGTAGAGATCTAGCAAGATAAGGACCATAAATGTGAAAGGGAGAGGGACATATCTAATACATCTCAGGGGCAAGAAACCATATAATAGAATTATAAACAAAAGTAAAGAGAGAATCCTAGGAAGAGACCAAAGTACTCTGAAAAAAATTTACTTCTTTTTCAGAATATTTAAAAAGTATTAACACGTGAACATAAGCAGCAGAAAGTATCAAGGTTAATACCAATATACATTTATTAAAAGAAAAGGAATAAAACATGATATTTTCTTATAGGCGATGGAAAATCCTAAAATAATAAAAGCAAAAAATCAGATCAAATTTGTGATGTATTATTTCAGAATAAACTCAAAACATGAAGAAAACGTATAAGGAAAGAATGAAAAAGGTACACAAATAAAAACACAAGTATGAGATCACATGATTCTGGAAAGAAACAGTAAAAGAATGAATTTCCAAAAAGAATAAAACAAAGAATGAACATAACAAATAACTACTTAGAGAAACTAGAATATTGAAAAATTAAATGAAAAGGAAATCAAGAAAGAGATACAAATAATCTGAGAGAAATATGCAAATATTGAAAAAAGGCAAAGCAGATTGTATATAAATTAAACATTCTCTGAAATATAAAACAAAATCAAGGAAAACAGACATAAAAACCTGCAAGAAAAATTTACTGAAAAATAAAATATTCTGAAACTACACTGAAAGATCACAGACTATACAGACAAAACAGTCACTCTAGTAAGACTGTTGTTGTTGTTCAGTCTCTCAGTAGTGTCCAACTCTTTGTGATCCCATGGACTGCAGCACACCAGGACTTCCTGGCCATCACTATCCCCAGAGTCTGCTCAAACTTGTGTTCATTGAGTGGTTTATGCCATCTGATCATCTCATTCTCTGTTACCCACTTGTGCTCTTGGCCTCAAGCTTGTGCAGAATCTGGGTCTTTTCCAATGAGTATTTCTTTGCATTAGGTGACCAAAGTATTGGAGCTTCAGCTTCAGCATCAGCCCTTCTAGGGAATATTCAAGAGTGATTTATTTTAGGATTGACTAGTTTGATCTCCTTACTGTCCCAGGACCCCCTCAAGAGTCTTTTCCAGTACCAAAGTTTGAAAGCATCAATTTTTCAGTGCTCAACCTTGTTTATGATCCAACCCTCACTTCTATACATAACTATTGGAAAAATTATAGTTTTGGTTATAAGGACTTGAGCAGCAAAGTAATATTTCTGCTTTTTAATACTCTTTAAATTTGTCATAGTTTTTCTTATAAGGAATAAGTGTCTTTTAATTTAATGACTGCAATCACCACCCACAGTGAATTTGGAGCACAAGAAAATAAAATCTGTCACTGCTTCCATTTTTTCCCTATCTCTTTGACATGAAGGGATGGGACTGGAGGCCATGATGTTCATTCTTTGATTGTAGAGCTTTAAGCCAGCTTTTCCTCTCTCCTCTTTCACTTTTATCAAGAGGCTCTTTAGTTCCTCTTCACTTTCTGCATTTAGGATGGGGTCATTTGCATATCTGAGATTCTTGATATTTATACTGGCAATCTTGATTCTAGCTTGAGCTTCCAGCCCAGGATTTCACATGATGTACTCTCCATATAAGTTAAATAAGCAGGGTGAAATATACAGTCTTGGTATATTCCTTTCCCAAATTTGAACCAGTCCATTTTTCCATGTCTTGTTCTAACTTTTGCATCTTGATCCACATGCGGGTTTCTCAGGTGGCAGGAAGATGCCCTGGTATTTGCATCCATTTAAGAATTTTCCACAGTTTGTTGTGATTCACACAGTCAAATGTTTTAGCATAGTCAATGAAACAGAAGTAGATGTTTTTTTGGAACCCCCTTGCTTTTTCTATGATCCAACAGACGTTGGCAATTTTATGTCTTGTTTCTCTGCTTTTGCTAAATCCAGCTTGGATATCTGTAAGTTCTTGGTTAACCTACCACTGAAGTCTAGCTTGAAGGATTTGAAGCATTAACTTGCTAACATGTGGAATGAGCTCAATGGTTCAGTAGTTTGAACCTTTTTTGGCATTGCCTTTCTTTGGTATTGGAATGAAAACTGACCTTTTCCTGTCCTGTTGGCCACTGTTGTGTTTTCCAAATTTGCTGGCCTATTGAGTGCAGCACTTTAGCAGCATCATGTTAAAAGATTTGAAATAGTTCAGCTAGAATCTCATCACCTCCACTAGCTTTGTTCCTACTAATGTTTCCAAAAGCCTTCTTGACTTCACACTCCAGATTGTTTGGTTCTAGGTGAGTGATAACACCACGGTGGTTATACAGGTCATTAAGACTTTTGCATACAGTTTTTCTATGTATTCTTGCCACCTCTTCTTAATATTTTCTGCTTCTGTTAGGTCCGTACTGTTTCTGTCCTTTATTGTGGCCACCTTTGCATCAAATATTCCCTTGGTGTCTTTTTTTTTTTTAATAGATCTCTAGTCTTTCTCATTTTATTGCTTTCTATTTATTTATTTATCTTTGCATTGTTCACTTGAGAAGTTTTCGTTATGTCTCCTTGCTTTTTTTTTTTTTTTTGGAGCTCTGCATTCAGATGGGTATAGCTTTCCTTTTCTCCTTTTGGCTGCAAAGAATTTAGTCAATCTTATTTTGGTATTGACCATCTGTTTATATCCATGTGTAGAGTTGTCTCTTATTTTGCTGGAAGAGGGTGTTTGCTATAACCAGTTGTGTTCTCTTAAAAAACAAACAAACAAAAACTCTTAGCCTTTATCCTACTTCATTTTGTGCTTCAAGGTCACACTTGCCTGTTGTTCCAGGTATCTCTTGACTTCCTACTTTTGCATCCCAGTGCCCTATGATGAGAAGGATGACATTTTTTGTTGTTTGTTTCTTTTTATGTTAGCTCTAGAAAGTCTTTTAGGTCTTTATATAACCATTCAAGTTCATCTTCTTCAACATTAGTGATTGGGGCACAGACTTGGATTACTGTGATATTGAATATTTTCCTTTGTAAATGAACTGAGTTCATTCTGTCTTTTTTTTGAGATTGTACACAAGTACTGCATTTCAGACTGTTCCGTTTACTATGTGGGCTACTCGATTTCTTCCAAAGGATTATTGCCCACAGTAGTAGCTAAAATGGTTATTTGAGTTAAATTCACACATTCTCATCCATTTGGAGTTGGTGATGGACAGAGAGGCCTAGTCTGCTATAGTTCATGGGGCTGAAAAGAGTCAGGTACAACTGAGAGGCTGAACTGAACTGAACTGAACTGATTCCTAAAGTGCCAGTGTTACTCTGGCCATCTCCTATTTGTCTACTTCCAACTTACTTTCATTCATGGACTTAACATTTCAGGTTCCTATGCAGTATTGTTCTTTATGGCATCAGACTTTACTTTCATCACTTGATCGATTCAAATTAGGGCATCCTCTCAGCTTTGGCTCAGTCTTTTCATTCTTTCTGGAGCTATTTCTCTGATCTTCTCCAGTTGCATACCATACACCTACTGACCTGGGACATTCATCATTCAGTGTTACATCTCTTCCTTTTCACACTGTTCACGGGGTTCTCTCAGCAAAAATTTTGAAGTGATTTGCATCTTCTCCACTGGACCACGTTTTGCAGTAAAATTACACTGGTTCCAAATAGGAAAAGGAGTATGTCAAGACTGTATCTTACCCTGCTTATTTAAATTATGCAGATTACATCATGAAAAATGCTGGGCTGGAGGAAGCACAAGCTGGAATCAAGATTGCCAGGAGAAATATCAAAAACATCAGATATGCAGATGACACCACCTTTATGGCAGAAAATGAAGAAGAACTAAAGAGCCTCTTGAGGAAAGTGAAAGAGAAAGTGAAAAAAAAAAAAATTGGCTTAAAGCTCAACATTCAGAAAACTAAGATCATAGCATCTGGTCCCATCACTTCATTGTGGATAGATGGGGAAACAGTGGCTGATTTTATTTTCATGGGCTCCAAAATCACTGCAGATGGTGATCGCAGCCATGGAATTAAAAGACTCTTATTCCTTGGAAGGAAAGTTATGACCAACCTAGACAGCACATTAAAAAGCAGAGACATTGCTTTGCCAACAAAGGTCTGTCTAGTCAAGGCTGTGGTTTTTCCATTGGTCATGTATGGATGTGAGAATTGGACTATAAAGAAGTTTGAGCGCTAAAGTATAGATGCTTTTGAACTGTGGTGTTGGAGAAGACTCCTGAGAGTTCCTTGAACTGCAAGGAGATCCAACCAGTGCATCATAAAGGAGATCAGTCCTCGGTGTTTATTGGAAGGACTGATGTTGAACCTGAAACTCCAATACTTTGGCCAACTGATGCAAAGAGTTGACTCATTGGAAAAGACCCGGATGCTGGGAAAGACTGGGGGCAGGGGAAGAAGGGGACGACAGAGAATGAGATGGCTGGATGGCATCATCAACTCGATGGTCACGGGTTTGGTTGGACTCTGGGAGTTGATTGCCATTTCCTTCTCCTTTATGTCTATACTGTGGAGTAAAGTAAACTAGTAATATGGAGAAGTCCTGGCTAGTTTTTATCCCTTGTGTTCTTGAGAATAGGATATTAATATGAAAGAAAGGACATGTAGATATTACAAAGCAGATGTTAAGTATAAGATTCAATGTTCAATTTTAATTGGTAACTCCAGAAGGAAGCAATGGAGAAGTGGAATGTTGCCAGACATTTAAAAGTACATTTTAAAAATGAGCACAACTAAACAATGGAATCTAAGAATGCACAATTGAATGATAAAATTGTGAAATAAAAAAGTAAGCACATGATTTTGTAAAAGACAGGAGAGTGTTAATTTTGTAGTGAGAGAGGGGTTCACAATGATGCAGTGAGGGGGTGGTCTTCAGGGATAACTGGTAAATTTCAATTCTTCTAACTGGGTGGTGGTTATCAGGATGTGTTACCTTGTTCACTGTATAGTAATAAATTGAGATAAGTATTTGTTACATGTCATTTAATATATTTTATCAATAGAAACTAAAGTTCTTTTCTAACTCTGAAAACCAAATGAAATGAAAGATTGAAAGACATTATGTACATATTGATAAATTGCTCCTCATTTAAGCTTTATTCATCATCATTATTTTTTAAGCCAGCACAGGAGTCTCAGGATCATGGCAAATGTAGCACTAACTCCCTGCCGCCTGCCACTTGTCACATTGCCTCACAAAACGACCTTCCTGGTGAACTTCACACAGCCCTGCCCTCGGGGCTCCCCGGCCATGTCCACTTCTGCTCAGGGCTTCAGAGAGACCTCGGAGGAACCAGGTGGTAAACTGCTATTAAATACAAACATCTTTCAGTGGCTACTAAGAAGAAAATGCTTAGCAGTTTTACAAATATATTGCTTGCATTTTGATTTCCATTCTCAGGTTACATTTCAACCAAGAGTGTTTAATTCCCACCAGGAGCAGAGATTGTATCACTCTTACGCGGTGACGAGGCGGTGGGCTCAAAATGGGAGAAAAGCAGTGTGGCAACAGCAAACAGGGTGTCCAATGGTCAGAAAAGAGGAACTAACAATAGAGAGAGAGAGAGGTGGTTTGGGGAACTAACTAGCTACTGTAGAGGTTTTTTTTTTTTTTTTTTTTTTTTTTTTTTTTTTGTAGAGTTTTTAAGGGACAAGTTTTTAGTAATATGTTTGACTTCCAGAACAGGTAAAGATACACTTTAATTTCAAAAGAAAAATATTACCAAGTAGACAAATGTGTGCTTACCAAATATACTGGTGGGGCCTCAGGGATATGAAAACCAAACAAAACAAAAATATTCAAACAAAATTACTCTAATAACTAAGACACTTGGGCTAAGAGTTTCAGCAATTTCTTTATGGAGGAACAGGTTGAAGTGATATTAAAATCACATGATATCAAATAGTCCTTGTGCATAATTATACTAAAAATCACTGCCTAAAAAATGTATATAATTTCCACTTTATGTTGTGGGTCTTTAGCCAATCATCTTGTTATATTCAGTATATCTGTCAGAGGGATTATAAGTGGCAAACATGAGCTCCTAGACACTGTTTTAAACCTTCTTGTCTCTCTTATACTATCTTTGTATCCCACCAGGAGTTTGGGTACATTTGTGGAAAATCAAGGATTTAATAATCTACCTACTTCTACAGTTCAACAATTGCATGATTTAGCAAGACACTGTCTACATGCATTCTAGTGCATTAAAATAGTTTTAGTATCACCATCAGCTTAACATGAAATTAAGAAAAAACTTCACATTTTTAAAGCAGTAAATATTGTTTGGATGATGGGTTCTGTCTATACATCTTAACTATCTTTTAAGTAATTCAATACTGTTAACATTAGTTAATACATTTTTGTGTGTTTTTTAAAGTCAAATTTACTAAAATAATTTGTATGAGAAAAATAGAGAAGATTGTGTTAATAATCTCTGAGGAAATTCAACTTAATTACTGTTTAAATGAACTCAGAAGATTATACTCTTAGATGTATACAGTGCATTTTCTGGATGTTATTGTGTAAGTATTTGTTTTAATTCAGATTTTCTTGTGATTATACCTGCTGAGAACCTTAGTTGCTGTCTATCTATGATGAATGCTTATAAAACCACATGGGGAGGTAGAATCTGAGTCTTCTAGAGTCTAATATTCATAATAAGAATCATATCAATTCTGGGAGAACTGTTAACCTCACATCTAACCTCTAGAGAATTGAAATTCCATTTGAAATGAAAATTCATTTGATAGGCCTAAAATATATGAATGTCTGGTTATTTATCTGGCAGGAAACTATAGTGAAATCCCACACTTCAATTTTTACAGGGCTTGGAAGCACATTCATCAATGTCTACTGCAGTTTTTATCTGACAGAGAAGAAAATCAAACATTAAAACAGTAAATCACTTTGGATTTGAGGAAACAAAGTTACTTTACAGACCAAGTGACAACTACATAATTTAACTGTAAGAAGTTGATAACACCACATTTTATTTTTGCTAGACAGATTTAATGGTAGGGATAATAGATCATAACTGTGATTTATATAAATTCTCAAAAGAAAAATGTCTATAAAACTTTGGAATAAATTCAGAAATACATGGTATTTTTGTGGTGGTGTTTTAAGAACCTCATTTTTTTCTTGCTATGTAAAATTAGGGGACAATGAAGTCAATTATTTTTATATTATACTTATGTTGTATTTTTAAAACACCAAATTATAAAGTACTATTGTACTTTTTTCTTATAGGTGGATTGAATAATAATGAAAAAAGGAGAATCTGAGTCAAAATTACATATGTTTCACTATAATCAAGTAACTTACTCCTTCAATCACTGAGTATGCACAGGTATCATATACTACTAAATGATATAATATTAGGTCTTGCTAGTATACCCATAATATAATATGGCTAATTTGTTAGTATTAAGTCATCATTAAGTCTCAAAATTTTAAAATATTATCTTTGTGATTGAAAAAATAAAAACCTGCCAAGAACAGGTAAAATAGAATGAAACATTTCTGATTTTACATATAAACTTACATAGAACTTCTTTCATACAAATATAAATTACTTCAGAAGTCCAATCACTTTTTTCCCTATAGAAAAGGTTTTATTTTGCAGACAATAGTAACTAAGATTGTCTACAATGAATTGAATATTTACAGTGTGTAACATATCACTCTAATTGTTTCATAGATATTCTCTATTTGTACATCTAAATAGGTGTGTGAATATCTATTTTGGAGATGGGAAATTAAGACTCAGAGAATTAACTTCAGCTCAGTTTTGTTCAGTTACTCAGTCATGTCCGACGCTTTGTGACCCCATGAGTCACAACACCCCACGCCTCCCTGCCCATCACAAACTCCCAGAGTTTACTCAAACTCATGCCCATCGAGTTGGTGATGCCATCCAGCCATTTCATCTTCTGTCGTCCCCTTCTCTTCCTTCCCCCAGTCCCTGTCAGCATCAGGGTCTTTTCCAATGAGTCAAATCTTCACATGAGGTGGCAAAATATTGGAGTTTCAGCTTCAGCATCAGTCCTTCCAATGAACACCCAGGACTTATCTCCTTCAGGATGGACTGGTTGGATCTCCTTGCAGTCCAAGGGACTCTCAAGAGTCTTCTCCAACACCACAGTTCAAAAGCATCAATTCTTTGGTGCTCAGCTTTCTTCATAGTCCAACTCTCACACCCATACATGAACACTGGAAAAACCATAGC
>CM035290.1:57304655-57316626 GCA_020226075.1 Hydropotes inermis | reverse complement strand
AACTTTCCTTCCAAGGAGTAAGCATCTTTTAACTTCATGGCTGCAGTCACCATCTGCAGTGATTTTTGGAGCCCCAAAAAATTGTCTGACACTATTTCCACTGTCTCCCCATCTATTTCCTCCCTCAGAATTACATACATAGAGAGCAATGAAGTTGTGGTTCAGGTTTAGTTTGTCTGAATCCAGATTTTGTGGGACTTAGCCTCTCCACTGTTAGAGTGAATTGCTAATCTGCCAGTATTCTCCCTTTCAGGGTGTCCTGGCTAGGAGGTGTGCTGGTGCACTTGTGGAAACAGGAACTTGGAAATCAGAGGGATAGGTATGGAGGAGAGATAGCTATTGGCCACATCTGAATGAACAGGTGTTCATTGAAACTAACTACCAGAAATGGGTCTCCCCATCCAAGATTCAATTCCCAGGTATTCAGACTACTGTTTGGGGCTCAGCTCCAAACCAGGAAGTAAAGTGAACTGGCAGTAGGAGTCAGGAAACAACAGTCTTAGAAGGAAGGATAGTCATATAATCTACACTAAACTGGGGTAGATGGACAGATGAAACCCTCTACCATGATCAGGGAGGATACAGGTCACACATACTCATTGATTAATGCAAATGATGAAAAGCATGGAGCAGAGTTTCACACTTCCCTGCAGCATCCCAGGTACCACTAACACTAAGATCCAGTAGCCTTGGGTCTCGGTGTGAACAAACCTACAGGTGTGGTCATAGGTTCTGCAAAATGCCATTTTCACTAAGGTCCATATTTATAGTCCTAAAATGCATTTTCAAGATAACTACTTCAACTGAGGTCTTAGTCTGTCACCCTTAAAGAAAGGGAAACCAAGAGGAGGTAAAATATTAAAATCAGTGCCATTGGTTGCATTAGTAGTTTGATTTAACCAGCTAAATTAACCATGCACAGAAGAAATTGTTCTAGGTTTATAATAAAACACATAATATAAAGAGAAAAATGTAAGAGTAGCTAGTATAAGTCCATGGAAAAAATTCTCAGTTAAATTGACAATTAGGTGTATAACATGATTTTTTCTTGAAAATTTCAAAGAGAATTGCAGCTTAATTTTCTTATTGACTTTTCAAACTCAAAGTTAAATTGAAATAAAAAGTAGCACTGGCATTCTACTAGGGGAATGGCTTGTTGAACAAAACTTTTTCTTAGGTAGGGCTGTATTCTTTTCTAGATTAATGCCACATAGATAACAATTTTTATTAGCACATTCTTTCCCCTTAAAAGTCACAACAATCATCACAGATATGTTTAATTCTTTAATTTCACCTTAAATTTAAAGTGTTTACAGAAGGTTTGAAAAGGTGTCATTTTATGTTTACAAGAGAGCAACCTCAAAATAATTTTTTAATATTTTGAAATAATTTTAATGTCTCTAAAAAACAATAAATAGGTTGCTCCCTCAAATGATTCTAATTGTTGTACTTTCCCTCACAAGTAAATAAGAAATGCTTAATATTCACAGATGAAAAACTATCAGAACATTATGTCATCAGACTTCCTGTAAATAAGGCACTTCTATTAATTTGTGATGATTGGGAAAGTGGCATTACTGACCATAATCGACTATCTCTTTTCTATTTTGTGAAGCCCAGAAGTTGTTAAATGCACTACGCTACTGAAAAGGATGACTTAATTTGTTTTTTTTAATTTAAAAAGCCTTAAGCATTCTAGAAACCCCACATATTTATTTTTTTCAGCATGCACCTGATGGTTGTGGTTAAACTTGGAACTGTATTCCAAGCTGTCATTTTATCATTTATTTGAGAACAAATTCAAAAAATAAGAATAGTAACTGGATAGAAATATTAGAATATATATTAATAAAGATTTACTTGTTAGGTCATCTTTCTTAATTTAACACACTTTTCCTACAGCTCAGTTGTTGAGAAAGTTATAGAATACAACAAGATAGGAGAGGCAGGAAGAAAGAAAGATTGCCAGGAAAGAAAATAGTTTTTAAATTGTGTCATGAAACAAACTGGAGGTCCAGGGAGTGTAACTAATATGTGATATTTAACTTGAGTTCAGCCATTGAGGATATTAATAAAGTTCCAAGTGTGGAGTGATTGAAACCCAAAGCAATAATCATGCTGTTTGCATAATGCAAGTAAAGTGGGGTAATAGATATATTATATCTATCTGTATAGATTGTAAACAACCAAGAGGGCTTGGTTATTTCAATTGACTCAGCATTGGAAAAGACTATTGAAGAGTCCCTTGGACAGCAAGGAGATCTAACCAGTCTATCCTAAAGATCAGTCCTGAATATTCATTGGAAGGACTCACGCTGAGGCTGAAACTCCAATATTTTGGCCGCCTGATGTGAACAACTGACTCATTTCAAAAGAGCCTGATGCTGGAAAAAAAATTGAAGGTGGGAGGAGAAGGGGATGACAGAGGATGAGAAGGTTGGATGTCATCACCGACTCAGTTGACATGAGTTTGCATAAGCTCTGGGAGTTGGTGATGATGAGGGAGTCCTGGCGTGCTGCAGTCCATGGGGTCGTGAAGAGTCAGACACGACTGAGTGACTGAACTGAACTGAACAGCAGTGAAGAATCTACCTGTTATGCAGGACACTGGGATTCAATACCTGGGCCAGGAAATTCCCTTGCTGTAGGAAATGGCAACCCACTCCAATAGTCTTGCCTGGGAAATCCCATGGACAGAGGAGCCTGGCAGGCTATAGTCTGTGCAGTCACAAAGAGTCAAACACGACAGCACACACACACATAAAGAAGCAAAGAGGCAATTGCATGTATTTTTGCTCTTGTAAGTAAAAATGTTTGCAAAAAAAATCACTGAATTTGATATCTTAGAGTAGCCAGAGGGTAGTGTGTTAAATAGATATGAAATCAAGGATCTGGGCTTCTTGTGACAAATGTACTTTGTTTAATATAAATATTCATGAAAGTGATGTTAAATATGGTAACCACTAGCCTCATGTGGCCAATAACTATTACATATGTGAGTAGGGGAGTAAGAAAGGGTCTTTTGATTTTTAATTAATTTAAGTTAACATACATTTTAAAACTCCCATTCATGGATCATGCCCTTGTTATAGTGGAGAGTTCTGACAAAGCATGATCCACCAGTGAAGTAAATGACAACCCATTCCAACAGTCTTGCCTGGAGAACCCCGTGGACAGTACGAAAAGGAAAACAAATAAATGATGCTGGAAGATGAGCACCCCAGGTTGGAAGGTGTCCAATATGCTACTGGAAAGAGTAGAGGGCAATTAATAGATTCAGAAACAATGAAGTTGCTGCTGCTGCTGCTGCTGCTAAGTCACTGCAGTCGTGTCCAATTCTGTGTGACCCCATAGACGGCAGACCACTAGGCTCCCCTGTCCCTGGAATTCTCCAGGCAAGAACAGTGGGGTGGGTTGCCATTTCCTTCTCCAATGCATGAAAGTGAACAGTGAAAATGAAGTCGCTCAGTAGTGCTCGACTCCGAGCGACCCCATGGACTGGAACCTACCAGGCTCCTCCGTCCATGGGATTTTCCAGTCAAGGGTACTGGAGTGGGGTGCCATTGCCTTCTCCAATAAAGTGGCTAGGCCAAACTAGAAATTGGCTCAGCTGTATGTGTCTGGTGGTTCAAGTAAAGTCTGATGCTGTAAAGAACCAAGAATTTTAAGCCATGCATCAAGGTAAATTGGACATGGTCAAGCAGGAGACGGCTAGAGTGAACTTCAAAATATTTAGGAATCAGCAAAGTAAAATGGAAAGGAATGAGTGAATTTAATTCAGATGGCCATTATATCTATTACTTTGGACAAGAATCCCTTAGAAGAAATGAAGTAGTTCTCACAGTCAAGAAAAGAGTTCAAAATTACGTACTTGAGTGTAGTCTCAAAAATGACTGAATGAGCTCATTTCATTTCCAAGGCAAATCATTCAACATCATCACAGTAATCTGTCTATGCCTCAGCTACTAACTACAAAGAAGAGGAAGCTGACCAGTTCTATGAAGACCTACAAGACCTTCTAGAACTAACACCCATAAAAGAGATATTCTTTTCACCATAGGGGATTAGAATGCAATGCAAAACCAGGAAGACAAAAGATATACAGAATAACAGTCAAGTTTCGCTTTGGAATACAAAACAAAGCAGAGCAAAGACTGATAGAGTTTTGTCAAGAGAATATGTTGGTCATAGCAAGCACCCTTTTCCAACAACAACAAGAGACAACTCTGCATTTACACATCACCAGAAGGGCAATACCAAAATCAGATTGATTGTATTCTTTGCAGCCAAAGATGGTAAACCTCTATACCATCAGTAAAAACAATACCCACAGCATACTTTGGCTCAGACCATCAACTTCTTATTGTAAAATTTAGGATTAAATTGAAGAAAGTAAGCAAAAGCACTAGGCCATTCAGGTATGACCTAAATCAAATCCTTTATGATTATACAGTGGAAGTGACAAATAA
Organism: Hydropotes inermis; assembly: GCA_020226075.1. Classification (NCBI taxonomy): domain Eukaryota; kingdom Metazoa; phylum Chordata; class Mammalia; order Artiodactyla; family Cervidae; genus Hydropotes; species Hydropotes inermis. Next base: position 57,312,157 of record CM035290.1, on the reverse strand, counting down.
ATTCAAGGAATTAGATCTGGTAAAAAGAGCACCTGAAGAACTATTGACAGAGGTTCCTAATATTGTACAAGAGACAGACACCAAAACCACTTCAAGAAAAAAAAAAAAATGTAAGAAGGTACAGTGGTTGTCTGAGGAGGCTTTACAAACAGCTGAGGAAAAAAGAGAAGCAAAGCCAAGGGGTAAAGGAAAAGATTAATCTAAGTGAATGCAGCATGCTTGAGAATAGCAAGGAGAGATAAGAAGACCTTCTTAAATTAAGGATGAAAGAAATAGAGAAAATCAATAGAATGGGAAAATTTAGAGATCAGTTCAAGAAAATTGGGCTTCCCTGGTGGCTCAGAGGCTAAAGCATCTGCCTGCAATGCGGGAGACCTGGGTTCAGTTACTGGGTCATGAAGATCCCCTGGAGAAGGGAATGGCAACCCACTCCAGCATTCTTGCCTGGAGAATCCCATGGACAGAGGATCCTGGTGGGCAACAGTCCATGGGGTCGCAAAGAGTCAGATATGACTGAGCGACTTCACTTTCACTTTCAAGAAAATTGGAGATATCAAGGGAACATTTCATGCAAAGATGGGCATGATAAAGGACAGAAATTATAAGGAACTAAAAAAAGCTAAAAGGATTAAGACGAGGTGGCAAGAATACACAGAATAACTATAAGAAAGGGATAATTACCCAAAGATAATCACAATGGACTTGTCAGTCATCTGGAGCCAGACATCTTGCTGAGGGAAGTCAACTGGACCATAGAAAGCATTATTATCAACAAAGCTAGTTGAGGTGATGGAATTCTAGCTGAGTTGTTTAAAATATTAAAAGATGATGCTCTTAAAGTTTTGCATTCAATAGATCAGTAAATGTGGAAAATTCAGCATTGGCCACAGGACTGGAAAAGGTCAGTTTTCTTTCCAGCCTCAAAGAAGAATAATATCACAGAATGTTCAAACTACTGTAAAATTGTGCTCATGTCACATAATAGTAAGGTCATGCTCAAAATCTTTCAAGCTTGGCTTCAGTAGTAGAAGAACTGAGAATTTCCAGATGTACAAGCTGTGTGTTTAAGAGGCAGAGGAAACAGAGATCAAATTGCCAACATTTGCTGGGTCATGGAGAAAGCAAGGGGGTTCCAGAAAAAATGTGTGCTTCATTTTCATTGACTATGCTAAAACCATTGAATGTGTGGATCACAAAAACCTATGGAAAATTCTTAAAGGATATTAATATCAGACCACCTCATCTGTCTCCTGAGAAATCTGTGTGCAGGTCTAGAAGCAACAGTTAAAACTAGACATGGAAAAACTGACAGGTCCGAAGTCCAGAAAGAAGTATAGCAAGGCTGTATATTTTCATCCTGCTTATTTAATTTCTATGCAGAGTATGTCACAGAAAATGCCAGATAGGATGAATGGCAAGCTGAAATCAAGATTCCTGGGAGTAATATCAAAAGCCTCAAATATGCAGATGATATCACTCTAATGGCAGAAAGTGAAGAAGAACTAAAGAGTCTCTTGAGGATGGTGAAAGAGGAGAGTGAAAAAGCTGGCTTAAAACTCAGCATTCAAAAAACTAAAACCATAGCATCCAGTCCCATCTTTCCATGGAAAATAGAAGGAAGGGGAAAAAATGGAAACACAGATAGAGTCTCTTTTCCCCCCATTGGGCTCCAAAATCACTAAAGATAGTGACTGGAGCCATGAAATTAATATATGCTTGCTCCTTGGAAAGAAAGCTTTGACAAACCTAGACAATGTATTAAAAAACAGAGAGATGACTTCGACAACAAAAGTCCTTATAGTCAAAGCTATGGTTTTTCCAGTCATCATGTATGGATGTGAGAGTAGGGTCCATAGGAAGGCATTTCACCAAAGATTTGATGCTTTTGAACTGTGGTGCTGGAGAAGACTCTTGAGAGTCCCTTGAACAGCAAGGAGATAAAACCATTCAATCATAAAGGAAATAAATTCTGAATATTCGTTGGAAGGACTGACGCTGAAGCTTCTGAAAACTGAAGTTCTAAAACTTTGACCAGCTGATGCCAAGAGACTAACCATTGGAAAGGACTCTGATACTAGAAAAAATTGTGGGCAGAAGAAGAGAGCAACAGAGAATGAGATAGCTACATGGCATCACCCACTCAATAGACATCACTGTGAGCTAACCCCAGGAGATATGAAGCACAGAGGAGCCTCACACACCACAGTCCATTATTTGGCAAGCAGTTGGACACAACTTAGCAACTAAACAGCAACACAATTTAAAACTCATCAATTTTAGTTACCCACAACTTTTAATAAATTTTGACAACCTGAGGTATGTAAATCTATAATTCTTAACTTACATTTTACAAAAAGTTAATACATATCAAACAAGTCCAATGAAAAATCAGCATTCAAATTAAGGTGTCTTGTAAATACAAAATACATATTCAATTTTAACGACTAACTAGAAAACAGTGAAGACAATTTTAATAATGGTATAATATTGATATATATGTAAAATAGTATTTTGAGTATTTTGGGTTAATTAATCTTATGGCACATGTGTTCTCAGTCATGTCTGACTCTTTGTGATCCCATGGACTGTAGCCTACCAAGCTCCTCTGTCCATGAAATTTTCAAGGCAAGAATACTGGAATAAGTCGCTGTTTCCTACTCTACTGAATCTTCCCAACCCAGGGACTGAACACAGATCCCCTGCCTTGCAGGCTGTCTCCTGCATTGGCAGGCAGATTCTTAGCACTAAGTCACCCGGGAAGACCAAAATAAAGTAATATTAAGCTTGATTATTTACATTTTAACATTTTACTGTAATTCTTTAAAATATCAGAATAGTATATGTGACAAATTATATTTCTGTCACACAGCAAAGATAGAGAATAGAAATCTATGAAGAATTGAATTAAAATACATTATTAAGAATAAAAGGAGTACATCAAGGCTGTTTATTGTCTCCCTGCTTATTTAACTTATATGCAGAGTATATCATGAGAAATGCGGGGCTGGAGGAAATACAAGCTGGAATCAAGATTGCCAGGAGAAATATAAATAACCTCAGATATGCGGATGACACCACCCTTATGGCAGAAAGTGAAGAGGAACTAAAGAGGCTCTTGATGAAAGTGAAAGAGGAGATTGAAAAAGTTGGCTTAAACCTGAACATTCAGAAAACTAAGATCATGGCATCTGGTCCTACCACTTCATGGCATGTAGATGGGGAAACAGTGGAAACAGTGGCAGACTTTATTTTGGGGGGCTCCAAAGTCACTGCAGATGGTGATTGCAGCCATGAAATTAAGACACTTTCTCCTTGGAAGGAAAGTTATGACCAACCTAGATAGCATATTAAAAAGCAAAGACATTATTTGCTGACAAAGGTCCATCTAGTCAAAGCTATGTTTTTACTAGTAGTCATGTGTGGATGTGAGAGTTGAAATATAAAGAAAGCTGAGTGCAGAAGAATTGATGCTGTTGAAACTGTGGCATCTTAGAAGACTCTTGAGAGTCCCTTGGACTGCAAGGAGACCCAACCAGTCCATCCTAAAGGAGACCAGTCCTGAGTGTTCATTGGAAGGGCTGATGTTGAAACTGTACTTCCAATACTTTGGCCACCTGAAGCGAAGAGCTGACTCATTGGAAAAGACCCTGATGCTTGGAAAGATTGAAGTTGGGAGGAGAAGGAGATGACAGAGGATGAGATGGTTGGATAGCATCATCGACTGGATGGACATGAGTTTGAGTAAACTCTGGGAGTTGGTGATGGACATGGAGGTCTGGCATGCTTCAGTCCATAGGGTTTCAAAGAGTCAGACACTACTGGGTGACTGAGTTGAACTGATTCTAAAAAAATTCACTTTGTTTACTTGTACTTTTCTCTTATATTTCTACTTATTCCCTCTTCTTCTTCACACCCATCCTCAAAAAATAAGTCTGCAATGTTAGTAACACATAGTATCATTTTGATGGTTGTAAAAAGGCATATTTGAAACAAGAGAGAAAAAAAGAAAGGGACAGATATCTTAGACTTGTGTTTTGTCTCTGTATATTGGTCTATTTTCATTATAATTAAGAATGAATGGAAATATGAAAAGGAGTCTTGAAATGGAAACATCTAAAAGAAAAGGAGGGATGTGAGAACACTGCAGTGGAGAATCTCCTGTCTGTAACCCACCTGTTTCCCAATGGTCACTGCATCATCCAGATTCCCTCTGAAGAGTTTGCGAGAAGGTCACCTCATTGATAGTTCCAATCCTGAGGAATCCAAAAACAAAGGGAGAAGTGAGCCCACTACAGACTGACAGATCAGGCCAGGACTACAAGTGATTATCAGTGTAGTATTGGTGCAACGTAGAAAACATGTCCACAAATACAGAAATATAGATCAATGGAACAGAATAGAAAGTCCAGAGATAAATCCTTGAACCTATGGACACCTTATCTTTGACAAAGGAGGCAAGGATATATAATGGAAAAAAGACAACCTCTTTAACAAGTGGTGCTGGGAAAACTTGTCAACCACTTGAAAAAGAATGAAACTAGAACACCTTCTAATATCATATGCAAAATTAAACTCAAAATGGATTAAAGATCTAAATGTAAGACCAGAAACTATAAAACTCCTAGAGGAGAACATAGGCAAAACACTCTCCGACATAAATCACAGCAGGATCCTCTATGACCCACCTCCCAGAATATTGGAAATAAAAGCAAAAATAAACAAATGGGACCTAATGAAACTTAAAAGCTTTTTCACAACAAAGAAAATTATAAGCAAGGTGAAAAGACAGCCATCAGATTGGGAGAAAATAATAGCAAATGAAGCAACAAATGATTAATCTCAAAAATATACAAGAAGCTCAATTCCAGAAAAATAAATGACCCAATCAAAAAATAGGCCAAGTAACTAAACAGACATTTCTCCAAAGAAGACATACAGATGGCTAACAAACACATGAAAAGATGCTCAACATCACTCATTATCAGAGAAATGCAAATCAAAGCCACAACGAGGTACTGTTACACACCAGCCAGGATGGCTGCTGTCCAAAATTCTACAAGCAATAAATGCTGGTGAGGGTGTGGAGAAAAGGAAACCCTCTTACACTGTTTGTGGGAATGCAAACTAGTACAGCTGCTATGGAGAACAGTGTGGAGATTCCTAAAAAACTGGAAATAGAACTGCCATATGACCCAGCAATCCCACTTCTGGGCATACACACCAAGGAAACTAGATCTGAAAGAGACACATGTACCCCAATGTTCATTGCAGCACTGTTTATAATTGCCAGGACATGGAAGCAACCTAGATGCCCATCAGCAGATGAATGGATAAGGAAGCTGTGGTACATATACACAATGGAATATTACTCAGCCACTAAAAAGAATTCATTTGAATCTATTCTAATGAGATGGATGAAACTGGAGCCCATTATACAGAGTGAAGTAAGCCAGAAAGATAAAGACCAATACAGTATACTAACACATATATATGAAATTTAAAAAGATGGTAATGATAACCTTATATGCAAAACAGAAAAAGAGAAACAGATGTACAGAACAGCCTTTTGGACTCTGTGGGAGAAGGTGAGGATGGGATGTTCTGAGAGAATAGCACTGGAACAAGTATACTATCAAGGGTGAAACAGATCAACAGCCCAAGTTGGATGCATGAGACAAGTGCTCAGGGCTGGTGCACTGGGAAGACCCAGAGGGATGGGATGGGGAAGGAGGAGAGAGGGGGTATCAGGATGGGGAGCACATGTAAATCCATGGCTGATTCATGTCAATGTATGGCAAAAACCACTAAAATATTGTAAAGTAATTAGCCTTCAACAATAAAAAAAAAAAAAAAAAAAAAAAAAAAAAAAACATGTCCAAATGCAAGAACAGTCTGGGTGATCCAGAATGGTGAATGGAAAGCTAAGAACAATAGCAACGTTGGTTTCCTAACCTGTTGGAGTTTGGCCAAGGTCATTCTTAATGTGAATTTTTAACTGAATATTTATTTCCTCAGTAAAGTTTGCCTATACAATTATATTTTTATGAATAGTACTGCTGGTGCTGCTAAGTTACTTCATTCATATCTGACTCTTTGTGACCCCATGGGCAGTAACTCACCACATTTCTCTGTCCATGGGATTTTTCTGTCAAGAATACTGGGTGGCTTGCCATGCCCCTCTGCAGGGGATCTTTCTGACCCAAGAATAGAACCTGGATAGAATAGAACCTCTTATGTTTCCTGCATTGGCAGGTCAGTTCTTAATCACTAGCACCATCTGGGTAGCCCTAATTCCATACAAATATATGAAGTACATAATTTTTACAACTTCTCTTTTGTGGCTGAAATAACATCTTCTAGGACTTGGCTATTTGTTTAAATGTATTTTATTGAAGTATAGTTGATTTACAATGTTCTGTTAATTTCTGCTAAAAAGTGATTCAGTTATATCACTTTATTTTATAAAGAAAACTGAACACCAAATAATTTATGCTTTTGAACTTTGATGTTGGAGAAGACTCTTGAGGGTCCCTTGCATTGCAAGGAGATCCAACCAGTCCATCCTAAAGGAAATCAGTCCTGAATATTTATTGGAAGTAATGATGCTGAAGCTGAAACGCCAATATTTTGGTCATCTGATGTGAAGAACTGACTCATATGTAAAGACCCTGATGTTGGGAAAGATTGAAAGTGGGAGGAGAAGGGGACAGCAGAGGATGAGATGATTGGATGGCATCACTGACTCAAGGGACATGATTTTGAGTAAACTCCTGGAGTTGGTGATGGGCAGGAAGGCTTAGAGTGCTTCATTCCATGGGGTTGCAAAGATTCGGACACGACTGAACTGAACTGATCTGATCTATCTGTCTATCTATCTATCTATCTATCTATATTTAAAATTGTTGCTGTTCAGTTGCTTAGTTGTGTCCAACTCTTTGTGACTCCATGAACTGCAACAAATGAGGCTTCCCTATCCTTCACTATCTCCCAGAGTTTGCTCAAATTTGTCGTGCCTCTTGAGTAAATGATGCCATCCAACCACCTCATCCTCTGATATAACATATATATATATATACATATATATACATATATGTATATATACCTTTGTATATATACATGCATTAGTATTCTTTTCCACTGTGGTTTATCACAGAACATTAAATATAGTTTTCTATGATATATGGTAGGACCTTGTAGTTTACCCATTGTATATATAATAGTTTGCATCTGCTAATCCCAGGGACTTGGAATTAACTGGATAATTTGACATTGCTTCAGGAAGGTTTGGCTTATTATGGACAAAGAATCTGTGGGTTGCATCAGAGATAATTTTGAGTATGAAGCAGTGATTTTTGCTTGGTTATTTAAGTGATATACACACATAAAGAACCCTCAAGAAATTATTTTTTACAAGATTAGAAATGCCAGATTTGTTGTTGTCACTATTGATTTTTAAAACATAAGAGAGAAAAAAAATTAGCTAAGTCACTAAACTTTTAATA
>CM035290.1:57271548-57299655 GCA_020226075.1 Hydropotes inermis | reverse complement strand
AGTCCCCAAATAATGTCACTTATGCTAAAGTCCAATGACACCAAATCGAGTTTTAATACTGAGCCTAATAGTAACGTGAACCTTCACAGGAAATGTACTCTTAATCAACCAGCATGGACAATTCTGGTCAGCACCCGTGAGGTAATCTGCCACATGGTCCTCTGCTTTCTCCTCACTTTCAGAGAAGGGAAGAAGAGGACATCTGCATCATAGAACGCTTGCAGCAACTTCCCTTGTAAAAGAAGACATCCTAACCCAGAATAGCCCCTTCTTTCCTCCTGCCAACGCCTTCCTCACCTCACTAATCTTCCGAGAACAATTTTGCTTTTTTGTACCACTCCTCAGATCACTTACTCTTCTACTTGCCACACAGGATATTTCTAATTCATGAATCCTTGAATAAAGGCAATTAAATCTTCAAATTTATTCTGTTTATTTTTTTAACAACTTTGTCAGATATATCAGTATGAATTAGCCAAATATTTGAATGCTTAGTTATGCAAAACAACCTATGTAACTTCTTTGGAATGTCTTTGCTTGTTTTTTTATTTAAAAAAAAAAAAAAACTGTTTTTACTTCTCTAGGAGCACATTTCATTGGTCACTGAAATCTGTGCCTCTAGAATTGCAATTCCTAAGACCAAAGAAATGAAACTGAGACACTATGGGGACTTCCCAGGTCCAAATCCTCTCCAAGTCCCCCATTTCTTGTTGTAAGAAATAGGCTTCATTAAACCTCCTAGCTGTTCCTGAATACCAAAGGACAGATTCAAACAGTTGCTAATCAGAGAAGTGAACAATTGTAGAAAAAATGGGGAGAAACAATATTGCGACTTTCTCACAGGACACTGGTTCCTCTTCAAAGAAGATATATAATGATATATTTGAGATCTTCTACAAGAACTAAGGCCCCCCACCTAGGTGGAGGATTGTAGCTTCATGAGGAGCACAAATTCCTGGAGCACTACTCAATTACCTCACCATGAGTCAGTCAAAAGAAAGTCACACACCTTTCTAATGTTTCCTCCTTGCTTGGTTCTGTGATAAAACTTTTTTTGCTCCAAACTCTGCCATCAGTTTGTTTGGCCTCACTCTGTTGGACACGTGAACTTGTGTTTGATAGCATAAACTCTCTTCTTATTTGCAGACTTCTCCTTTTCTTAGTGAAATATTCTGACACATAGCTAGTTCCAGGAAATAAATTGGTGGTGTGTGGGTAAAACCCACATGCACCTGGAATTGGGTGCAGAATCCAAATAATAAATAAACAAGAAACTATTTTGCTGTTGTTATTGTTGTTGAACTTGATCTCTAATTATGCTTTCTTTTGGGGATTTTATTGAAAATCTATTTCATAGTATAATGATACTTTCAAATATTTATATAATATATTGTCAGTAGATGTGCTATTCCTAGCATTTAATATAAGTAACTAACTTACATAACTAACTTACAAATGTATATATTACTAACTTACAAATGTATATATTACTCAAAGCCACATGTTGATATATTTTTTGACAAAAAGTAGATATATTAATATAGGATGCTTGTGAGAGATACAGCTGATATTACTCAAATATAAATGACTCAGATATAGGAAGTCTTTAATAATAAAAGACTATGTACTATGAGGCATAACTTTGTTTTTAAACTAAAAATTCATACAAGCAAAGCATTTATATTTCTAAACTCTGATTCATCATTGGTAAAGATCAATCAATATTTTGGGATTAACCCAGTGTTCAGCTGAAATGACTAACAGTCTCCCAGCAGCAGGGGAAATGGTGACACTATACTATGCTGGCCTTCTCCCATGTTCTGTGCTAGTCACTCAGTCATGTCCAACTCTTTTTGACCCACTGGCTATAGCCTACTAGGCTGCTCTGTCCATATACAGGAGTAGGTTGCCATGACCTCCTCCAGGGGATCTTCCTAACCCAGGGATTGAACCTGGATCCCCAACATTGAAGGCAGAATCTTTACCATCTGAGCCACCAGAGAAGCCCAAGAACACTGGAGTGGGTGGTCTATCCCTTCTTCAGGAGATCTTCCCAACCCAGGAAAAGAACTGGGGGTCTCCTGTATTGCAGGCGGATTCTTTACCAGATGAGCTACCAGGGAAGCCTGATCTTCTTCCATAGAATCGCTCAAAAGACTGTAGTCTCACAGTGAGTCATGGTCAAGAGTTCTTCCTCACTGCAAAGCAGACCCAGTTATGACTATTGCAGTGAGCTTACTGTTAATTTAAGATACAAAAATATAAATTCTGATATTGAGGTTTTGCTCAGATGTTAGGAGCACGATTGTTCCAAAGGATGCTGTTAGAATCCATTTCCTCTCCAACAGAAGAGGAAAGAACAGCTTTTATCGGAGCATCCACATAAGTGTGAGCTTGCTCCTATTCTAAGAGTTAGTACTGGGAGTGAGACTACATTAATGTCACATTTTTAAATATAAAAAATGTGCCCTATAAAATATTTTGTCATAAAATTCTATTTATTTTAGTGGGTCCCACTGTCTGGAATGCAGCTTTAAGCTTAATATCTTTGACCTGGCTTATAACCAGTGTACTGTCTTTTTTTTTTTTTTTTTTTAACACAAACCAATATCCCCTCTAATCTAAAGGTGATAGATAGGGAAAATCAGGATTTGAATTAAATTGTTCAAACTTATGGAAATATATAAGGGTTTTACTTTCCTTCTAACATTTGTAATTTAAATGCAAATTTTTTGTTTTTAAATTTTTCAACATTTCCATGACATTATTATAGGTGAATATCTTTAATTATCTCCATGAGTGTTATGAAAGCTTAAGAGTATTTCTAAAAATCAATTTGTATTTTAGGATAAAAACTACAGCACCCAGCACTCTAAACAGTGGAAGGGATATAAATAAAGAAAGAAAGCATTCTGCAAGAATGAAAAAGAGTGTGGGTTGATGAGACCAGGAAGAGATCTGGTCAAGATATTCAAATCTTTACCCTGCATTCCCAGGGTAAAACATACATGGCTTTTGCCCTACTGAATTGTTAGGATTCTGGGAGTATTAGAACCAAATATTAGAAAAGTTAGTCTAGGATATTTTACTTGATCTTTCAGTTGATGAACAGAGGCAGTAGTAAGTAGTTGCCAGAGTTGTGAAAGAACCTCAAGTTGACAAACACTAAAGGTGGGCCCAAGAGCTGTAAAGTCCCTGGGGCACCAGACATACCTAGACTCTGTGGCTGAGTTTGCACTTAAACTCAGCCAGGGTCTTTCTGATATAATTGTGATATTCAATAAGAGACTATTGGCAACTCAGAGTGCCTGTGAATAATCTCAAATTATGATCTACAACTACTTCTCAACATCCTTATTTATCTAATTTAAAAAAATTACTTAATATTTGAATTATCTTTCAATGGAAGAAGCATTGATAGTCCTAGCAATTTTACAACCTGAAATGAATGTATAAATGAACAATCACTGTGTTTTAAGCCAGCAAGGACAAGAATTCATCACTTTCTGTGTGATTCTGAACAGAATGCTTAAAATGGAATAATGCAAATCCCACTTTATAAAAACAAGAGAATCAGATAGAATAACTACAATATGCCCAGGAAAATTCAAGAGGATAGGGTAGCTCCATTTTACTGTAAGAAGCTCATTTGCCACTTTCCTGCTTGAATATTTCTTTTCCCAATAGATTTTAATAATACTAAGTGGAATCATTAGGTAACAGTTCACCTAACTCCTGATTTTTGTTTTACTGAATATCCACAATTCCTTGTCTATACTGTTGATTTCTTTCCTGTATTAAAAGGAGTGGCAAAGAACAATTTAGTTAAAGAATAACTAACACTTTACCCCTAACTTCCTGCTTAGCAAATTTTCAGGTGGACTATGCAGGCAAGATAACATCCAAAGAAGATCAGAACTCAACAGGTCTGTCCACAGCGTGGGCGGGGGAGAGGGGTGTGTGGGGGCGGGTGGATGATGAAGAGTCTGATGTCTTGCCTTAATGTCTAATTGAGATTGCTTTCCCTTTTCTCCTTTGAAAACTGTCATGGCTAAACAGAATCTTCTTAGCTGGTCTCAGGACAAGAGTCCAGCTTCTCCCCACACTGCCAGTTTTTCTAATTAAGGCAACTTTCTTTTCTACCAAGAGCTGTCTCTCATCTTTTGGCTTTTGAGCAACAAGCAGCCAAACTTCAGTTTGGTAACGTTACTGCTCCTTTGATCAAAGCTTCTGGTTGGTTCTTTCACACTCCCACAACAGAGTTCAGAGTGAGTTCAAAGTCCTCAGCCAGAAATTCAATTCCTTGCATTAGTGTATCTTCCATCTACCTTTTCTCTTCTTCTTCTCACTACACCCCTGTGTGCAAGTTTTGGTGTAGTAATGTTGAACTATTGCCCATTCTTGTCATGCCCTGTCTACTTTTGCTCCTGCTTCTTTCCTCAGCTCTGAGCATGCATATCTACCCTCTTCAAGAACTAATTCTGTATAAATTTTCAGTATACATTCTGTACTTCTCCTCCTTGCCCCACCTCCCAGATGAATGAAATTTCTCTCTTTGCTGACCTCTGGATCTATTCTATGTCTTATGGAGCAACTGAATTCATGCGTCTTTCTTTCCCTTATTATTTTATTTTTTAATAACCAGGTCTCACAAGAGAAAGTCAACAGCCTCCATTCTTGCACACAATTGGTGAAACATGCACACCCATGGCTGATTCCTGTTGATGTGTGGCAAAAACCACCAAAATATTATAAAGTAATTAACATCCAAATAAAATAAATAAATAAATTTAAACAAATAACAAAAAACAGATAAACTTGCTATTTTCTTAATCCAGTAGCAATTTCCAGGAAAGAGTGAAGGGAACATGTGCTTGTAACTGTCTCACTCTAAAGTACTTTTGTCAGACATTAGGTCCCATATCCCATTTCAGTTACCTTCATATCTCTCCCCTTTTACTCTTGAAGATCTTGATAGCATATACATCCATTGTTTTTGATCACTCATCTCATTGACTTCTTCATTAACTTCAGTTTGGCTTCTTTCCTTAAAATTCTTTGGAAACTACTATTTGGATATGGGGGGTTTCTCTGGTGCCTCAGCAGTAAAGAATCTATCTGCATTCCAGGAGACCTGCTTTTGATCCCTGGGTTGGGAAGATCCCCTGGAGAAGGAAATAGCTACCCACTCCAGTATTCTTGCCTGGAAAATTCTATGGAAAGAGGTGCCTGGTGGGCCCCAGTCCATGGGGTTGCAAGAGTGGGAGAAGACCTAGCAACTAAACCACCACTATATTTTTTTTAAGTTACAGATGTCTCTATTATTGCCAGATCCAACATATATCTTTAATTGCTTGTCTTTGTTTACTTATGTGCAGCATTCAAATTATCAGCTGTCTCCATTATTTTGCTACACTGATTTCACAGTTTTATGGAAAACTCCCAAGGTTTTCATTCGTGGTTTTCTGAATATATTTTTCTATATGTTGCAACATTCCATACACATATTATAGCCCACCACAGATACAATGAGGTGTTTGTGTATCAGAAATGTATTAGGTTAGATTTTATATTCTTAATTGTGCAAAGCAGGAAGCCTTTCAGATAAGAAATGTTAAGTAAAAACATACTAAATGAACAAGAAATAAAAAGATAAATCATGGGAGAATGGGGGTCTATGACAGAACATCATAACTCCAAATTATTATAGTGTATGAATTCAGAACATGAATCTTTTGGCCCCAAGACCTTTTCTTCTACTTAAAATAAAACTTTGACAATTACCTGATCTCTGCTGCTGTTTTCTGGTTTGTGAACCTAGGATAGTAATATTAATCTTTGTAAATTAGGCATAAGATTTAAATGTTCTATAGATACCAAACATAGCAAAAGGCCTAGTATAGAGTAAGTCTTCAATAGCATTCTTTGATCTCTGTATTATTAACTCAAGTTGTGATTGCATATACAATATTCTGTGCTTATTTCTTATTCTTAAAAAATCAACTGTATGTGATTTAACATGTTTTTAGAGTGTAAAAGATAAATAAACATTAATTTATTTTTTAATATTTAATTTGTCATAATCTAGATTGGAAAAAATGCAATTTTTAAAAAAATCCTCATCTGTATTATAAATCAAGTATAACTGCTTAATAATAAAGGATTAGATTATTTAAACATAACATAATATATTTTGTTATGATCTAAAAATAACCTGAGGGTAGTTGAACTATGTGTAACAAATATGGTCTCAATTTCATAGTTTCTTTTTTATTTATTTATTTTTAAATTTCATAGTTCTTTGAAGCACTAAGGTTAATTTTCACAATTTTATTAATCTGTTTAATTAAATATTAAGCAATTAAACTTTTGAAATATGCCAACATGGTTTCTTAATTGTTATGGTATCATATGATCATTTTCAACCAGTATATTTTGCCAAGCACATATGAGATGATCTTTCTCACTGAATTGATCACTAATTATATAGGCAAAACATTAAATTTAGTGCCTTATTACTATAATATACATCTAGATATGTGAAAATGCTTGCATAATGTGTGCATGACTTTTAATGAATAATTGACAGTGAAATGTGTAAGAACTCTGATTCTTAAATCTAAGTTCTAGGATTGTTTTAGTCTGAGCTAAGTATGACACATTCTAACAATGTAAGAATAAGAAAACAATTCAGATTTTCTATGTATCAATTTTCTCACTTGTAACTCAAATAAACAGCAATATTTAACCTATTATGTTATTACAAATAATAATTAGACATCTATATAAATACTAAGCTCAGTGTATGTCACTTGTATTAATCAAATATTATTACAGTAGCCTGTTTTATTTTAATCAATAAAATATTCATATAACATGAAAGCAAAAATATGTTCATATTATTTAAAATCTTTGTGGGAATTTATTACTAGTTATATAAATGTAAGAGGTTAATTCAATTGTTTCAAAATACAAAGAATTCAACATTAATGTAGGTTTATCTTGAGATCTTTTGAGACTAAGTATATTAATTTCCTATGCTGAGACTATAGCAAAGTACCAAAAACTCCATGAATTTAATAATGGAATTAAGTTGTCTAACAGTTATGGAAGATAGAAGCAACACTGAAGGCTAGGCAAGGTTCGTTTCTTGTTACACAGTGAGAGGAAGGATGTGCTTCAGGGAAAGACGTTGATTTTCAGTTGGCTGTCTTTGTATCTCTTCCATATTTCCTCTATTCTGTCTCTGTGTCCAAATTCCTTTTTCTACAGGGACATAAGTAATACTAGATTAGGGCTCATTCTGATGATCTATTTCTAGCTTGACTACTTCAGAAAAGATCCATCTCAAAATAAACTCATGTTCTGAGGTTCTGGGGCTTAAGATTTCAATGTATTAATCTTGTTTAGACTCAGTTCAACCCCTAACACCAACTATATCAATCTGGCCCTTTGTTATCAAATATATCATCCAGTCCATTGTTATCTAATAACTACATGTTTCTTTATTATGAGTGTTAGGTCAGAAGTTAGACTTGAGAAATGAGGTGAGGCCAGGTTGAAAGGGATGCAAGCTGATCTCTAAACTCCACTCCAGACCCACACAGGAGAGCTCACAGATGCAACAAAATAACCATAGAGACTTTTCAATCCTGAACATGTGCCCTAGGCACACGGTGAATACAAAATAACCATAGGGGCTTCTCCAAGTAACCTTAGGCAGTTAGGAGCCCTTTAAGGGCTCATGAATATTCTACATATAGTTATAACAGACTGAATTATGAGAAGACATATGGAAAGACATAAACCACACAGCCTGCTGTTACATAACATAACTGTCAGTTGGTCTTGAGCGTATGCCCACTTGCACTCTGTTTCATTGGTTGGTGGTGGGTACACACCTTGCTTTGCACCAGGCATAACCAAAGGAGGAGACTGGGCGTGCAAAAGGGGGAAGCCAAGAAGAATCCACAGAAAGGATGAAGGGGACTCCTTTGGGAGTGTCTGACTAATAAATGATCTGTCTGCTTGAGCTGAACTGAGCTGTAACCTGTCTGTTGTTCTACATCATTGTTCCAAGTTTTCATCACTTGTGATGAGACAAGAACCAAGGAAGAGACATAAACAGACCTGACATGTGGATACTACCTTCAGTGTATGGAACATTGTGTGTTACGCATTTTCACATTCCATGAGTTAGCCTTCATTCTACCACGCGCACCTCAATTCTCCTCTCCCCTCCTCTGATGATCCTTTATCAGTCTGCTTCATCGACTCTCTGTAACACATCTATTCCCCGGGAAAGCTTTGGTTCCTTCTAGAGAGTTCATGTGTTATATATACTAGTTCATACTTATGACTTCAAGTCACAAGCATTAAAATTTAATTGTCTATGGAATATATCCATATTTTTTATAAGTATCTCAACTTAAGAAGCCCAAATAGGAATGCAATTCAGTCAAATACATCATAGTTGAAAGCTTGATGTAACTAATTTGTCCCCCTCTTCACCCACACTGGTTACAATATTTGGTTGACATTATTTTAAGATGCTTCCAACATTTAACTCACTCCTCCAATCACACTATTTCTTCCTGGTCCTAAACTTTACATCTCCCCTTCAGCTGTTGGCATTCCTGTCCTACCTTTTGTTAATTTGTTCTCTTCCAAGAATGACAGCTAGCCATTCTTTTGTACAAATGTATTTTGGTCATCCAATGACTAATTGATAGATTTAACACTATTAGCCATGGCATACAAAGAATCTCACAATTTACTTCTTCCTACATTTGAAGCCCCCCCCTCTTTTGTCACACCCCAACCTTGTCAAATCATTTTAGCACTTCACTATTTGGGTGTGTATGAGTATTCCCTCTGCTGAGGAATAGGCTTTCTACTTCAGTGTTCCCTTTTCTTCCTACCACCAACTTTTTACTCCCTTTTCCTGTGTGAAAAGTCACCTCTTCAGTATCACCTCATATAAAAACTCCTCAGTGAAGCCTTGCAATTCTTCCCTAGAGAGAGAGATTCATCTGCCTTTGGTGTTCCTGCAGCACTTCTTGCTCTGTTGACACATTTGCGGCCATGCTATGATTTACCTGTATGTACTTAATTATGTCTCCACACTAGAGCCTAAACTTCCTGAGGGGTTTGTGTTTTAATGATTAAAATCCTCACAGACACCTGAGTTCAAATCTAGGGTTTGACAGCTATACACTGTTGACTTCTGACATTTTCGTAAGCTCATTGAATATTGGCAATTGAATATAAAAAATGTGGACACTGATATATATATTTCTAGCTGATAGGATGATTAAAATATACACCACAAAAAGTATTTTGTGCATTCACATACTATCATCAGTAGTAATAGAATGTCTGTTACTATTATTGCAAATTCATAACAAAGGCATGCCATCTGCTCAAAAATAAGTGCCAAATGAAACAATGATTTTCATGACAATTTTATAAAATGAAAAGTAATATTATACTCTCATTTAAATAGATGATAAAATACTTTCATAAGAAGGTAAATGTTTTATCCAAGTTCACAAGGTTGATGATTGTGAAATATAAATTTAGGACACAAATCATCTGATTTTTCTTTGAATGCTTTCTTTACTATAAATTTCATATTTCCAACTTATGAGGCTATAGTCCCATAAGTTGTTTTTTTTTTTTTTCCTGAAAAATAACTATAGTGCTAGGACTTCCAGTGGCTAGGACTCCACACTCCCAATGCAGAGGGTCCAGATTCAGTCCTGGTCAGGGAACTAGATCCACATGCTGCAACTGTGACCCTGAGCAGCCAAAAAAAAAAAAAAAAAATGCTACAGTGCTCAGTCTGTCTCAGACACCTGGGACATCAGCTGATAAAGTATTTCTAAGTATATAAGAAAAACTTCTTTAAAGAACCAAAACATAGCTAAACTAAACCCAATCAATAAACTTGGTGAAGCTAAGCTTTCCAGAAGAGTTTTGGAATTTGATTGTGTTATAAACACAGGAACTGGAAGTATATCCAAATATTTCATATTTTTATTTGTCTAGTAGTTTAAGTCATTTTATAGCTAATGTATTTTAACATTTGGGAATTGTTTCTTTGAAGACAGTATTTATTTGATAAAGATATATGTATAAAGCAATTAATTACAAATCCCCATGATATGTTACTTTGTCCAAGGAGCTATTCTGCACAAGTTATGATCATTTTATCTAATCCAATTCATATATTTAATATTCAGCATATATAAAACCCAGCAGTTATTCATTCATCAGTTCATTCATTGATTCATCAAATATTTACTTAATACTCACTGTTTACTTCAGTCAGGCTAAAATTTATTCAGCAAATACAATGCCTGATGCTGAGGATAAGCACATGTGAAAGATGGAGAAGGTCATTACTTTCTCAATATTTTAAATCTATTGGAAACCTATGGTCTATTGCTTGTGTTTTAGTAATAACTTTGCAAAATGTTTCCTAATTTAGAAATAAATTCATTTTTAGTGATTAAAGAAAGATAACTGCTAGGTCAAATAAGTCACATTTTTTTTTAAATAAAAATTTCCTGTAATATGTCATATTGTTTCAATGTGATGTTAACACAAGCATATGTTTAGGTTTTGTTTTTCATGCCTACTTTTACATAGGATTCTCACCAATCTCAGCTAATGTTGTCACATCTCAAAATGATCTGCATATTGATTCTGTGAGGCACCATTCCTTTATAAAATACAAATAAAAGAGATGAAAACAGATTATAAAAAAGAGGAACAATATAAAAATGCTTTCCTTTTCCAATGCACTAATAAGGAATATATAACTGGATAGGATTGCTTCTGTTTCACAGAATAAAGGGCTTCCTTGGTGGCTCAGATGATAAAGAATCTGCATGCAATGCAGAAGACCTGGGTTCAATCCCTAAGTTGGAAAAATCCCCTGGAGAAGGGAATGTCTACCCACTCTAGTATTCATGCCTGGGAAATCCCAAGGGCAGAGAAACATGGAGGGTTACAGTCTGTGGGGTCACAAAGAGTAGGAGACAGCTGAGCGACTAACACTTTCACTTCAGAGTAATAAAAGGGATATAATGAAGCCAGTAAATGTATTTTCTTTGAGTAAAAGGGGTTATCACACAGATATTTATAACTTTAGAGATGTCACTGCTATTGCCTCAGGGTTTTAGAAAGAATTTCTGCAAGATGAAGCTGGCTGAGGTTCTGTTTCCCTAATATGAGAAATGATGACTTATATATGAAGATATAAAATTATTTGAGTCAGCTTGAACTAGTCAAGCTGAAACTAAACTCCCATCTCTCCTAGCAAGCTTTCACTGCCAGAATGCTTTCCAGCTGTGGAGGTTAAATGACACTGGGAACTAGTAGTGAATGGGCTTACCTTTTTGGCCAGAATACCATTAATGAAAGTTAAAAGCAAATTTTACAGGTTTATGAAATAAAAATACATCACAAGAAGCTATGTGTATTTTTCTAATTCAAACCAGCTTTATATTATGTAATAATTGGACTAAATGGTGTTTACAGTACAAAAGATGTTTTGCTTAGGCTTTGATCAAAATCAATTCCACCTCTTAAACTGAATAATAATGGAACATTATTTCCACTTCCTCTGTCCATCCAGGTTTTCTTTCAGAATTTCTTTTTCTCTTTCTCTCTCTCTCTCTTTTTTTTCATTTATTTGTATTAGTTGGAGGCTAATTACTTTACAATATTGTAGTGGTTTTTGCCGTACACTAACATGAGTCAGCCATGGATTTACATGTGAGTTTCTAAGTGGAGGAAGAGCTAAAGGCAAACTCTCACAAACAAAAGTAACTAAAATTAAAATCTGCAACAAAACAATAATGAAGATTAAATAAGATATGTTTATTCATATGTTCAATTAGTAGCAGAAGCCACATTTATTAAACACCATCAGTTATGTTAATCACAAGGTTAGTTTTAATCTAAATGTTGGATAGATCCAGTAGGAAATAAAAATTATTTAGTTCAAAAAAAGGACCAATTAAGTAGGTGCATTCAACAAATTCAAACCCCTTTTAATAATATATAATTATGAATTATAATGTGATGCAGGTCTCAGTAAATTATGACTATACAATAAATACCTTGAACTGATCAAAAACATATTTGTATATATATAATCAAGCATAATTTTCTGAAAAGATTTGTTTACATTTCTAGATAAAATAGAAACAGTTACTAAGATCATATATTGAGAATTATTCTGTGCTTAGGTAGATAGCTAGAAACCATATTCTATAATGTCTAGAAAATATCTGTGTAGATGTTTCAAATAAAGAGAAAAATAAAAGGAAAGAGGTAGCATGTTAAAGAATATAAACTTGCCAACAGAAAATATAAAGTACTGAAAAGGTAGAGATAATGGTTGTCATTAGTCACTAAGTCATGTCCCACTCTTTTGAGACTCCTTGGATTGTAGTCCACCAGGCTCCTATGCCCATGGAATTGCCCAGGCAAAAATACTGGAGTCAGTTTCATTTTCTTCTCCAGGAGATCTTCCCAACCCAGGGGTGAAACCCACATTCCTGCATTGGCAGATGGATTGCTCACCTCTGAACCACCAGGGAAGAGATAAAGGTACAGTTATGGCTTAAAAGATGAAGATATCAGGTATAGACAATTAAAGAACTTTTATTGAATATAGTAGATCAACTGACATAACTAGTAGGAAATTGCTAGGACCATGAGCAATAAAACATGAGGTTATAAGCATGAACATGGAATATAATAGACCTACTAAATGAATTGAATTAATAGATACCTATTCAAAGAAAATCAGTCTTAATTATAGAGGATGAAATAATCTTACATGTCAAAATATCTCTAAAGTACTACTAATCAGATATTTAGATAACTTTCAATTAACTATTTTATCAAGATTAAAAAAAAAACAAACAGAAAAGACACAGATTTTAAGAACAAAAGTTATATATATTGAGTCAAGCCCAATGACAAAAGGTAAAGACAGGCAAGGGAAGATGATGTACTTATCAAAATACATGGAAATATACTGGAATTCTCAGTTACATAAAAATGTAATAATTTTAATATGACGTCTTCTCTTTCAGTATATAGAGAAGATACTTCAGAGTTAATTGTAACTATTACATTTATTAATATTAAGGAATTGTTTAGAGTGAATCTGATATGGAGGGCATCTAAGGAAAAGCAACTTTATCATCTTATGGAGAAAAAATTAATATAGCCAGATATGACCCAAATAATGTTATAGGAGACTTCTGACTCAGTCATGTCTGACTCTTGGCAGCCCTATGGACTGTAGCCCTCAAGGCTTCTCTGTCCATGGAATTCTCCAGGCAAGAATGCTGCAGTGGGTTATTATTTCCTTCTCTAGGGCATTTACCTACCCAGGGATTCAACCTGTCTCCTGCATTGCAGGCAGATTCTTTACCATCTGAGCCACCAACTTCCCCAGAGGTACAGTGGTTAAGAAACCTCATGCCAATGTAGAGGGCGTGGGTTCAGTACTCTCTGGGAAGATTCTACAAGCCTGTGTCCTGCAACTACTGAAATGCATGCACTTAAGGCCTGTGCTCTGCAACAAGAGAATCCCCCACAATGAAAAGCCTGTGCCCAAAAAGCAGAGAGTAGCCCCCCACTTGCCATGACTAGAGAAAGCCCACACACAGCAATAAAGACCAAGTGAAGCCAAAAATAATTAATTGATTTTTAAAAAATATTAAAATTTAATGCCACGAGATCTCAGAGCTTATGAAGTCAGTTATGGGTCAGTTTCATATTCCCTTTGCTTCTTGTTTTATAAATGAATTTAAGAATAATGGCTCAGCATTTTGTTAAGTCTGGAAAACTAAAAAACTCTAAGTTACAGGTTATTCTAATGAAGAACAAAAAAAAAATGTAGTTAGGCATAGGGTGTGTTAGGACAAACGCAGATTTAAAATAACACTTTCAAGAGATGAAAGAATAAAATTGTAGAATCAGTGCTGCATATTACTATAAAGTTGACCTTTGAACAACATAGCTTTAAACTATGAGGATTCTCGTACATGTGATTTTTTTTCTTTTTCAGTAGTGCACACTACCTTCACAGATCAAAGTGTTGTTTTAGTGAAGGGGGTTGCATAACTCAATGAAGCTATGAGCAGTGCCATGCAGGTATATGCAAGACATATGGGTCATAGAGGAGAATTGACAAACATGGTCCACTGGAGCACTAATTGGTGAATCACTCCAGTATTCTTGCTGCAAGAAACCCACAAACAGTAGGAAAAGGCAAAAGGATATGACATTGGAAGAGTAGCCCCTCAGGTCAGAAAGTGTTCGATATGCTACTGGAGAAAAACAGAGGGCAATTACTAATAGCTCCAGAAAGAATGAAAAGGCTGAGCCAAAGAGGAAATGATACATAGTTGTGGATACTGTATGATGCTGTAAGAACAACATTGCATAGGTATCTAGAATGTTAAGTCCACTGAATTGAGGTAAATTGGACATGGTCAAACAGAAGATTGACATCTTAGGAATCAGCAAACTAAAATGGAAGAGAATGGGAAAATTTAATTCAGATGACCATTTTATCTACTAGTGTGGACAAAAATCCCTTAAAAGAAATGGGATGGCCCTCATGAGAGTCTAAAATGCAGTACCTGGGTGCAATTTCAAAAACGACAGAATAACCTCATTTTTTTTTATTCCCAAAGCAAACCATTCAATATCACAGTAACCCAAGTCTATGCCCAAACCACTAACGCTGAAGAAGCTGAAGTTCACCAGTTCTAGGAAAACCTACAAGACCATCTAGAACTAACACCAAAATAAATAAATAAATAAATAAATAAATCATTTTTATGATGGGGGATTGGAATGCAAAATAGGAAATCAACAGAGACCTAGAGTAGCCGGTAAGTTTGGCCTCAGACATAGCAGAGAAAAGGGTAACAAGAGTTTTGCCAAGGGAACACACTGGCCATAGCAAATATTTTCTTCCAACAACAAAAGATATGACTCTAGAATTGGACATCACCAGACAGTCAATACCAAAGTCAGATTAATTATATTCTTTGCAGCCAAAGTTGGAAAAGATTTAAAGTTTATACAGTCAGCAGAAAACTATACCTGGAGCTAACTTTGGCTCAGGTCATCAGCTCCTTATTGCAAAATCCAGGCTTAAATTGAAGAAAGTAGGCAAAACCACCAGGTTATTCAAGTACGACCTAAAGCAAATCCCTTATGATTAAACAGGTTACAAATAGATTCAAGGCATTAGATCTGGTAGAAAGAGTGCCTGAAGAATGACAGACGGAGGTTCATAACATTGTACAGGAGGCGGGGAACAAAACCACCTCAAGGAAAAAGAAATGCTAGAAGGCAAAGTGGTTGTCTGAGAAGACTCAGAAAGAGCTGAGGAAAGAAAATAAGTGAAAGGCAAGGGAGAAAAGATTTATTCATGCAACTGTGGCATTCTTGAGAGAAACAATGAGTGATACGAAGACCTTAAATGAACAATGCAAAGAAATAGAAGAAAACAATATAATGGGAAAGAGCAGAAATCTCTTCAAGAAAATTAGAAATGTCAAGGGAACATTTGATGCAAGGATGGGCACGATAATGGACAGAGGTGGTAAAGAAATAACAGAAACAGAAGAGATTAATAAGAGGTGGTGATAATACAGAAAAGAACTGTACAGAAAAAGTCTTGATGGGGAAACCACAATGTTGTGGTCACTCACCTAAACCCAGACATCCTTGAGTGTGAAGTCAAGTGTGCCTTAGGAAGCATTACTATGAACAAAACTAGTGGAGGTGATGGAATTCCAGCTGAGCTATTTAAAATCCTAAAAGAAATGCCATTAAAGTGCTGGACTCAATAAGTCAGCAAGTTAGGAAAACTTAGCAGTGGCCACAAGAATGGAAAAACTCACTTTTCATTCCAATCCCAAAGAAAAGAAATGCCAAAAATTGTTTAAATTACCTTACAATTGTGTTAATTTTGTATACTAGTAAAATTACGCTCAAAATCCTTCAAGCTAGGCTTCAGCAATATGTGAACTGAGAGCTTCCAGATGTACAATCTGGGTTTAGAAAAAGCAAAGAAACCAGAGATCAAATTGCTGACATTTCTTCTATCATGGAGAAAGCAAGTGGATTCTATACACACATCTGCTTCTGCTTTGTAAGCTTTGCTAAATCTATGACTGTACAGATCACAACAAACTGTGAAAAATTCTTAAGGGAATGAGAATACCAGACCACCTTATTTATCTTCTGAGAAGCCTGTATCTGTGTTAAGAAGCAACAAGTAGAACCTTACTGGAACATCTAACAGGTTCAAAATTGGGAAAGGAATATGTCAAGACTGTATATTGTCACTCTGTTTATTTAACATATATACAATGAAAGTGAAATTGTTAATCAGTTGTGTAGACTCTTTGTGACCCCATGAATGATGGCCTGCCAAGCTGCTATGTCCATCGGATTAGTTAGGCAAGAATACTGGAGTAGGTTGCCATGCCCTTCTCCAGGGCATCATCCTGATCCAGGGATCAAACCTGGATCTCCTGCATTGCATGCAGATTCTTTACTGTCTGCACCAATAGGGAAGATCATGACATCTTGTGAAATGTCAGACTGAATGAATCACAAGCTGGAATCAAGATTGCCAAGAGAAATATTAATGCTGCGAGACAAGAAGTTGATACTATTCTAATGGCAGGAAGTGAAGAGGAACTAAAGAGCTTCTTGATGAGGGTGAAAGTGGAGAATAAAAAACTGAATTAAAACTCAACATTCAAAAAACTAAGGTCATGGCCTCTGATCCCATCACTCTATGCAGGTAGAAGGGGAAAATGTGTAAGTGGTGACAGAGTTTCTTTTCTTGGGTTCCAAAATCACTGCATATGGTGACTGCAGCCATGAAATTAATAGATGTTTGCTCCTTGGAAAGAAAGCTATGACAAACCTAGATAGTGTATTAAAAAGGAGAGAGATCATTTTGCTGACAAATGTCCATATAGTCAAAACTATGGCTTTTCCAGTAGCCATGTACAGAATTGATGGTTTTGAATTGTAATGCTGGAGAAGATTTCTGAGTCTCTTGTTCTGCAAGAATATTAAACCAATTAATCATCAAGGAAATCAATCTTGAATATACTGAAGCTAAAGCTCCAAAACTTTGGCCTCCTGATACAAATAAGCATCTCTTTGTAAAAGACCCTTATGCTGGGAAAGATTGAAGCCAAAAGAAGAGGATTGCAGAGGATGAGTTGGTTAGATGGCATCACCCACTCAGTGGACACAAATTTGTACAGACTCTGGGAGATAGTGAAGGACTGGTAAATCTAGTGTCCTGTAGTCCATTGGGTACAAAAGGTTGAGCATGACTTAGCACAGCAATCACACAATCTGCAGTTGGATTCAACCCAAGGTAACAGTGCCAGTGATATGGTGGAATCAAGGATATGGAAGAACCTGATATAGGAATGCTGACTATATTCTATTCATGGATTTTCCACTGTACTGACTGCCATGTTCAAGGGTCAGCTGCATTTGAATTTTGCACCAAATATTACATAGTTGATGCATAAAAGGAGTTTGAAAAAACTGCAAAGGATGGCAAAAGGGCAACAAAATTATTTTGTTGTCAAAAGAGAAAATAAAATATCCCAGAGTCCAAGACTAGAAAGGTTTTTCGGTTTTATTTTACTTTGAGATGTGAGGAAATTGCAAATGAATAGTCACAGATTGCTCATGGGCAGAGTTGTAAATCCATTGCTGACCTTATTGTTTTCCACCAATTTATTAGCACTGCCTCTAAAAGATTCTCAAGGAAAAGAAATAAAATAAAAGATCCACAGGGTATATTACAGAAACCTTAAAACAGCTGAAGGTTGACAAGAGAAAGTGTGTTAATTGACCTTCTTTGTAATCACTCAAGGAAGGTAATTAGAGAGGTGGAATCAAAAGATGAAATTAGGAGAACCTAGTTATTCATTCCAAATATGAGTGAGTTTTCAAAATGAATATTCAAAGATGAAATGTGGTACCTTGGAAAGTATTGAATTACTCATCAAAGGAAACACTCAGGTTTAAGGAAGATGAATGTAAGCAAAGTACTGGAGTCAGTATTCAAGAATCACAGATGGTTAAACTAGGTGAAATTTTATTTTTTACAAGTCTATAAATAAAATTGTATGTCAAAAGTGATCACTTTTTAATCAATTTTTAAGAAATGACAAGTATCCATTGGCTGAGTTACTTAATAACTGAGTTCTTATACAGTTGAGGAACTGTGCAAATAAGCTTTTGTGTTAAGTTTTATGGATGTTACAACATATATTTTTTAAATGTTTCTATTTCTTTCCAGTGAGTTAAGAAAATAGAAATTGTAAATCACTATGTATCTGATACTATGTTATATACTCAGAAAGTGAGTGCTAAATAAATGGCAATATAAATCTAGCTTCTAAAAAAAAAATGATTGAGGAAGAGTGGTCCGTTCAAAGTACTCAGTTTCTTGTTCTGAATATTTTAATAAGACATCTATTGATTGATTGATTTTCATTACCTCACTTAAAACCTAAAACCCAGTTTAACAGAGAGTTTGGTCTACACAACCTATTACATCAACCTTTAAGAAAGGTAGGAATGGTGAAATCTTAAGCAGTAAATTACTTGGGATAGAAAATAGTATTTATTCATAGAGTTCCACTTGATCTTCTCTCATTAACTTTTAGTTGTGAGAAGACTCACTTGTAAAGTAGACTATCCTGTATCAAATTGTCTGCCTTGTAGCTTGTAGTCACAGCTCATCTTGACCTTTCTATTTGTGTAAGTATCAGGTTGGATAATGACCTTATTTGACAAATAATAGCAGTCCCTAGTTATCCACTTGGCATTTATATTTAGCTTTCCGTTTACAGCCTGTGGCTGACACGGTCCCCAGCACACACTCCATGTACTCATTAGCATCAGAGCTCTTTCTCTCTCTCTTTCTAAACTCATGTCTAACATAAATCTTCTAGGTCTCCCAGACACATTGTGTTGTGAAACTCTTATGAACTGGAAGCAATTTACCAGAGAAGTAATTATTTTTTCTAAACTTATGCTATAAATCATTATTTGAATAAATATTATTTTCTTGTTAAAATAATACATGGTTTCTTTCAAAAGAAAAAAGAAAAAAGATATCACACTTTATAGTGTAAATGACAATGCAATGTGTAGAAAAAAAACTAACTTCAAACATTGCAATACAATTAGAATTTTGTAACTAGATCTAAAAAAATTTTAATACATACAATTATTTTCTATATCTTTAATGACTGAGAATATATATGTAGCTTTGACTTTAAAAGTCAGGTGATTTTTATAGATATTAATTGTATCTCTTGAAGCAAATTGTTCCTTTTCAATCCAGTATTATGTACTATCATGTTTATTAAATGATAATTAAAGGAGTGATAACACATACTCTAAAATCAATTAGTGAAATATATTGTATTGAAAGACTGTTAGTCAAAACAAGATTCATTTTCATTTTTTTCTAAACTAAAGAAATTTAAGGATATCATTGTCTTTTCTACTTTTGAATGTAGCTTTAAATAACATCTAATAATTTATATGCACAGTTTATATATTTAATTATATTCACCTAAATGCCTTAATTTATGTGTAAGATATAAGATAAATATACAAAAAAAAAAAATAAACCCCCACCCCAGCAATCCCACTTCTGGGCATACACACCAAGGAAACCAGATCTGAAAGAGACACGTGCATCCCAATGTTCATCGCAGCACTGTTTATCATAGCCAGGACATGGAAGCAACCTAGATGCCCATCAGCAGATGAATGGATAAGGAAGCTGTGGTACATATACACCACAGAATATTACTCAGCCATTAAAAAGAATTCATTTGAATCAATTCTAATGAGGTGGATGAAACTGGAACCCATTTTACAGAGTGAAGTAAGCCAGAAAGGTAAAAACCATTACAGTATACTAACATATATATATGGAATTTAGAAAGATGGTAACAATAACCCTATATGAAAAACAGAAAAGGAGACACAGATGTACAGAACAGACTTTTGGACTCTGTGGGAGAAGGTGAGGGTGGGATGTTTTGAGAGAACAGCATCAAAACATGTATATTATCTAGGGTGAAACAGATCACCAGCCCAGGTTGGATGCATGAGATAAATATACAAAATGTTTTTAAAACTTTAATATTAAGTTTTTAAGGAAAGTTTAACAAGATAAATTTAAACTCAAGTTTGACTGATTTCTCATAGATGAATGAAAAACTGAGCTAGTATGTGAAGTATAAAATTATGATTTCCTGCAAATTATAACAGTACTTAAAATATTTTATTTTCATAAGATTATAAAAATCTTTCTACTCACAGATTACCATGATATATTTTTCCTTTTAAAAATATTATTAATTATATGAGTCTAGGTAGTTTTATTAGGATATAATTGCTTAAATGTATTGCTTAACATGATTCAAATTATAAATTATTTTTGTTTGAACTCCTTTAGATGTGACACAAGTATTTAAATATGTATTGCTTAAACACAGACACAAAATAATTAAGCACAGTTTTGTTGTTGAAGATAATGTTATTATTGTTTTAATATAACAGTGGTTCTCAAAGTATGGTGTTTGGAACAAATAGCATCAACATCATCTAGAAACTTGTAAGAAAAGCAGAACATTTGACTTCATCTGAGGTCTACTGATTTGGTAACTTTGGACTGAGGTCAAGTAATGAATGTTTTAACAAGTCCACTGGATGATTCTGATAACATGCTGAAGATTGAGATTAACTAAGCTAGGAGTTCTCAAATATGGTGAGATATTAGAATTATCAGATGAGTTAAAATAAATAAGTGCATAAGGCCCATCTTCTAGTATTAAAATGCATTATCTGGTGAGATGACCAGTATTTATTAAAGAACTTGATTGATGATGGACAAGGAAGCCTGATGTGCTGAAGTCCATGGGGTCAAAGAGTCAGGCAGGACTGAACAACTGAAGTGAACTGATAATGTGTAGCCAGAATTGAGAACCGCTGGTCTCACCTACTATGCAAGTGAGCTTACCTCATTCCTCTTTCACTGTTCTGGACCTGAATGCATGCCTGCATTTTCATTGCCCTTTTGATTAAAATATTACTGCCTGATCAATGAACTTTAATATCCAAAACCAGTCAATCACATTTTGTTGGCAAAATGAGAAATAATTTTCCTGACAAAAGTCCATATGATTAAAACTATGATTTACCCAGTAGTCTTGGATAGATATGAGAGTTGGGACATAAAGAAGGCTTTGATACTGGAGAAGACTCTTGAGAGTCCCTTGGTCTGCAACGTGATCAAACCAGTCAGTCCTAAAGGAAATTAAACCTGAATGTTCATGGGAAGGACTGATGCTGAAGCTGAAGCTCCAATACTTTGGCCAGCTGATGAGAAGAGCTGATTCACGGACCGTGATGCTGGGACAAATGCAGGGCAAAAGGAGAAGGGGACATCAGAGTATGAGATGATCACATAGCATCACCAACTCAATGGACATGAATTTGAGCAAATTCCAGGAGATAGTGGAGGAGAGAGGGCTCTGGTGTGCTGCAGTCCATGGTATTGCAAGGAGTGGGAGAGTGGGACATGACTTAGTGACTGAACAACAGCAACAATAATGAGATTATAGTTATTTAAAACTGACAAAGAAGTGCACACAGATAGTAAACATAGTAAACTATCTGACAAACTCCCAGTCATGGCAGAGATTTGATAAGCATCTAAAGATTTGAATGCCCAGATATTTTAAGAAGCATTTTTTTTTAAGTTATGTTGTTATTCGTTACTCTAAATTTAGTGTTTCTCAACAGAATTGTCATTTGTAAGAATTAAGGAATGGGTTTGTATTATACAAAATTATGAATACAATAATTTATGTGGCAATTAGGTCATTTTTTCAAAGAATTGCAATTTTTAAAGAATTTCAAAATATTGCATTTTTTCAAATAATTGCAAAGTGTGCAGTTTTAAATCCCCAATGCTATTTTGAAGTAAAAATAGACAATAAATCTTTTTGAATGTTGTATAAAATGAACTTATGCTTGGTTGAAATAATTGCTTTAGAAAATGTCTTCTAATGTGTCCTTCAAATTTTAGACTCTGTAGTTTTTTCTTTCTTTGCTGTACTCATAGGGCACTAACCATTAATATTTTGCCATGGAATATCTGTCAGACATCTTTCATAAATAACTTTTATTTATTGCAAACTTTAAATGATTATGTCCACAATTTATTTCAGTACTAACACTTTTGCCTATTTCTGGTTTTTTTTTTTTTCTCATCTGTCCTAAATACTGGTATAGAATAATTGTAAAAAATAAGAATGGATCTCATCATGAAATAAACAAAATGAAAAGCCTGTTAAACCAACATCTTCAGGTTTGCATATACATTTCTATAATACCCAGAACCAGTTTATTTCTCACCAACTCACTTCTTTGTATTCTATTTTCTTATCCTCCTAAAATGCAAGTTGCAGCCCCACTTTGTATAATATTATGATCTCTCCTCAGAGGTCTGTGTTGATTAAAACTGTTATGGAAAATGTTTGTTTACTTATAAATATAAAATCATGAATCATGCAGCCAATAAAGACATATTTTCTTTTTTTTTTTCTACTCTTTTTTCTTTTTTTGTGGTGGATTTTGTCATACATTGAAATGAAACAGCCATGGGTTTACATGTGTTCCCCATCCCAATCCCCCCTCCCACTTCCCTCTCCACCCGCTCCCTCTAGGTTTTCCCAGTGCACCAGGTCCGAGCGCTTCTCTCATGCATCCAACCTGGGCTGGTGATCTGTTTCACCCTAGATAATATACATGTTTCAATGCTGTTCTCTGGAAACATCCCACCCTCATCTTCTCCCACAGAGTCTAAAAGACTGTTCTATAAATCTGTGTCTTGTTTTTCTTTTTCTGTTCTGCATATAGGGTTATCATTAACATCTTTCTAAATTCCATATATATATATGTGTTAGTATATTGTAATGGTCTTTATCTTTCTGGCTTACTTCACTTTCTATAATGGGCTCCAGTTTCATCCATCACATTAGAATTGATTCAAATGAATTCTTTTTAATGGCTGAGTAATATTCCATGGTGTATATGTACCACAGCTTCCTTATCCATTCATCTTCTGATGGGCATCTAGGTTGCTTCCATGTCCTGGCTATGATAAACAGTGCTGCGATGAACATTAGGGTGCACGTGTCTCTTTCAGATCTGGTTTCCTTGGTGTGTATGCCCAGAAGTGGGATTGCTGGGTCATATGGCAGTTCTATTTCCAGTTTTTTCAGAAATCTCCACACTGTTTTCCAGAGCGGCTGTACTAGTTTGCATTCCCACCAACAGTGTAAGAGGGCTCCCTTTTCTCCACACCCTCACCAGCATTTATTGCTTGTAGACTTTTGGATAGCAGCCATCCTGATTGGCGTGTAATGGTACCTCATTGTGGTTTTGATTTGCATTTCTCTGATAATGAGTGATGTTGAGCATCTTTTCATGTGTTTCTTAGCCATCTGTATGTCTTCCTTGGAGAAGTGTCTCTTTAGTTCTTTGGCCCATTTTTTGATTGGATCATTTATTTTTCTGGAGTTGAGCTGGAGGAGTTGCTTGTATATTTTTGAGATTAAGCCCTTGTCTGTTGCTTCCTTTGCTATTATTTTCTCCCAATCTGAGGGCTGTCTTTTCACGTTGCTTATAGTTTCCTTTGCTGTGCAAAAGCTTTTAAGTTTCATTAGGTCCCATTTGTTTATTTTTGCTTTTGTTTCTAATATTCTGGGATGTGGATCATAGAGGATCCTGCTGTGATTTATGTCGGAGAGTGTTTTACTTATGTTCTCCTCTAGGAGTTTTATAGTTTCTGATCTTACATTTAGATCTTTAATCCATTTTGAATTTATTTTTGTGTATGGTGTTATAAAGTGTTCTAGTTTCATTCTTTTACAAGTGGTTGACAAATTTTCCCAGCACCACTTGTTAAAGAGGCTATCTTTTTTCCATTGTATCTCCTTGCCTCCTTTGTTGAAGATAAGGTGACCATATGCTTGTGGATTTATCTCTGGGCTTTCTATTCTGATCCTTTGATCTATATATCTGTCTTTGTGCCAATACCATACTGTCTTGATGACTGTGGCTTTGTAGTATAGTCTGAAGTCAGGCAGATTGATTTCTCCAGTTCCATTCTTCTTTCTCAAGATTACTTTGGCTATTCGAGGTTTTTTGTATTTCCATACAAATTGTGAAATTATTTGTTCTAGTTCTGTGAAAAATACCGTTGGTAGCTTGCCAGCGATTGCAATGAATCTGTAGATTGCTTTGGGTAGTATGGACATTTTGACAATGTTGATTCTTCCAATCCATGAACATGGTATATTTCTCCATCTGTTTGTGTCCTCTTTGATTTCTTTCATCAGTGATTTATAATTTTCTATGTATAGGTCTTTTGTTTCTTTAGGTAGATATATTCCTAAGTATTTTATTCTTTTTGTTGCAATGGTGAATGGTATTGTTTCCTTAATTTCTCTTTCTGTTTTCTCATTGTTAGTGTATAAAAATGCAAGAGATTTCTGTGTGTTAATTTTATATCCTGCAACTTTACTATATTCACTGATTAGCTCTAGTAATTTTCTGGTAGAGTCTTTAGGGTTTTCTATGTAGAGGATCATGTCATCTGCAAACAGTGAGAGTTTCACTTCTTCTTTTCCTATCTGGATTCCTTTTACTTCTTTTTCTGCCCTGATTGCTGTGGCCAACACTTCCAAAACTATGTTGAATAGAAGTGGTGAGAGTGGGCACCCTTGTCTCGTTCCTGATTTTAGGGGAAATGCTTTCAATTTTTCACCATTGAGGGTAATGCTTGATGTGGTTTTGTCATATATAGCTTTTATTATGTTGAGGTATGTTCCTTCTATTCCTGCTTTCTGGAGAGTTTTGATCATAAATGGATGCTGAATTTTGTCAAAGGCTTTTTTTGCCTCTATTGAGATTATCATATGGTTTTTATCTTTCAATTTGTTAATGTGGTATATCACATTGATTGATTTGTGGATATTAAAGAATCCTTGCATTCCTGGGATAAAGCCCACTTGGTCATGATGTATATTTTTTTAATAGGTTGTTGGATTCTGTTTGCTAGAATTTTGTTAAGGATTTTTGCATCTATGTTCATCAGTGATATTGGCCTGTAGTTTTCTTTTTTTGTGGCATCTTTGTCTGGTTTTGGAATTAAGGTGATGGTGGCCTCATAGAATGAGTTTGGAAGTTTACCTTCTTCTGCTATTTTCTGGAAGAGTTTGAGTAAGATAGGTGTTAGCTTTTCTCTAAATTTTTGGTACTATTCTGCTGTGAAGCCATCTGGCCCTGAGATTTTGTTTCCTGGAAGATTTCTGATTACAGTTTGGATTTCCTTGCTTGTGATGGGTTTGTTAAGATCTTCTATTTCTTCCTGGTTCAGTTTTGGAAAGTTATATTTCTCTAAAAAGTTGTCCATTTCTTCCAAGTTGTCCATTTTATTGGCATAGAGCTGCTGATAGTAGTCTCTTATGATCCTTTGTATTTCAGTGTTGTCTGTTGTAATCTCTCCATTTTCGTTTCTAATTTTGTTAATTTGGTTCTTCTCTCTTTGTTTCTTAATGAGTCTTGCTAATGGTTTGTCAATTTTGTTTATTTTTTCAAAAAACCAGCTTTTAGCTTTGTTGATTTTTGCTATGGTCTCTTTAGTTTCTTTTGCATTTATTTCTGCCCTAATTTTAAAGATTTCTTTCCTTCTACTAACCCTGGGGTTCTTCATTTCTTCCTTCTCTACTTACCTTATTTGTAGGGTTAGGGTATTTATTTGACTTTTTTCTTGTTTCTTGAGGTAGGCCTGTAATGCTATGAATCTTCCTCTTAGCACTGCTTTTACAGTGTCCCATAGGTTTTGGGTTGTTGTGTTTTCATTTTCATTCGTTTCTATGCATATTTTGATTTCTTTTTTGATTTCTTCTATGATTTGTTGGTTATTCAGAAGCGTGTTGTTTAGCCTCCATATGTTTGAATTTTTAATAATTTTTTTCCTGTAATTGAGATCTAATCTTACTGCACTGTGGTCAGAAAAGATGACTGGAATGATTTCAATTTTTTTGAATTTACCAAGACTAGATTTATGACCCAGGATGTGACCTATTCTGGAGAAGGTTCCGTGTGTGCTTGAGAAAAACGTGAAGTTGATTGTTTTAGGGTGAAATGTTCTATAGATGTCAATAAGGTCTAGCTGGTCCATTGTGTCCTTGAAAGTTTGTGTTTCCTTGTTAATTTTCTGTTTAGGTGATCTACCCATAGTTGTGAGTGGGGTATTAAAGTCTCCCACTATTATTGTGTTACTATTTATTTCCTCTTTCATCCTCGTTAGTATTTGCCTTACATATTGTGGTGCTCCTATGTTGGGTGCATATATATTTATAATTGTTATGTCTTCTTCTTGAATTGATACTTTGATCATTATGTAGTGTCCTTCTTTGTCTCTTTTCACAGCCTTTATTTGATAGTCTATTTTATCTGATATGAGTATTGCAACTCCTGCTTTCTTTTGGTCTCCGTTTGCATGAAATATTTTTTTCCAGCCCTTCACTTTTAGTCTGTATGTGTCCCTTGTTTTGAAGTGGGTCTCTTGTAGACAGCACATATAGGGGTCTTGTTTTTATATCCATTCAGCCAGTCTTTGACTTTTGCTTGGGGCATTCAACCCATTTACATTTAGGGTAATTACTGATAGGTATGGTACCGTTGCCATTTAGTTTGCTGTTTGGGGGTTCACGTTTACACAGCCTTTCTGTGTTTCCTGTCTAGAGAAGATCCTTTAGCATTTGTTGAAGAGCTGGTTTGGTGGTGCTGAATTCTCTCAGCTTTTCCTTGTCTGTAAACTTCTGAATTCTCCTTCATATCTGAATGAGATCCTTGCTGGGTACAGTAGTCTTGGTTGTAGGTTATTCTCTCTCATTAATCTAAGTATGTCCTGCCATTCCCTTCTGGCTTGAAGGGTTTCTATTGATAGATCAGCTATTATCCTTATGGGAATCCCTTTATGTGTTATTTGTTGTTTCTCCCTTGCTGCTTTTAATAGTTGTTCTTTGTGTTTGATCTTTGCTAATTTGATTAATATGTGTCTTGGGGTATTTTGCCTTGGGTTTATCCCATTTGGGATTCTCTGGGTTTCTTGTACTTGGGTGGCTATTTCCTTCCCCATTTTAGGGAAGTTTTCAGCTATTATCTCCTCGAGTAAATTCTCATGGCCTTTCTTTTTGTCTTCTTCTTCTGGGACTCCTATGATTCGAATGTTGGGGTATTTCACATTGTCCCAGAGGTCCCTGAGGTTGTCCTCATTTCTTTTTATTCTTTTTTCTTTTTTCCTCTCTGCTTCATTTATTTCCACAATTTTATCTTCTACCTCACTTATCCTATCTTCTGTCTCTGTTATTCTACTCATGGTTCCCTCCAGAGTGATTCTGATCTCATTTATTGCATTATTCATTTTTAATTGACTCTTTTTTATTTCTTTTAGGTCCTTGTTAAACATTTCTTGCATCTTCTCAGTCTTTGTCTCCAGGCTATTTATTTGTAACTCCATTTTGCTTTCAAGATTTTGGATCATTTTCATTATCAGTATTCGAAATTCTTTTTCAGATAGATTCCCTATCTCCTCCTCTTTTGTTTGATTTTGTGGGCCTTTTTCATGT
This sequence comes from Hydropotes inermis, assembly GCA_020226075.1. Taxonomy (NCBI): domain Eukaryota; kingdom Metazoa; phylum Chordata; class Mammalia; order Artiodactyla; family Cervidae; genus Hydropotes; species Hydropotes inermis. The sequence continues at coordinate 57,271,831 of CM035290.1, read as the reverse complement.
TCCTTTACTTGTTGGGTATTTCTTTGCCTTTTCATCTTGTTTAGATTGCTGTGTCTGGGATGGGCTTTCTGTATTCTGCTGGTCTGTGGTTCCTTTTTATTGTGAAGATTTTATCCAGTGGGTGGTGTTGGACGTTTGGCTTGTCAAGGTTTCCTGGTTAGGGAAGCTTGTGTCAATGTTCTGGAGAGTGGAAATGGATTTCTTCTCTCTGGAGTGCAATGGAGTGCCCAGTGATGAGTTTTGCAATGGGTCTATGTGTTAGGTGTGACTTTGGGCAGCCTGT